>OY744533.1:8605992-8660992 GCA_963556195.1 Sepiola atlantica
AGTGGGATATATTGAGTTTTGCATTCTAACTCTTCATATATATATATATATATATATATATATATATATATATATATATATATATATATATATATATACAATGTAACGGGAGAAAATAAAGATAAATATCATATATTTAAATGATATCCTATCTTTTATAGGCAATGTTTGATACACGAGATAGAGCAATAGCATAAGTAGATATTAAATTTTACAATCAGTCGAATTTCCTTTAATGATGAGAGCTTGTCTTTTAAGATCCATGGATTAGGGATGAAGACATGTTTCTCATATATATATATATATAATATTTATAAATAGATATTAATTATTTATTACCTACAGCCATTGATGTTTCATGCGTACGCAATCTTCAGTGCAGGAAGCTAATTCCCGACGGTCGACGAGCGCGAACTCCGACTACAAATCGCCACTGATTCGCAAGTCAGGAGAGTTACCGGTTGGCCACCAGAAATCAGCTCAGAATTTAGGAGGAATTTAACTTTGTAAATACCAAGTCGGCGAGTATTCACAGCAAGCGGCGAAGAGTGATCAACAACAACAAATCGTGTTGGATCTCGCAATGAAGCTAGTAGTACTGCTTGTTATTAAATTCACTCAGAGTGCCCAGTCTTAGTAAACCTTGCTCATCTAGAATTTTCCGACGAATCATTGTCACAAATACCACACGTCAAGAATTAGAAATGATTCTTGACGTCATTCACAATGCTAGCCATATAGTTAGTCGGCAAATGCACACTAGAAGAACCACGGTCATGTTCACGAAATATGCCACAAAAGCGCCATTCAACAGATAAGTATGTTTTCTTCTTACAACTCTGATCGATCGTAGCATATCATAAAATATTATCGTTTTAATGTTTTTAACGTATCGTAAATACATTATATTTGAGCTTTTTAAAGAGATAAGCCCCGTAAAAACATATTCCTATTTTTTATATGATTAAGTTGTCGAGAAAGAACCTTAATTTTCACACCTGCCGAAAAGAAAGATTCGATGTTCTTGAGGCAAGTATAATAATCCTTCCATAACATTGTGAAAGGTGAAAATGTCGAGGATGTTGACAAATACATCTATCTCGGAATGATAGTGATTTTTGTGACCTTTTGGCCATGATCTAAGTGTAGTATCTTTTCCGATGGATACTGCACCCCATAGACTCGTATTGTCTTAGCCTTCGGGTCTTGATTTACGCCTGTCTATGGGTCTGTCCTGTGCAGTTCCTTCTCACCCTTTGAGAAGGGGTTAGTTTTTTGCTAATCGCCTGAAGCGCCCCTATCGGGGACTGCCGATGGGGCTGCTCAGGCAATTTTTAAAAATCCAAAGTACTCTTCCTCTAAAGTGCCCAACTCCCACTTTCCGACCTTGTGTCATATTCTACTTTGTGGTAAGTAGATAAATAGGGATAGTGATAAATTACATTGATGCCTGAAATCAAACGACGAATTTCGCTTGAATGGACAGCCTTTTCCAAATTGGACAACATCATGAAGAGTAGAAAGTTCACGATGAAATTAAGCAAAAAGTGTTCAATAAATACATCATTCCTGTTATGACATATGGTAACGAAATATGGGCACTTAATAATGCAGCGATATAAAAGCTAAGAGTGCCACAATACAAAATGGAACTCATCAACCTCGGCATCTGTTTCCATGATAGAAAAATAAACACCTGGATCAGACAGCAAACTGGAGTAAATGACATCATCACTACCATACGAATGGCAAAAGTTTGATGGGCAGGTCACCTTTCGAAATATACAGACAACAGGTGGACATATAGAGCGACAGAATGGACCCCGAGGCAATAGAATATACCTAGAGGAAGGCTAACATCTGGTGGAGGGACGACCTCGAATGTCAATAGCTCCTACTTGGCCACGTCTAGCAAGGAATAACACAAAGTAGAAAGAAACCGGAGAGGGGTACCTCTACCAAGAGTGGAATAAAAAAACCCTTATGATATATATATATATATATATATATATATATATATATATATATATATATATATAGAGAGAGAGAGAGAGAGAGAGAGAGAGAATTGGAGCCAAATGCTTAAAGTTAGGCAGTATCCTTACTAAATAAATAAAACAATACAGCAAACTTACACAGATAAAAGGTACAGGACACCAAGTCCATTAAATAGAAATGAATACTGCAAGTATAACATCAGCAATATGGTTTGGGCTTTCGGTCGACCTGGTTATTATATGACAATTTAGAAAGATACAAAATGGTGACATATTCATCATTAAATTCCAAATTTAATACATGACGTATTAAATTTGGAAGAAAATAAACTAAATTAATAGTTTAGTTTATTTTCTTCAATATTTTTGGAAGAAATAAAAAATAACATGTTTGCTTGTGAAAAAAGTAGAAATACAGATATTCACCGAAATATGAAAATAAAAAATTGTAAGAGTGCATGAAAATATTTTTTCCTATGGTCATTGGAATGCAACTATACAGTATATGTGCTCTAAAGCGTATGATACAACTTAATTGAGCTTGCAATTTGAAACATTTTCGGATATTATCATGAATACATACTGAAATATATACTTTGTAAGAACTCACATATATATATATATATATATATATATATATATATATATATATATATATATATGATTATTTTTATTTACACAGACATGTACAAAATCTGCAACACTGGCATGTGGATGTTATCGATCAACAGCTGTTATAAACTGAGATCTTTTCAGACAGAGTTAAATCCGATCTTAACCTTAGATTCTTTCCAAATATGATCTAAGATTAAGATCGGGGTTTAACTCTGCCTAATGAGATCTCAGTTTATAACAGCTGTTGATCGATAACATCGACATGCCAGTGTTGCAGATTTTGTACATGTCTGTGTAAATAAAGATAATCATATATAAAAGCTCTCTTTTATATTGAGCACTTTTTATAAACCCGGTTGAAATTCTTTGGATTACTATTCTGGTGAGGTTTTACCTGGATTATATATATATATATATGTCTCTAGGTATATTTTAAATATTTAATATTTATAAAAATATTATTGTTTATCAGCCCCCTCCCACGGAGGCTGGGCCCTTTTCGAGGAGCTTTAATAACAAGCAGTACAAATAGCTATATGCATGGTCCGACGTTTCGTAGATCACTCTTATCTACTTGGTGAATGGTAGTAATTCTACTATTTACAGTTAAAATTCCTCTTTATTTGCTAACTGGTTTCCAGTGCCTGCGGGTAAGATCTTCGACTGCGAATCAGTGGCGATTTGTGTTCGAGGTTCGCGCCCGCCGACCGTTGGGAATTAGTTCCTAGACTGAAGATTGCGTTAGCATGAAACATCGATGTCTCTAGGTATATTTTTAATATTTATAAAAATATTATTGTATATATATATATATATATATATATATATATATATATATAGCCGTCGTTCTTACATGAGGGAACTTTATTTGTTATACGATGTTTCAGGATGGTAACCCTGTGTAATAGTGTAAGAATGGTGTAATCGATGAACACAATTAGCCGCAGGTGCAATCTCTTCCTACATGTTTTGATGCTTTCAAAGTGTCGCGCCTTTTATTTTGCTAACATGTATCAACATTTGTAGAGTAATTTCTATGCCGTTAATGAGGATTTCTTGCCACGTGTTACACTGTCTTTCTCTCGAAATTGTATCTCTCGGGGTTATAGTTATGTCCTGTTATGAACGTAGAGAACGAAGGCTATTCCTGAACTAATTAAAGAATCGTCGCGTTGGGTGGCGCTAATCCGACATCCGCTTCCGGTCGCCTACATATCTCAACTGAATCTTAATTAGGAATGTTTACATTTCATAGATAATACAATTTTTAATAAAATATACATACTAGCTAGCTTTGCCGGCTTTATATATGTGGATGTGTTTGGTGATCTTGGCTTTATCACAACAAAGCTCGGCGAAGACTACTGGAAACTGTACTAATCACTCCAACAGCATCAAGCAACGAACCTATCGCCCTTAATAAGCAAAATCATCCTTACCGAACAAAAACTCATCCCAGATCATGTATAACATCCATTTTTCTCTCAGATCTCAATCATACTCAACCACATATCTCCGCATACACCCCCACACACACATCTTCATTCACCACGCCGAACTTTCTAACTTACTCTTCCCTCACATTCTTAACATAGCAAGCCGGTCAAACATTCCCACTTTTCAAAATATTTCAAATATTTTACACCTAATCACAACAAATCTCCCGTTTCCCACCTCACCCATTTCACCCTTTCGACCACGTCTCTCGCACCCTTACCCACCCATACCTCCCACTCTTAAACCACCTCATTTTTTCAAATCTTCTCGTGACGTTACCCACCCACCAAAATCACAGGGCCTCCCCCTATTCTTTTTCCTCCACCTTCCACTTCTCTGCATACACCCCCACATACACATCTTCATTCACAACGAACCCAAACCTTCCAAACTACTCATCCCTCACATTCTTGAACCAGCCATCTGGTCAAACATTCCCCCTCTTCTTTCCCCACCTCTCCACTTCTTCACTCACTGCCATCCACATTATTCCCGCTCACCCCCACCCCTCCACTTTTTTACTTACAACCATCCACATTATCCCTGCTCACCCTCACTTTTCCTCTTTTTTCACTCAGAACCATCAACATTCATTTCAATCCACGCGACTGACATCACCAAGCCCGGACGTTGGTCCTACTGCTTCCAGTAGTGGCTACTACGTCTGTCCATCAACCCATCATGCCAACCCAATATGTTCACGTACTTGCATGACATTTTTCTTAATATTATCATCCTGACGAAGTCTTACAAATAAAGACAAAACGTTGATGAAGACATAAAAAAACATCCTTTTGGTTTTTCCTTTATTCATTGCCCATTACGTCGGATTACCTTCATCCTTCCTTTCCCATATATATATATATATATATATATATAAATATATATATATATATATGTTTTTCATAAATAAATATTTAATTATACTTACCTGCAGACAACGTCGTTTTGACCTTTGGCTGTCATCAGTGTAGTGAAGCGATAATTTCAGACGGTCACGAGGCGCGAACCAGGTGTACAGTGTCACCTTTGACGCCGGACGCTATCACGTGATACGGTGCATTACACTTGTATTTAACACAGCGTAAATGTCAATATAATAATAATATTTATAAATAAATATTAATTATTTATTACCTACAGACATCGATGTTTCATGCTTACGCAATCTTCAGTGCAGGAAGCTCATTCCTGACGGTCGGAGGCGCGAACTCCGATCACAAATCGCCACTGATTAGCAGTCAAGGGAGATACCAGTTGGCCACCAGAAATTAGCTCGGAATTTCAGGAGGAATTTTATATTGTAAATACCAAGTCGGCGGGAATTCAAAGCAAGCGGCGAACAGTGATCAACAACCACAAATCGTGTTGGAACTTGCAATGAAGCTAGTAGTACTGTTTGTTATTAAATACACTATATATATATATATATATATATATATATATATATATATATATATATATATATAGTCATGGGACGCATGACTAAGATGGTATACATAATAATATAACAACAGCATTAAATATAAATGATCTTTATTGGCAAACAAAACTGAAGAATGACGTTAAAATATATAGCTGAGTTATGCCTAACAAATGCGCATATCGGTCAGCGGAATAATTCAAAATGTCTGCCATTGATTATGACGCCTGCAATAGTTTCTTAAGGGAATATGTATATATGTATCGAGATAATATGTAAATTAGTTTATAATGTGTTTTGATGATAACTTGACGTGACCGTCTGCTCCGAAGGGACATACAGTGTAATAGAATTATGAAACTGAAGGAACTTTACGTGATTGGTCATATTATTACGATCCAGAAGTGACGCTTACTGCTGAAAAAGTTGTCGCTGTGCAGGAGGCAAAACGATCATCAGCTGAAGATAAATATAAACAGCTTGATAACTATAAAATCATGCGTATTGCATGTTCTAGGGTGCATGTCTTATAATTGATATTGCATATTCTGGGGTGCATGTCTTATAATTGATATTGCATATTCTGGGGTGCATGTCTTATAATTGATATTGCATATTCTGGGGTGCATGTCTTATAATTGATATTGCATATTCTGGTGTGCATGTCTTATACTTGATATTGCATATTCTGGGGTGCATGTCTTATAATTGATATTGCATGTTCAGGGGTTCATGTCTTATAATTGATATTGCATATTCTGGGGTGCATGTCTTATAATTGATATTGCATGTTCAGGGGTTCATGTCTTATAATTGATATTGCATATTCTGGTGTGCATGTCTTATAATTGATATTGCATATTCTGGGGTGCATGTCTTATAATTGATATTGCTATTTTGGTTGTATTAAAATTGACCGTGAAGTAAGTAAATTGGAAAATAAGCTTATGAAAATGTGTTAACTAACGTGGAAAAGAAGTGACGTAGAGAGAAGGAAGTGTCGATAAATGGTGATGCTGCCAAGAAAGATAAAAAAAACTTGTTTTTTTCTGCGCAATTGAACGGACGCATTCTGGAGATCTCCTTTATTCTAACATACGAGGACGATTGAGAGAATACTGTGTATTAACACCGTGGAATACCAATGCTGTATAAAAAGCGGAAATAGTGTTTGTACCAAAGAGAGATTAGAATTGCTACTGTAAAAAAAGGGAAATAGAGAAGAAAACTATTTCTGCACACCGCTGTAACTACGCGACAGACGATACACAAATCTATACCCAGTTCGACTAGAATCAACATAGAAGCATCACATCATAAGACACGTATTGCTACGATTGCTGTGATACGACACGCGCGCAGTGATAGTTGTTACGGGGCGAGGATTCGTTCACTATGTTACACGTTTACAACAGGATCGGATAGAGGCAAAACAAACGTGACAATTAAAAAAGAGATTGATACGCAAGTTATGGATAATGAAGAACATGTATTCAACGCAACTTGTGGAAATAGTGAAACTCATGTAAAGATAGGACACTTACAAAATTATAATTTTTCTTAACTGCAAGAAGCGTTAATAGTAAACATGTCTCAACGTAGTCGAGTTGTCGACAACTGGAACTCTGTGTACTTTCCGTCGATATAAAACAGGATTATTTAGATAAGGGGCGGGCAACCTTTTCAGAGTGAGGGCCAGATGAGACTTTTGGAAGGAGATCGCGGGCCGGAGTGAAAAACGAAATCTCAGAATTACTATATTTTGTTTACATGGATAAATTGTACAAAAATTGCATTGAACACTCTACAAATCTCATATTTTTTCTCAAGAGACTTCTGTATGTGATGTTATAAAAGGCGCCGACGAAGAGCCATTTTGGAATCATAAAAATTAATGATTGATTCAGCATTCGTTTTTACACACCTCACATAAGTTCTCTGTTTCATGCCCTTTCCTCGTCTCTCGTTTCCTCTTTTTTCTTTTTCTATTTTCATCTCTTAATAGTTAAAGAAAAATGAAATATACACGCATCATCGCTCGCTGATATTCATACATTTTTATCCCACTGTAAATCTTAATTGAAACCTACTTTTACGTCTATGTCACAAAATGATATGAGTTTTACAATAATAAAGCATAGCAGGTAGGCGGGCCGGTGCTAAGCCTTCTCGGGGGGCGATGTGGCCCGCGGGCCGGAAATTGCCCGACCCTGATTTAGATCATCGGAATACTGTTTTAATCTTGGGTGATACTCTCACAACGTTTCGGCCAACGTTACCTCCGATATTCTCAAAGTGCGTCTTGTCGAACTCGGGAATCTGCACGAAATATCAAACGGAATCCGTTATTTAATCCACGGGCTTTTGCTTATTTTCACACCGTCAGCTATGACCGGATGAAAATCATAATTGAATTAATAGTATCGCCCGTACTGAGAATTGAACCTTCAACCTCGGGAAGACTATCACTTAGAACTGATTATTATTTAGCAGTGTATCTTTCGCTCTCCGCGTCCACGCGGACAATCTTTCGTTGGATTTCAATTAGTTCCAGCTTTTAGAACCAACCTCTCTTGGGGATATGTCTTGCTTTGTCTGCAGTCCTTTTTTTTCGTTGTATGGTAGTCGGTAGCAATTTCGCATAGATTGTTCCTTCGTTTACGATATCCTCTGTCGTTGAGGTTGCTTCTGTAATAGCACTTCATTGCCAGTCTATTTTTCCCGTGGTTCATTTCTTCCTCTAAGCTTTTGTGTTGTTGTTGTGTTCTTTACAACTTTCGTGCGTTTGGTTCGCGTTATTTTCTTACCTGAAATTAAAGGGGTGACTTACTGTTTTTGCACCGCGATGAACTTGTTCCTGAAATTAGAGGAGCCAACATTCAATGGTGACAGGGTCCACCATGTTTGCTAATGAGTTGGAACTTGCTTATCATGACATTCAGATCTTTCTTCTGAGACTCAAAAATATCAAGTACTCTCCACCTCTTTTCGATCACCACCGTAAATGACCTTGCGATATCGCAACAGCCGCCTACCGTTGATTTCTCGCTGGCAACAAATATTAGTCTACCCTTGGATTCGAGTGGCAATAAACCTCCCCAAGATCACATTACTCTCCGCACTCTTTAAGTGGATGTCTAATGAGTGCTTTCCCTCCTCAGTCTTTCGATCCACTTTGACTCTCTACGAGTATTTTGTGTTGTGTCAGCGTAGGCTGGTGCCATATTTTTTCGGGGGGGGGGGGCAGCTTACAATATTTCTTGCAGTTTCTGTTCCTTGGTTCGTGCGGTGGTGTTCCTCCTGTTGTCTTGTTTTCTTTACATTGTAACTTCCATGTGACTTTTTTCCGTCCGTAGCTTATGCGTGTTGGTTTCCGCACTCGAAGATTTTCCATAAGATTGCAGCTGTTTTAATCATTGTCGTCATTTGCATAGCCGCGGTCATCCATTTGATTTCAATTACGCTAGGTATTTTCTCCATGTTTTTTTAGACCCTGTTCCTAGTGCTCCTACGATTATTGGTAATATATTGACCTTCTTCATGCTCCATATCCGTTTCAGTATCCTGACAAGTACCTTGTGTTTGCTTCGTTTTTCCGTCTCCTTAATCTTTACTCGGTGGTTTGCTAGAACAGCAACGTTTACGATTTTGCAGGATTATTCCTTTCTTCTCAACTATCATGAAATCGGGTCTTTTTGCTTGCATGGGTTTATCTGTTTGTACCTCTCTCTCTATATATATTTTGTGTTTTCCAGCACTGTCTCTGGTATATTTTGATACAATTTGTCCGCGTGTTCGAAATGCCATCGTTTGCACAGTTCCCAGTGTACTGCTCCCCCCTCTTGCATTTTTATTTTGTATTCGTTTTGGGCTCGTTTGCTGCATAAACTTATTATGTGATTTACTATTTCGTCTCTTTGTCCACACAGTCTGCATTTACTGTTTTCCTGGGTTTTATTTATTTTAGCTTTAATGTAGTTTTCCATAATCGTATTGTTCTGTAAAGCCGTCATTATTATTATTATTAGTAGTAGTAGTAGTAGTAGTAGTAGTAGTAGTAGTAGTAGTAGTAGTAGTAGTAGTATCATTATTATTATCATTATTATTATTATTATTATTATTATTATTGTTATTATTATCATTATTATTATCATCATTATTATTATTATTATTATCATGTTCATTATTATTATTATTATTATTATTGTTATTATTATCATTATTATTATTATTATTATTATTATCATTATCATTATTATCATTATTATTATTATTATTATCATTATTATTATTATTATCATTATTATTATCATTATTATTATTATCATTATTATTATCATTATTATTATTATTGTTATTATTATCATTATTATTATTATTATCATTATTATTATCATTATTATTATTATTATTATTATCATGATCTAAATAAAAGTCAATCGCCGTTTTGTACTTAACGAATAACTATTCTTTAAAATACAACATGATAAACGTACTTTGAACTTTGAGCAAGACTTTGAACAACTTGTCCTATAACATCATGCTTTACTCTTAGTGTTTTTTTAAATGGAACCTTCCTTCCAGTGATTTTGTAAAGAAACTGTAACTTTAAATATCCCTTCCCCTAAATTTAAAGAGTCCTCCCCTACCAATCTACTGTTGACACGTTTGTGTATCATACCCTTAAAAACGTTTAATTCAGCACACCGGAAATTGAAAAATCCCAAAGCAAAAAAAAAAGACATCTGCTAAATTTTTCTTCTATGTATTTCAAAATCTATTCGCCAAATTAATCGTTTATTTAAAAGTATTACTCACGCAAACAGAGTGCCAAAAATAAAGCCATGTGATTCAAAATATAGTGATGGAAATAAATTCCAATGTTTATCATACGTATACTTATGTTTGCTTGTGGATATGTACATATGTTTCGTTTTACTTCAGTCGAAATTCTCAGAAATCATCGCGCTCCTTCCTAGGGCTCACACTTGATGTCTACATGAGATACATAGATATTCCATTTAAGTTCACCTTTACCTATCAATCGTTGAGTGAGTAAAGAAGTTAAGCACATCAATTTTTATTTCTTGTAGTCTCTTGGTCTAACCGGATTTCAGGGCAATAATTCATCTAGTCTGGTGGAGTATCAAGCCAAGTGCTGTTACTTGAGGTAACATGACTTAGAAAAAGGCGCACCCTTACTCGTATGATCCAATGTATAGCTGTGTCAAGTGGATCTTATTTGGGCTTCGAATACTATGTTATTTTGAATATTTAGTAATAATTTACTAGTAGGGGGAAGTATCTTCATGTCAGGTGATACTGACAAACCCTTGTACAGAGAGACCGAAGAACCTCGCGGAATTCAAACTTCCCAGTATGCAATTCAAACTATTCATCTGTATTGTAATACGATACACCATCAGTTTTTATAAGTATCTTATCAGCTTTTACACTCATTTAAATACATGAGATCGTCTAATTTGCAAATAGGTAATACGTGATTTATCTGATATCGATGAGATAAACGATTCCGACACTACTAATTTTTTTAATAAATTGTTCCCATATCGAATCATGTCCTGTCGACTAAAACAATGCAATATTCATTTTATTTTATTATTATTAATACTAATGTATTTATTCAATTAGATTTGAATGTACCTGGATGATGAGCGTGGCTTATTGTGTGTAAATTACGTCATGTCATTTGGTCGACATCTACTAATACCCTAAGGAAAGTTATACATCTATTCCTCATCATCTTACTTATTGGTTTAGGAGTATCGCGCATTGGCAAGTTAAAGAATACAGGATCGTGAAAACTCTGAAATAACACTTGTTAGCAATATCGTCTATGTCAGATGGGGTATATAAAGTACCTACACGGTCAGTAGGTAATCAGAGTGGGGATAACTGAAAGTAAAGAGGGACTCCCCACTCCGCAAATTGGGACATAACCCCCGGAGGCAGTTTCATGTCCTACCTAGAACCGATTAAATTTGACCCATATATGAGATCTTGACAGCATCCCGGGTTACAGCTAAACTAAGACTAATACTATCTAAGATGTTGGTACACTCCAAAGTTCTCAGATCGAAAAATCCTCAACGGATGTAATTTCAAAACTAGCTTCAGTAGTAGATGGGGTTGAGAGAAAGACAGGCAGAAGAAAAAATTTTTTTTTAATGAAAACAAAGAAAATGATGGGGAAGCTGGTTGTTAGGTGCACACCTTTTCCAAGGGTAAACACCGCAATTCAGTATGTTTTTTTTTTAATAGAAAACAGAAACCACCACTTCATCAAGGTCGAGGCCACCCGTGGACAAGTGTTGATGTGATTACTATTTTATTCCCCATCCAGGAGATTAGACACAAGTGTCATGTGGGTTTAATGGAAGCGTATTTTCAGTGAAATGACTTGGATTTGAACCTGGCAGACCCAAGTCCCCAGTCCGCGTCGTTACCAACTAAGCCACTATGCTATTATACACATAAACATCTACCAACTGATTGTCAAAATTATCGAAGCTTAGAATACGATTTGAAAAAAAAAAGTTACATTTGCGTCTTTCAACAAAGCGAACGGATAAGCTGCTGTGTCGGCCATTCTGTAGTCGTGAAATCACAAGATCTTGATAAGATCTACCATGAATTGCTACCGCGTTTAGTTTTAATGGGTATCTTTCTTATCTATGCGCAAGAATATGTCTGCAGGCAAACAGAACAGACGCTGCAATCATTCATTGATTAGACCGTCGTCCATCTTTCTTTTTTTTTGTGTTTCTGTTCCCAGAATTCGACCATCTTTCTTTCTTTTTTGTTTCTACTTGGTGCTTCCGTTCTCAGAATTCTTGAAACATCGGCTTGTTTCCAACTGGTGCTTTCTTAGATTTTATTGGTCATGTTGTAGTTCTACTGATTCTGTTTCTACTAATTCGCGTCGTCAACGTACGGGCAGGTTACGGAAGTGCCTTGAAATGACGAGGCGAAAACTGCCAAACGCTAAATTGAAGACTGGCAGCCGATAAATTACGACGAAGAAAATCAAACAAAAATACATATATAAAAATATAGAACGAACAAACAATAGCTAAACAACTGTTATTATTTAGATGTTTATTATTTTTATCCCTTGCAACGTCACGTCTTCCTTCTTATATATATATATATATATATATATATATATATATATATATATATTATATATATATAATTATTTCATGTATATACACATATGATATGATAAAGTGATATAATTTATTGTGTATATATATATAGTATATTGGATATAGATTGTAATATATAGCTTCTAAGTAAAATACTTCATATTAGCTTTTGTAGAACTTGCAATTAATTACTTTATTGCATTTTCAACTAACTTGTCATACATGACATATATATATATATATATATATATATATATATACATATATATATATATGTAAATATATATATACATACATACATACATATATATATATATATATATATATATATATATATATATATATATAAATGTATTTGTGTATATGTGTTTTCCTTATGAAAATAAAAGAATAGTAATCTACATAAAACCTAATAGTCAAATCTCATATAAAAATATCGAGGAAGACAATGGAAGTGGCCCAGAATCTTTAAGTGTCCCCCTAACCTAAGGGATTTATTGGGACTTAAAAACATCAAATATTTCCTATTTTATAGAATTTATATCATATGCCGAAAATTCATCGAGAAAGACAATGGACTCAGTCGTGAATCTCTACGTTACCCTCTATGTTCCGACTATCTATATACCCCCACCTCTCAGATTTATCCGATTGTATTCGAAGGCGAAACGGGTTGAGGGAGACAGTAATGTTGTCATGTGCATAGTGAAAAAGTACATAGTAGTGGCCCTCATTCAATCCCTTGCAACGTCGCGTCTTCCTTCTTATATATATATATATATATATATATATATATATATATATATATATATATATATATATATATATATATATATATATATATACGTACATAGATAATAAACAATAACAAATATTTATTATTTGTCGCTCCTTGAAAGTAGAGCACTGTAATTGGTAGTATTAACACAGCATGACGTCACTTGCTTATAATGCATCATTCCTTCCCTTAATAGAAGTAGAATGCCTCGACGTCAAAGCCGCCGTTAAAGTGTTAAAATTATCATAGTTTATTCGCTGTTTACAATTGGCCCAGCGATTAGCGACGTCGGACTGGAGTTAAAAAATACTTGAGGTCCGGGGTTTCGAGTCGCATGACCGGTAGTGAATAGTCATATCTCTATGCTGATGAGTCCCGATTGAAAAAGGACGAAACATATACGTACATAGATAATAAACAATAACAAATATTTATTATATATATATATATATATATATATATATATATATATATACAAGTATCATTAAAAATAACGGACATCTTGTGTCTGGATATTTTTTCTATGATCCTCTCCGTTTTTCTGATTAGGTTCTTAGTTTCAGACGGAAACTGGCTGATAAAATTGCCAAAGCTTCCCAAAGCGCTTTCGGACCCTTCCAGGTCCACCGTCAGTGGAGTAATGGTAACCAGGCATAGACCTAGGAGTGAATATATATTCTATTTAGGCGGGAAAAATAACGACTCCGCCATAACCGAGCACCTCTATAAAAAGCATTCCTGCCCCCGTTCGCATATCCGTAAACTTCTAGTAGATAACACAAAAATCATCGCACAAAATACTAATACACTTAAACTCCACATACTCGAAGCCCTATACATTAAAACAGAAAAACCAGCTATTAACAAGATTAATTATACTATTAGTACTAATATACTCAAATGCCTATAAATATAAATTTAAATTAAACACAGTCCTTTAATTGTAAGTGTAGTATTAACACAGCATGACGTCACTAGCTTTAAATGCATCATTCCTTTCATGAAAAAGAATCGAACGCTCTTCGACGTTATACCGGCGATAAAGTGTTTAAATTATCACAGTTTATTCGCTGTTCAAAATTAGCCGAGTGGTTAAGCCGTCGGATTTGAGTTGTAAAATACTCGTAATCCGGGGTTTCGAATCGCATGACTGGTAGTGAATAGTTATATCTTAATGCTGATGAGTCCCAATTATTAAGGACGAAACGTATACGTACATAGATAATAAACAATAACAAATATTAATTATACAGGGTGGGCCAAAATAAGGGTCCTATCTTTAAATTTGAATAACTTGAATTTGAATAACTTCCACAAAATAAAAGTTAAACTCACCAAACTTTATGTGTGTGTAGACTGACCCTTCCGAGATTTTCTGAAATAAACAAAACAAATTTTAGCCGAAAAACACTTCTTAAAACTTACAAAAACTAAAGTATTGTTTTTTACACTGTTTTGAGTTTTTTAAGCAAAAATAATGTTTTCTAAATGAGGGTACGTTCCTTAGGGCTAATACGACTCATGCTTGCTTCGGAAGGGGTCCTTTACTTATTCTAAAAAAAAAAAAAAAAATCAATAAATAAAAAAGTTATGAATTTTTAAAAATAGGACCCTTATTTTTGCCCACCCTGTATATATATATATATATATATAGCAATACTCGAATCATCGAAAACAATAATTGATTGGATACAAATATGTAAATCAACTACTATTACATGCTTATCTTAGTAAGCCTCATTTCTAAAAACATCTGTTGGAGCAATGTTCATGTGATGCTTATTTGGACAAAATTTATGGTTTTACTTCGATGTTCTGGTTCTAAAAGACCTAGATTCATCTTCTGAAAATAGATAATTAATTTCGGAGATCGACTGATGTAAATGATGAAGAATAGGCTTTTAAGTTTCCCATCTAATGGCACCACTTACCGGATTATCAAAAAAAAAAACGAAATTGCTTTGGTTATCATTTTTAGAACTGACGTAGTCATATCTAGAGCATCATGTTTCACTGGTTTTGTCATGGCGTTTACACTGAAGTCTATGCGTTCCTATTCTCTCTATCACTCGTTCTAGGCCATCAATTATTTTACGAGTGAGACAGAGATTCTTGTAACAATTCTGTGATGAATATAGTTATACATACTAGCTGACCCTACGCGGCATTTCCCGGGAGTCTTTTTACTCATAGTTTTGTGTTGTCTTCTTTTTTTTTAACTATGTCGTTTGTTTCTCTCAAATGCTTATTTGTAAGTAGGATTCTTAACATTAAATTTATTTATCATGGTATTGTTCGGTGATTAAATTATTAATTAAACCAAATGTTTATAAATGTATTACTAATTTTATTACGTAATATAAAATTATTAGATGTAAATCGCTTCCAAATCTTTAAACATTTCACTACAAATTTTTAAGCAGTTAAGCCATTTTAAAAATGTATTATTTCGTAAACGTTTGATATTTGAAAGGAAATCGGAAGCAGTAAAACTGTGGAATATGAAATTATTTTTGGCTTATTTTCGCTAGTTATTTTTGGCTTACTTTAGCTAATTATTTTTGGCTTGAAAAAATCTTAGAAAATCTTCATGTAGTAAAATATTTAAAGATTTAGAAGCGATTTACATCTAATAATTTCAAAAATAAAGATTAATATGATATTCAATAATAAACACACATAAGAGAAGTGGTCACACAAGTTTATCTAATTAACGAAAAATAGCCAAAACTAATTAGTCAAAAATAGCCAAAAATAATTAGTCAAAAATAGTCAAAGATAATTAGTCAAAAATAGCACAAAATTAGCACAAAAAATTTCATATTCCACAGTTTTACTGCTTCAGACTTGCTATCAAATATCAAAGGTTTACGAAGTAATTCATTCCCAAAATGGCTGCCTTGCTTAAAGATACACTGACATATATTATCGTAGATTTAATTCTGTAATTAATCTTTTTAAAATTATATTTAATTTTTTATTTTAGTACTCAAATTTTTGTAATTTATATTTTACTACATATTTAAATAATAGTAAATATTCAGAATAGTAATTCGATTCTTGCATTCGCGTTAAAACACACACATGCATAAGAGAAGTGGTCACACACTTTTATCAAATTAAGGAACCAATTCAAATATATGTTCAGAAACGGTGTCACTTAAATTTTTACTTCTCAATCTAATCTCATCCAATTTCTTTTTGAAACATGGTCTCTATTTCTACTAGTTTCATCATGTAAATACCACATCCACCTGTCCAATATACACATTATGCGTAAAGTTTAAGTAATGATAAAAACATAATATGATTTAATAATGTTCTAATGATATTCAGAGACTTGCGACGTTTATGGTCCATGTAATACACATACATTCCAACGAACAAGGCCCTCAACCTGTATTCGCTGAAGCGTAGACGACGGCGTGGATACATCTTCTTCGCCTTTAACATCATTCACAGAAACCCCAGTGTTGCTTGGGAAAGAATGAGGATCACTTATTCGGGATGCATATAACACCATATCACTTTTTTTGTTACTGCTTGTTTCGCTCCCTAATATAGTGGAATAAGCTGAAATGTTAGAAAACTGTCTGAATTAGTGTCGTATATATATATATATATATATATAGTTTATATTTCATTAACACTACACACGTGCATTTGAAGTTTAAAAGGGTTATATGTCAATGGGCAAATTAGACGTGGGGCACATCGATATTCGACACATAGAGAGTAACGTAGAGATTGGGAACTACTAATCTCCACTTGGCCTTTTGGCTAAGATCAAAGTGTAGTATCTGTTCCGATGGATACTGCACCCCATAGACTGGTATTGTCTTGGCCTTCGGGGCTTGATTTACGCCGGTCAATGGGTCTGTCCTGTGCAGTTCTAGGCGGTCCACCTTCCCAGGCTTTGCCTCCCCTCTTTGGGGAGGAGTAAGTTTATTGCTTACTGCCTGAGGCGTCCCTACCGGGGAATGCCGACGGGGCTGCCCAGGCAATTTTTAAACCACACTTTCCCGACCCGACCTTGGGTCACATCTTACTTGTGGGAGTAAGATACAAACTGGCCTTGTGCCTAACTCCTGGAGAGTAGTAAATCAATACTCTATGTTGTTCCCATTATACATTTGATATAAATTTCATCCAAATAGTTCATATTTGAAGTTTTAAATAGGATTCGGCAGCCATAGCTCCCTTAGGTTAGGCGGTTACTAAGAGATTCTGAACCACTTCCATTGTCTTCCCCAGCAAACTTTACACGTCTGATTTAATGTTCATAAAAGAATATATATTGGAAGTGTTTAAGTTGGTTCAGCCTCCATAGCTCTCTTAGAGATTCGGTACTACTTAAATTGTCTTCTCCAGAAAATCTTATACATAATTTTATAAAAAATAGGATATATTTAAAGTTAAAATAGGATTATGAATTCATAGTTCCCTTAGAGGTGCACTTAGAGGTCTGTGAAAAACTTTAATTTTTTTTTGTTCTGGTGAATTTTACATAAGAATACACTTTTAGATTTTATGTAGATTCTCTAACCTTTCTTTCTACAGGGAACACAAAAATAGCACACACACATAGAACTTTTGGCTTTGTATATATATATATATATATATATATATATATATATATATATATAGATAGATAGATAGATAGATAGATAGATAGATATGATGCGATAGATAGATATATAGATAGATAGATAGAGAGAGAGAGAGAGAGAGAGAGAGAGAGAGATAGATAGATAGATAGATAGATAGATAGATAGATATAGAGAGATATAGAGATATAGAGAAAGAGATAGAGAGATAGATAGATAGAGATAGATAGATAGATAGATAGATAGATAGATAGATAGATAGATAGATATGATGCGATAGATAGATATATAGATAGATAGAGATAGATAGATAGATAGATAGATAGATAGATAGATAGATAGATATAGATAGATAGATAGATAGATAAATTGAAGGATAAATAGATAGATAGATAGATAGATAAATTGAAGGATAGATAAATTGAAGGATAGATATATATATAGATAGATAGATAGATAGATAGATAGAGAGAGATAGATAGATAGATAGATAGATAGATAGATAGATAGATAGATAGATAGATAAATGGAAGGATAGAGAGATAGATAGATAGATAGATAGATGGATAGATGGATAGATAGATAGATAGATAGATAGATAGATAGATAGATAGATAGATAGATAGATAGATAGATAGATAGATAGATAGATACTCAATTGTGTTACAGTTTATTTTGTTAATACTGTAATATATTGAGTATAGGGAAACGTTCAATCGGACGAACGTGGAAGCAAATTTATAACAGTCGAAAATCGGATGCAGAATTTCATTATCAGAGAAAATAATTTCTTACATGCTTTTTAATCTTTCATACTATTCCCTTAGTCTTGAATAAAGTCGTAATCTACTCAATTGAAATTTAGTTTGCAAAGTACAGTAAAGGTGGTAAGCTGTTGGTGCTGTACCAGAGGAATATGGTGGACCAGGAAATATTTTCTCATACATGTTGATATTATATTTTTTGTATTGTTTAATGTGTTCAGTATAGTGTTATCCTGATAATAATGTAATACTAACAATATTCAGGACGAACTACATGTGTCATTACGTTTTATTGTTTTATTGAGTCTTTAAAAGGACATAACCTAAGTAGGTGTCGAGGGGTGAAGCCGAAGAGACATTATTTAAGAACATAGAACATTATAAGTAAAATTCTCCGGTTCTCTCTCCTCAACCACTGTTACTATATTTGTAACACTAAATAAAAAAACATATCTTTCAATACTGAACGTATTAGAATTGGTCTTGTTAATTCAAGCAGGGATGAATTTTATTCAGCGAGAAATTGTCTTTTTGTCCTTAACTAGCAATGAAAACCCAAACTTTAAACACAATTCTTGTTCCTAAAACGTTGAAATAACTTTAACCCACAACTTCGGCACCAACATTTTGTACTGCTCTCTCCAAAAACTCTCTGCTTTCAATACGTCTTTTATTGAAGTCAATTGGTCACCAGATATGCAAATTAGTTTACTCACGCATGCAAATTTGTCCCAACTATAAAAATCTACCACTGTTTTCCCCCCTCTGGTAGATATGCACACACGACATGCAACACATCTTATTGGCTTTTCAGCTGGTAAACTTCTATTTCTATTTTCATAGTAAGCAAAATTGAACGATCCTTAACATTTTAAACCACTTTCTTAATTGGTTTCCCGATTTATAAAATCGGGGGACTTATGTTTTGAGGCATGTCCGTCCGTCCGTCCGTCCGGATTTTTCTCCACAACCATCCATTGAATTTCTCTGAAATTGTGCATGAAGTTGTAACTTTGGTCAGGTTAGAAAGTGACATTCTCCGATTTTTAAAAAAAATCTGGTTAGCCCCCCCAGGGGGTCAAAAAGCCCCGAAATTGCAAAAAATTACATCGTTTGCCCCATAACTTTTCATCCATCCATTCAATTTCTCTGAATCTTGGCCAAAATGTGGAGGCAATTGTTCCTAATAGAAAATACGTATCGCTGACCTTGGAAAAAATCTGGTTCGCGCCCCCAGGGGGTCAAACCCCCCAAAATAGCAAAAAATTACCCTTTTCTCCCATAACGTTTGATCCATCCATTCAATTTTTCTGAACCTTGGCCAAAATGTAGAGGTAATTGTTTTGGATATAAAATGAGCATCCTTAACCTCAGAAAAATTCTGGTTCGCGCCCCCAGAGGGTCAAAGCGGGAGGGGGGGGGGTCAAAAATGCCACAAATTGCCCAAATTTATTGTATTTTACACATCGAGTCACATATGGAGGGGGACCACGCATGCGCGGCTTGTTAGTTTTAGTTCGCTTCTCAGTTAACGATCACCATTGACGGTTTAAACGACAGAATATAATAATTTAGACGAGAGAAAAACAATGGGGGTGAGAGAGAAAAGAGAGAGTGAGAGAGAGAGAAGCAAAAAGAGAGAGAGTGAGAGAGAGAAGCAGCGAGCAAGAGAGAGAGAGAAGCAAAGAGAGAGAGAGATAGAGAACGAATGAGAGATATATAAGCAAAGAAAGAGTGAAAAAGAGAGGAAAAGAAAGAGTGAGAAAGAGAGATATAGAAGAAGAGGACAGGAGAAGCAAATGGGGAGAAATAGAAAGAAAGAAAGAAAGAAAGACAGAGAAAGAAAGATAAAGAGAGACAATCAAAGAAAGGATCACCCCCACCATACACGAAAACGAAACGTTTATTTTCCAAACACACGACATTTTTTTTATGTTTTCACCCAAATAAAAAGGGAGACGAACTATTGTTTTACTTAAGAAAAATAACATATTACGCACATATAAACATTTGAAATGTTTAGAAACGTACTGACGCGCTCTTTCTATTACATACGTCATAATAGATTACTTCTATGACACTTAAAAACGTCGTCGTTTACACATATTCACGGTGGGTATTCTATTAGTTGATGGTTGTCTGTCATATCTTTGTTCCCACGTTCGCCTTATTTAACCTCCGTTTCCATCCAGACAACTCCTCCGTGAACCTTCTCAGTATAGCCAAACAAAAAATAGCGGTAATTCAAAACTAGCTAATGTGCACGCACTCTATATTTTTGTGAAGGATTTCTTTGCGAATTATTTCAGACGACGGGGGTTATCTGATTTGCGATTTTCTTTCTCATTTCACTTCAACACTTGAAATGGTTTTGTCCGGGCATGTTTTGTACTCCCTAGGTTAAGCGGTACGGGGCGAATTTTTATTTATTTATATAGAAATACATATACATTGGACTTTATTATAGAGTAGATAATAAACAAAATGAATACAAAATAACCTACCTCTCTACTTATATATATATATATATATATATATATATATATATATATATATATATATATATATATATATATATGAAAAAGGAAAACCAAAAACTGGATGTTTTTTTATGTGTACATCAACGTTTCGTCTTTATTTATAAGACTTCATCAGGATGATGATATAGGGAAAAGATATCATGCAAGCACGGATACATGTAGGGTAGACATGTTGGGAAGAAAAATAAAATGAAAAATAATGGCAGCGTCTAGCTGGACGTCCGTACTTGTTAGAGAATGAAAAATGAGTGGGAGAAAAAAGGGGAAGGGTGGAGGGAGCAAGGATCACGTCGGATTACCTTCATCCTTCTCTTCCCATATATATATATATATATATATATATATATATATATATATATATATATATATATATATATATATTAGTACTTGATGTATCCACATAAAATATTATAAGGAGATATAATTTTTTATGTGTCAGTTTTCAGTATTTACTTCAACAGTGCTCGATACGTAAGTAGAGCTAGGTTGTCAGCAATGAAAATATATATGGCAATCAAGCTACACAGAGGCTCCCGTGTTTCATCCCCGGGGGGGGGGGAATCGTCAGGCTAAATGGGTGTAGCCTGACGATTATATATATATAAGTATACATTTTTATTTATACACACATTATTGATTATATATGTGCATACATGTTTCGGTTGCACTTTTCCAAGAAAGTCAACCTCATCAGACCAAGAATTTTTTTTGGAAAAGTGCAACCGAAACATGTATACTTATAAACAGCTCTACTTGGTATTGAGCACTATTTATAAACACTTGAGTTTCTACGGATTTACATTTACAGAAACTAATACAATACATGTACGATATATATATATATATATATATATATATATATATATATATATATATATATATATATATATATGCGATTCATCCGTATTGGTGTTGGAGTGACGGATGAAGAATGCAGCAGGGCGCTGCGGTCGAAACGTCGTTCATAGATAACGAATGTGACAGACAACCTCGCCTGTACTTCTAGATGAACAGAGAAAGCCATGCTCTAAGGCAAGTTCTTCTTATCACATACAGCAACGTTTTCAGATCTTATGTTCTGTTAATATATTCTTAATTATCGAAACGCACTTATTCTTTTTAACGATAAATGAAAACAGTATTTTCTTTTCTACCGATAATAACATTCTGCATTTTTGTCACACCCCCTCCTCCCACCGCCGAACAAAAATTGTAAAAAAATAGATTAACGCACCATCGAAGCAGAACACCGATAACTGCTCGACACGTACTGTCTTATCAACGTAATCCATAGAAAATTAATTAAGTAATTAAACTGCTTTTCGCGACATTTTTGTAAGGACTTAAGCTTAGTCGCCATTATTGTTCTTTGCTTTCATTTCTGAGGCATCGCCAAATTCAAATCTAATTACCTCCATTATCGGTTGCTGTAAAAAAATACTTTGTCAACTAAGTAGACAGATTGTTATTCGAACTCTTATTAAAACTCTGATAGATATATATATATATATATATATATATATATATATATAAATATATATATATATATATATATATATATATATATATATATATATATATATATATATATATAAGTTATGAGGTTTAAAAAGACTAGATATACATTCGGATTGTACACATTATTAATTATTTCGACCTTAACTAGGTCTCCTCGGATGTGTTTGGAACCACATCCGAGGAGACCTAGTTACGGTCGAAATAACTTATACTGTGTATAATCCGAATGTATATCTAGTTTTTTTCAACCTTATAACTTATTCATGCTCTGTTTGAACGGACATAGAGCTCTCTGATTAAGTCAGTTCACATTATATTCCAATAACCATGTTTTTATTTCATCATTTTTATTTTTATTTGTTCACATTTCAAAAAAAAATAACAACGCTGTGAGATATATTTTTATGGTCCGTTTCATTTGTCTTGTGGGAAACAACATTTTTATCTTAATATCGTCTCTGCAACACTACAAAATCATCAGAAAAATTCACAAAGAGTAAAAAGTGCTTAGATTAAATTGTCTTGAAAAAACCTACACTATACAGTGGTGCATTTTTGGGTGAAAACAAACAAAAAACAAAGAAAAAAGCAAACTCACACGTGGGAGAAACCACTAATACGCCATATGAACCTGACTTATATATATATATATATATATATATATATATATATTATATATATATATATATATATATATATATCCATTTCTCGCATTGTGATAACTTTCTTATATATATATATATATTTATATATATATATATATATATATATATCCATTTTTCGCATTGTGATAGCTTTCTTATATATATATATATATATATATATATATATATATATATATATATATATATATATATATATATGAAAATATAGAAGCGCCAACTGTCTACTAGAGGGTTGTGTTTCGACCCCTGTTGGAGGGACCTACTAATTTAGCCACGTCTAAGAGCTGTGTGTGTGTATTGATTGTACTTGGCGGTAAATATGATGAAATACTCGATTTCGCCAGAGTAAAGAGAAAGAAACGCAATCCCTTCGCGTGTTGTTTAAAATATATCGCTTAAAGATTACGACTTGGGAATTGAAGTAATTGATAATAAATGATGAAGCAAATTAAATGATTACTATTGCGAAAAATACGGATAATATGATGTAAATTATTATTTGAAGTATGAAGATAATTAAATTCAAAAATAATTATTGTTTAATTTAGCTAGTCTAGAGAATTGTGATAACAACTGTTTCAAACGTCGCGAAACGTATATAAGAAAGGTGATTGAAGACTTTGTACCGAATTTACGAATCATCACTTCATAAAACAATGGAAAATGATGAACTTGCTGCTCTGGTGCCCCCCACGACGCAAATTCACTATATCAACCCGACAATCTGCTAAATCGCATCCATTCCCTGTGGAGGTCCCCAGATGCCGGAGAGCTTTCTACTCCAAAAAGCTTTTTTCCTCGTATTGCTGACATCTGGAACTCCCTCCCTGCTCCCTTTTTTCCTGACGGTACTGACATACATAAATTTAAATTTAAAACTAATGTAAACAGATATCTCGCTGCGCAGATCCCAATTCAGGTTGACCCCCCCCCCAAAAAAAAAAAAACTCTCACCCTTTTTCTCAATAGCCCCTTACGTCTATAGTGGCGGCCTGCTTTGTTTGGGGTGAACTATGTTAAAAAAAAGAATTTTAAGAACGTGTTAAATAGGTAGACAGCCATGACAGTATTTATTGTTTATCTAAAGAAATCGAAGTACATTGTTGATAACAATGGAAACAAACGAAACTAGACACCTACCACACTGTAAATAGAATCGGATAATGGCTACAATTTTATTCATAATATTCTTAATAATAAATAAATGGTGCGTTTGCTGACTTAACATGTATCGCTTCGCCAACTTATGTATACATGTCGTGAAGAATCCCATGAAATAACAACAGTACATGTTTTGCAAAAAAACTTATTTTTTTTATTTGCGAAACATTTACTGTTTTTATTTCACGGGATTCTTCACGAAATGTATACAACAGTTGGCTAGGTGATACATGTTAAGTCAGCAAACGCACCATTTAAAAAATTCGAGCAATGGGTAGAAATTTATCCAATTAATTTTGGGTACCGGTGTAATTTAAAAGAGGAAGAGTACCTATGACGTAAGAGGCGAAGATACATCCTACTTCGTTTATTAATGAAGGAAACATCCAATAATAAGCCAATTATAAATATTGAAAAAAAATAGAACAAATTATTTTTTTTACTACGTGGATACATAGGTGGTCGATTTCAAAAACGTTAAACATTCTTGTGTCTAGCTTTTTAGTCAAAAACTATCGAGCACTAATTAAAGTTGGGGACTGACTTTGCTTTATATATTAGATAAACATATAAGTTTACCTTTAGATAAGAATATCTTGCATGACATAAGCTAACATATTGTTGATTAAAACGAAAACCTAAAAATAAAACATATGCATTAATATGTAATTTCGATTGTTTTTTATTTTACGTTTTTTTTATTTCATACAAAAAATAGTTTAGGTAAACTCATAATATAGTTGTATATAAACGTATTCTTTACATTATGTTAAACCCAGACAATATTTGCATATGTGTGTGTGTGTGGTTATTTGACGTTTTTTCTTTAATTCTATCTATCGATTTAATCTTTATATATATGATGAACATATAAGTTTACCTTTAGATAAGAATACCTTGCATGACATAAGCTAGCATATCGTTAATTAAAACGTAAACCTTTAAATAAAAACTATACATTAATATTTAGTTTCGGTTGTTTTTTTTATTTTAATGTTATTTTATTTTATATATAAAATATTTTGAGTAAACTCATTATATAGTTGCATATAAACGCATTCTTTACATTTTGTAAAACCCAGAAAATATTTGCATATATATATATATATATATATATATATATATATATATATATATATATATATATATATATATATATATATGTGTGTGTGTGTGTGTGTGTTATTTTACGTTTTTTTATTCTATGTATCGATTTAATCTCGGTGACGTATATATATATATATATGCTTTCTTTGTGAAATTCGATCGATAGATAATCTTCGAAAATAAGTGTTTCTTATTTAGAATGCAATATCACAGGTACCATTTCTTATCCATGAATTAATTAATGTTGAATAAAGATAAAAAAAAAGCCTATCCAATCCTAATATGTAAGGGAGATAAACCGCATTAACTTTTTTATATTTCACAATAAATACCATTCTTGCATCCTTTCATTTTAGAAAAGAAAATTATAGCTCGACCGTCTATCCAAATAAGCAATTTGTGAAAATAGAAATACGTTTTTATACGTAGCGTTTTTATTTATTTAATCTTAAAATGAATCTTTATTTGGTTAATCTTGGTATGTTCCCAGGAATGGAATTTTATCCTAAAACTCTTGAAACTTTGGGGGCCAAAAAGATAAGGGAGGCGATTCTTGTTCAATTTATTTACACTTACGATAATAGATGATTAGTGATTACTTTATCTTATTCACAATTCAGTACACATAATTCAATTTACTTAGGTAAATCATATTTCGTTTCATCGTATAGTAAAGTACATGCGACCGTACATATCTTTGTATGTATATATATATATATATATATATATATATATATATATATATATATATATATATATATAGTCTAAAGAAGCTTTGAGTTATTTTAACCAAAAAGACAAAGATATATATAAGAAAGCTATCACAATGCGAGAAATGGATATATATATATATATATATATATATATATATATATATATATATATATATATAAATATATTAAATAATATTTCGTCCGTGATGCTTAAGTTTTATATAGATTTTTTTTCAATCCCTTGCCTATCAGTTTGAAAAGGTATTTTCACTGGTCTTTTACATTTAAGTTTAAATAGCATTTTCTGTCATCTATGTACGCTTAATTTTCAATAGCATTTTCAGTCGTCTTTATGTTTCATTTTATAGAGCATTTTCTGTCGTCTATTTACGTTTAATTTTCAATAGCATTTTCTGTCGTCTGTTACGTTTAATTCTTCATAGCATTTTCTGTCGTCTGTTACGTTTAATTTTTAATAGCATTTTCTGTCGTCTGTTACGTTTAATTTTTAATAGCATTTTCTGTCGTCTGTTACGTTTAATTTTCAATAGCATTTTCTGTCGTCTGTTACGTTTAATTCTTCATAGCATTTTCTGTCGTCTGTTACGTTTAATTTTTAATAGCATTTTCTGTCGTCTGTTACGTTTAATTTTTAATAGCATTTTCTGTCGTCTGTTACGTTTAATTTTCAATAGCATTTTCTGTCGTCTGCTACGTTTAATTTTTAATAGCATTTTCTGTCGTCTGTTACGTTTAATTTTTAATAGCATTTTCTGTCGTCTGCTACGTTTAATTTTTAATAGCATTTTCTGTCGTCTGTTACGTTTAATTTTAATAGCATTTTCTGTCGTCTGTTACGTTTAATTTTTAATAGCATTTTCTGTCGTCTGTTACGTTTAATTTTTAATAGCATTTTCTATCGTCTGTTACGTTTAATTTTCAATAGCATTTTCTGTCGTCTGTTACGTTTAATTTTTAATAGCATTTTCTGTCGTCTGTTACGTTTAATTTTCAAGAGCATTTTTCGTCGTCTGCTACGTTTAATTTTTAATAGCATTTTCTGTCGTCTGCTACGTTTAATTTTTAATAGCATTTTCTGTCGTCTGCTACGTTTAATTTTTAAAAGCATTTTCTGTCGTCTGTTACGTTTAATTTTTAATAGCATTTTCTGTCGTCTGCTACGTTTAATTTTTAATAGCATTTTCTGTCGTCTGCTACGTTTAATTTTTAATAGCATTTTCTGTCGTCTGTTACGTTTAATTTTTAATAGCATTTTCTGCCGTCTTTACGTTTAATTTTTAATAGCATTTTCTATCGTCTGTTACATTTAATTTTTAATAGCATTTTCTGTCGTCTGTTACGTTTAATTTTTAATAGCATTTTCTGTCGTCTGTTACGTTTAATTTTTAATAGCATTTTCTGTCGTCTGTTACGTTTTATTTTTAATAGCATTTTCTTTCTTTTGTCTGTTACCCTTAAGATTTTAATTGCATTTCCTTTTTTATTTACCTATAAGTTTTTATTAGCATTTTCTTTTGTCTGCTATCTTTAAGACTGAAATTGAATTTTCATTTGTCTGTCATGATTCTGTTAGAAATAGCATCTTCGTTTTGTCTGCCACGCTTCTTTCAGAAATAGCATTTTCGTTTTTCTGTTACCCTTAAGATTTTAATAGCAGTTCATTTTGTCTATCATGCTTCTGTCACAAATAGCATTATAGTCTGAAATGATATTTTACTTTGAAACAATATTCTTTATCACTAAACGCGCAAATTGAATAGATGCATCTGATAATAACCTGACCTGTTGTCCTACTTTTCTTATTTCCAATAGTCAAAAGTAAACAACGTTGACCATTCCGAGCAAAAGACTGGTAGCCAACAATAGAACAAAGGATATAAAACTCTACTTTTCAAAAAAGCAAAGATGAGAAAGTAATAACTATTGATGTGTGTTAAGAGTCGATAATCACCAACGCACTCGCCTCGGAAGAGACAAAGGCGTGTTGACTGTCGGTGGAAAAGATAATGTCGACTGTGGATGCTAAGTGTTAGATAATTGTAGTCATCATAAACCATCTCAGCCGATCAGTCAAGCAATATGTTTATATTATATGCTTACGTCGATGGAAGCACACATCGACACGCCCTCTAGTAGACACGCTGAAAATTACCAGTTATGGCGAATAAATTACGGTCACTTCTTTAGCAGTTCTACTTTGAGAAGTCTTTTATTCGTAACAGAGTGTTCTATTCTCTACATTCGAGCAACAAAGATGAAACAGTTCTTATAGAAGGTAAAAAAGATGAAAGTATATCCTCAAAAGAGATGAGAAGTTCAAATGCAAAAAAAAACGGTAAATCGTATTTCTTTCAAGTTGAAAAACTGAACTATAAATAGAGACACATAGCAAATGGAGAATTCGAATAAGAAAATGTGAATTTTATTTAAAACTAGCTGACCCGTGTCCCGGCCTTGCCCGGGGATGTCGATTAAATCAAGAAATTACCAGTTATGGGGAATAAATTACGGTCACTTCTTTAGCAGTTCTACTTTGAGAAGTCTTTTATTTGTAATAGAGTTTTCATACACTACATTCTAACAACAAAGATGAAACAGTTCTTATAGAAGGTAAAAAAGATGAAAGTATATCCTCAAAGATGCGAAGTTCGAATGCAAAAAACGGTCAATCGTATTCCTTCAAGTTGAAAAATTGAACTATAAATAGAGACACATCGAAAATGGAGAATTCGAATAAAAAAATCTGAATTTATTTAAAACTAGCTGACCCGTGTCCCGGCGTTGCCCGGGGCAGTCGATTAAACCAAGAAATTCCATCATCGATGTTGAATTATTGAATTTTTTGCTGTTTATAATTGACCGGCGCGAACCCAGACCCCGCAATATTTATGTAAAACAGCAGATGAATCAATTGATGAAATAATTGAGATTATATCAATCTTGCCATGGTTAGCTGTTGCAATCTCTCCATCCAATGTTTTAATAAGTAGGGAGGCAAACTCACCAGTCATTCGGTCACTTTTGAGATGCGCACACATGTTTGCAGATAAGGTTACAGTCATGAAGTATTTTAACAAATATGACAATTTAATGAAATTATTGAGTTGATTAGAGTGGCTTTTATGTGGAACAACAGGAAGTGTTCGTTAGTAGTTTGCCTCCTTAGTAATTTGTGCGATGTCATCCCAAACAATTGATGCTTGCTTGCTCATGCGGTAAGTAACTAATTTAACCCGTCCATGCAGCACTTCCTTAAAAAGGAAATGGTCTTCTCTCATTTTTGTCTCATTTTACTTCAGTAGAACTTCTCAGAAATCAAGGGGCTTCTTCCTGGGCCTGATACTTGATCTCTATATGATATACATAGATATTCGGTATCCCATTAAAGATCTCCTTCACCTGTCAAATTTTGAGTTAGTAAAAAAGTTAATAACATTAATGTTCCTTTCCTGAATTTACCAGTTAAATATGTTATAGTATATCTTTCTTGTGGTCTATTGGTTATACCGGATTAAAGAACAAGAATGTATATAGTATAGTAGAGTATCCAGCAAAAGGCTGTTACTTGAGGTAACATTACTTTGAAAAAGTGTACCATCCCTCGTATTAGTTAGTATATAGCTGTGTCGAGGGGATCTCATTTGATCTTCGAATACTATGTTATCTTGAATATTTGGTAAGGCTTTACTTGTCGGGGAAAGTATACTCATGTCAGGATAATATTGGATAATGGCCCTGTGAGGCCGGACGTATGTGTGGGCGATCGTTTGGTTTGGCTTGCGCGATTTAGTGCGGGTGAACCCGTACAACCGAGTGCAAAAGAAACTGGTTCTCACAATTGGAGCTCACAAACGTTGACAGAGCCACCACATGTATGAGACCTCAGGTCAAGGGTAAAGGTGACCTAGCGCATAGGGGTTCTGTGACGTCACGGGCTTTTGTGTGGGAAGCGGAGTTTTGCGAGTCTGGGTTTTGGAAGCAAGCCGAACAGACGATTTATCTATGTAGTCTTCAAATGATTAAGGGAATTAAGAATACAAACATGAGATTCCTTGTCCCCCCTCTCCTCGGATGGTTAAGGACTTAAGCCAGGAATTAACTACGATAAAGTAGTAGTTTGGTCTCTCTCTTAACATTGGTGAAAACATCTCCAAGATCGCCGGAAGACTGACGCCTGAAATAAACAAATCAAAATTGAAAAGATTGTTTGTCTCTTGAATCGTGGTATGAAGGTTTTTGTTGTAGACACAGCGGACGGCGATGTTCACGGCAGTACAGAAGCGAAGATAGAAACTCAACCACTAGACGACATCGAGACGGCGCTCCTCCACGACGAAGACGAGAAGGTACGAGAAATTACAGGTATGCAATGTATGCCTTTTTGGACGGCTTGATACAGATTTGTTTACATGATCCTGTAAGATGACCAGTCATTCCGTCTCTCTCTCTCTCTTTCTCTCTCTCTCTTTCTCTCTCTCCCCCCTCTCTCTCTCTTTCTCTCTCTCTCTTTCTCTCTCTCTTTCTCTCTCCCTTTCTCTCTCTCTTTCTCTCTCCCTTTCTCTCTCTCTTTCTCTCTCTCTTTCTCTCTCTCTTTCCCTCTCTCTCTCTGTCTCTCTCTTTCTCTCTCTTTCTGTCTCTCTCTTTCTCTCTCTCTTTCTCTCTCTCTCTTTCTCTCTATTTCTCTCTCTTTCTCTCTCTCTTTCTCTCTATTTCTCTCTCGTTCTCTCTCTCTCTTTCTCTCTCTTTCTGTCTCTCTCTTTCTCTCTCTCTCTTTCTCTCTCTGTCTCTCTCTTTCTCTCTCTCTCTTTCTCTCTCTTTCTCTCTCTCTCTTTCTCTCTCTCTCTTTCTTTATGGTATTTTGTCCCACTGATGAGTAGCTCTAGGACAGGAATTTTTTATTGAAGTTCCACTTAGTCTTGTAACACAGAGAGCAAGGAAAGTCGTTGTTACTGTCGTTGTAGCTGGACGAGTTCTTGCTATAAATATTTTACTGTGGAGGGAATAGAGGTCATTCGAGCACGTATCATGAACGTAACGATACAGTCGAGAGAGGCCAGCAACACATATTCTGTGTGAAGCCGCTGCAGGGAAAAGAAGATATCATTCACCACTTAATTACGAAGTCGTGTTTGTTACACTTTCGAGGCAAAGACCTCTTCAAATGTGACAGCAGTACTAAATATTAGGAGGGATCTATGTAGAGGATTGCATCAGGATAGAGGTACCTTCTGGAACGATAGAATGATCAAACCATATTTCCAGCGACCTTAGCCTTATATTTAAAAAGTTATATCTATTTTAAAGGTCAGCCGATTAATTGGAAGGTATCTCTTCTCTTGAATAAATATCTCTCCCATTGCTAGCCTGCCGTCCGCATGCATTACAGCCATGCAACCCACTAAACATGCAGTATTGTACATGGTTAAATTATAACATCATCCAGTTTTGATATATGTAAAAATAGATACTATTTGGTATTACACGTATTTGTTTTATAAAAATAAACATCAGTCCTAAATGTTGGTGGATTTTAACCAAAATACTATAAACTGATATTTTAGATATCGTGTCATATAACAAAAACATTTTCTTTAATGGAAAAGTATGAGTGACACCTGAGAGTCAAAGGTAACCCCAGAACGGAAGTTTACATTATGACATTATCCACTTTTGCTAGTGACCAAAATAGAGTGTATATGGTGTTAAATCTACTTGTCTTGTATAAATAGGTATTGATCCTAATCGTTTGTGGATTTTGAGCAAAATATTATTGTTTTATAAAAATAAACATCGATCCTAATTGTTGGTGGATTTTAACCAAAATATTATTAACTGATATTTAAGATATCGTGTCATATAACAAAAGCATTTGTTTTAATGGAAAAGTAGGAGTGACACCTAAGAGTTAAAAGTAAACCCAGAACGGAAGTTTACATTATGACATTATCCACTAGCGATCAAAATGTGACAGCTAAGAACAAGAGGTGATCCCAGAACGGAAGTTGACGAAACCATGCGAGTTCCAGACAAAGCGTTTCTCCTTCTCTCTTCTGGCAATGCTTCAAGCAGAGGATACATGTCTAAGGCACTCTCCCTGATAAGGGAGATGGCGTGCACAATGTAGTTAAGTGTAGCGAGACAACCTATTCGTCTGTCTATCAATCTATCCGTTTAGCTATCTCGCCTGCGCACATTCAAGAAAACCATCCCTTTTAATTTTTTTCTTTGATTGCTCTTCTCTTTTTTTTTCTAAAGAATTTTATGAGTCAACACGGCGTCTGAGTAGCTTTATAATCAGACGATAAAGAAAATGTTTTTTGACGGGGGGTTGTGTATAATGGATTATACACCCTCGATAAGCGAAAGTGTAACAATTTTACTCAAACAGTTCTCAACTCTTATGCTCGTATAACTTCATGCTAAATTTTGTGAAAAGCTATTGAAGAAATGTTGAGAAATGTTGAGAAAGAAATATTAACGATAGCAACATTTAAAAAATCTTATCTTAGCAAGCAAGAGCTAGCCAAAGGTATCATATGTAAACACTTAATAGCTTTTGTTGTATCTTGTAGATGGCTTAATTTTTTTCAGTTATTCATAGCAAACATTGGGTCATGTTCTTAAAAATAATTTTCATCATTAATCGATTTCATCGATTACATATTTAATTCCATCGATATTTCCATGTTGCTAACGGAATAACAGATAAACGGACAGTCTCATGAATTATTCCGATTAACATTGGCGACCAAAGGACTATATTTTAATCTAATATTAAATATCGGTAATACTTTGTTGTATTCGCCCTAGGCGGGCACCGAGATTCCACCGAAAGAGGAAGATCTATAGAATATACAAATTTACATGTAGTTTTCAGCTGCGCCTTCATCCCAGTGCCTGGGGGTTACATACAGCGCCTAGTATTCGCAAATGGTAACCCATCATGTACTGACCCGGCTCAACATCGCTCAACTTCGGTTATCTAACGAGAACCGGTGTGTCAACATGATTTAGTCGTATATCTAATAGCAATATTAAATATTCGTATCTACATTATAAATGTGGATATTTTATTTTCTGAGCGATTTTCCGTATAGGTCCTTGCAGAGAAAAATATCGTAATATCGATTCTTATATTTTGTGGCTCGTATTTCCCTTTTCGATTTTTTTGGTGGATATTTTTCACGTTTGGCGCATGCGCATTTTGGGGTAGATAACCAGCTATGGATAGAGAGAGAGAGAGAGAGAGAGAGAGAGAGAGAGAGAGAGAGAGAGAGAGAGAGAGAGAGAGGCCGATCGACTGTAAAAAAAAAATTAAGGGTGTCTAAACAGTGTGAAAAATGAAACCGTAAATTGAATGAGAACGCTTGGTTGATTGAATCACAGAGAAATGAAAATATGAATTTTATTAAAAAAAAAAATATTTGAAGAAAATGTCGAAAAAGAATTCGGATTCTGTTCGACTCTGTTCAGTGCAAATCGAAAACCGGAAATTCGCAAACGGGCGGATGATTCATGGCGATCTTTTTTGAAGGGCCAAAGAAAATCGTAATGGAAGGGGACAATGAACAGGGCATATTGAATCAGCTGGTGAAAGGACAGTAGAAAAAGATAGGGTTAAGAAGAAAAAAAAGGAAAGTAGAAATCCGTAATGTCGCGAAAGAAACAGAAAATTTCGATGATAATAATAATAATAATAATAATAATAATAATAATAATAATAATAATAATAATAAAATTATGGACAGAGTGTCGAGGAGGGAAAGCGCAAACCAGACCTCCACTGGAAAAGCGCGGACAGCTCTGGGACCTTGGGAAGGCTTGTTGCCACCCGGGTCCCAGAGGAGACCAATGGCACTTATCACCGTGAAACCGGTGGTAGGTGGCTGTTGCGATACCGCAAGGTCATCAGCGGTGATGAACGAAAAGAGGTGGAGCATACTGGAAGTCTGAGGAGACTTGTTGTCACTCAGACTCCAGGGAATACCACAGGTTGTTGACAGTGGGTGATCACTGACGATTACCAGTGTGATAACTCCTAGTGAGTAAATAATAATAATAATAATAAGAAGAAGAAGAATAAGAAGAAGAAGAAAAAGAAGAAGAAGAATTAATAATAATAATGAGAATTTAAGACTGATTATTGCCACCCAAATCCCAGAGGAGACCAATGGTCGTTACCAGCGATAAATCAATGGTAAGCGGATGTTGCGATACAGCAAAGTAGTTTGCAATGCACATCGAAAAGAGGTGGAAATAACTGGAAATCTGGGGAGGCTTGTTGTCACTCAGACTCCAGGAAACACCAGCGATGATTATCAGTGAGCAATCAGTGATGATGACTTATGTGAGAATGTTACATAGCCCTTCAAACACCCAGACACTCGTTATTTTATCAATGATGGGAATCATCGCCACGGAAGTCTATTAAGCGCTTCTCAAAACACGAAAGCAACACGAAAGTTTAGAAGCGCTTTCAAATATTTGTAACACTCAATTCTGTAAGGTACTTTTAATATATTTCCTTAAGGGGCACTTTTATGGCACTTTTAAGCCCTCAAACTGTCGATCCATTTTCAATACTTCTCGTTACACAAATTTTCTTAAATTCTTTTCTCATTAAATACAGTTCATTAAACATTGTATCTCATTTAAACACTTTTATGGCACTTTTAGGCCTTTAAACTGTCGGTCCATTTTCACATTACTCTTTAAACACTTCTCGTTGTCAAAACCTTTTTTCTTTTTAAACATAGTTCTTTTTAAACTCTCTTTTCTCATTAAACACAGTTCATTAAACATTGTATCTCATTTAAACACTTTAAACATTAACCACTTGAAACATTGTTCGTTAGACATATCAAATTCAGCATCGTTCACTTTTTCTTCCGATTTTTTAGTTCTTTCCGTTGTACAGATTAGGACCCAAAATGTTATGCACAAAAAAGTTACCATACATTTTCTTTCGTCGCCTGGTCGTGGGTTTGCTTGCACACTCATCTCCGTTGCTGGTTCATGATCGTAGTGATGTATCTGTCTTGTGGGAAAATTCTGTTCTCATGCACGAGAGACAAACACGCTCGAAGACAAGATTTTGAGAGAGAGAGATTCAAGTCTTTTATTGGCTACGGTGGGGCTTGTCCATTCCTTCCTCGATTCATTCATTCTTCTCGCTGGGGGATGCAACGATGATTTCTGCTGGATCTCCAAGAGATCCAGCCATTACGACGAGAAATAAACATCTATAAGTTTAGACTTCTATGAAATACTACTACTACTACTACTACTACAATAACTAATAATAATAATAATAATAATAATAATAATGATAATGATAATAATAATAATAATAATAATAATAATAATAATAATAATAATAATAATAATAATAATAATAATAATGGCTTAAACAAATTGACGAGACAATTTATTTTCCAATTCTGCAAAAGGCTTGCCTATTAGGAACGGTGAAAGTGTTAAGGTACAGCTTGAATATCTAAGGTCAAAGAAATTGACTTGATGTTCAAAAAACAAAAAAACAAAAAAACAAAACCCACACTAAAAACATCCAAAAGTTGAGACTACTATGAATAATAATAATAATAATAATAATAATAATAATAATAATAACAATAACAATAACAATAATAATAATAATAATAATAATAATAATAATAATAATAATAACAATAACAATAACAATAATAATAACAATAACAACAATAATAATAACTATGTCCTCGTTAGGGTGGGGGCAAGCAAATAGGAACAAGTTTTATCAAATTTATCATGGATAGTATATTATATACATTAGTGGATGAGTTGCGACTTCACGGAAACAGTAAGACGTTTTTGTCAGTTGATGCGACAAGATTTTTCAGAGAGATTATAGTTTCAACCGTGACATTGTGACGTTGAGGGTACAATGAGGCATATCTATAACAGACAAATGATAGAAAATAGAGATATTGAAAACTAGATAGATAAGTATCTACGCAGATGATAATCGACCCGATATGACTATTAGTGCAAAAATAAATGTACGAACGGGTACTAATTGGCATCGTCAGATCAAAGAACTAGAAGTCTATTAAGACTAGGGATTTTGGTAGATAACAAGTATTAGCATTAATAATCACAGAGATTCCATATAACCCCAAACGTGACGGTGATACCCATTATGATTTGGGCACTAGGAAGTCGCTATAACAACAGAATTTAGTTTTAAAATTATTACCTGCTTCATATAATCGGTAGTGTGCTGTCGTCGAAGTTGTTCACCCCAAACAAGGTATATTGTCACTAAAGCGAAACTGGCGACTGTGATAGGGGTCAGATTTATATAGGAAACCTGGTTGGGGAGTTGGGCGGAAATAGGTTTTGTTTACATTACATTTAAATTTATTCAAGTTTATACTGTCGGGAAAACAGGGAACAAGGAGGAAATTCCAAAGGTAAATTGTCTGAGGAACGAAGAAAGCTACTTTGAAAATATATAAAAAATATATGCAAAAATGCATAAAAGTATATAACACATCAAATATATCAGCCCAAAACATACTTTTGTTAAAGCTATACAATCCAAGTCATACAACGTAAAAGGAATTCAGGAAAGATATCCAAGAGGTTGATTGAAGATTGATCCAGGTAGTAAGTGACAGTCCAAAAATGAAAAAAAAAATCAAATTGAAAAAGTTTATCCAGTCGGGAAATTCGCCCGCAAACGATGCAATAAATGACAGTTAAAAATGCATCCAATGTTTATGTTAAATTAATAAAACGATAAAGGAGCGAAATCAAATAAAAAGTTCAGTAAACTCAATTAGTGTTGAAATCATGATGTTCAAAATTGAGGGTTCCAATGATTTGATCGGATTAGTACAAACCATAATTCGCTGGTTAAATGGAAAATCCGCTAAATCCGATTCGAATAAAATTAAATCAAATTGAGCTGACATATTCGGCCATTTCTTCTTCCGGGTCCGACAAAAATTATTCCAATGAAAAAATTCAAATTTAAAGGTAATCACTCCCCCGAAACCCAAATAAACAGAACCTCTTCTCGCCGATCAGAAGGCAATACTAAAGTCGCTAAATGCCTACTTATTCAAACGACGTTATCAGAACGGATGTTATATGTCTAAGGTAACAAAGAAATAGCGTCGTAATATATTGACAGATATGTCAAATCAATACTGGTCCACTGAGGAGAAGAATTATCTTTGAAAACTCATGAGTTAAGGACTTTGCGATACTTTACCTGAACTTTGAATTCTAATAGAATTTGATTCGCACCTTATTTTATTATTTCATTTCATATTATGCTATATATATATATATATATATATATATATATATAGTCTAAAGAAGCTTTGAGTTATTTTAAACAAAAAGACAAAAAAAAGGAAAATGCAGTTTAAATTCCCAGAGAAACTAACTAAATCCAAAATAGTGTAGACTTAACATTTGTTGGAAAATTCATAAATAAATAATATATAATAGTAAGTAAATAAAATAAAAAGGGGGATTTAGTATCTAACAGTGAAACAAAAGCAGGAGACCTTAACGTAAGCATCTAATATTAACACGGGGATCTTCAGCTGTTTACCATGAAACTGTTTCGGAGATTTAAAAACAGGACAGTTATATGCATGGCTCTCCAATGGTACAGATAAAACTACCATTTCCCCAATAATTCAGCTTAAAATGTTACTTATATATACATAAATAAATAATAAAATAATAATAATAATAATATACTACCTTAAAACTACCGTGTGATATGGTAATTTGCATATCAAATAAAATTATTTATAACAATAGTAATACTAGTAATAATAATAATAATAATAATAAAAAACTATCTAAACACTACACCTACGAACCATTCTGCGATATGGTAGCTAGAAATAAAATTATATAGGAATTAAGGTTGCATTAAAAAAAAAAAAAAAAAAAAAAAAAAAAAAAAAAAAAAAAAAAAAAAAAAAAAAAAAAAAAAAAAGCTTTAGTACCTTTGGTACCAGAAAGGCAAATAGATAAGAGGAAGGAAACCTAGCCATACAGATCTAAATACCCAATATATAGTCTAAAGAAGCTTTGAGTTATTTTAAACAAAAAGACAAAAAAAAGGAAAATGCAGTTTAAATTCCCAGAGAAACTAACTAAATCCAAAATAGTGTAGACTTAACATTTGTTGGAAAATTCATAAATAAATAATATATAATAGTAAGTAAATAAAATAAAAAGGGGGATTTAGTATCTAACAGTGAAACAAAAGCAGGAGACCTTAACGTAAGCATCTAATATTAACACGGGGATCTTCAGCTGTTTACCATGAAACTGTTTCGGAGATATATATATATATATATATATATATATATATATACACAGTTACATGGTAAACAGCTGAAGATCCCCGTGTTAATATTAGATGCTTACGTTAAGGTCTCCTGTTTTTGTTTCATTGTTAGATACTTAATCCCCCTTTTTATTTTATTTACTTACTATTATATATTATTTATTTATGAATTTTCCAACAAATGTTAAGTCTACACTATTTTGGATTTAGTTAGTTTCTCTGGGAATTTAAACTGCATTTTATTTTTTATATATATATTTTTTGTCTTTTTGGTTAAAATAACTCAAAGCTTCTTTAGACTATATATATATATATATATATATATATATATATATATATATATATATATATATATATATATATATATGTATATATATATATATATATATATATATATATACAGAGAGAGAGAGAGAGAGCGAGAGAGAGAGAGATAGAGAACAGAATCAGTCATTGTATCGGAATCGGGGAACAATATAAGAATCGTCCCATCACTACTTAAAACTATTTTCATTTTGGGATATCTACGTCAAATGTTACTGAAAAATAGATTTTTTGTGATAGCTTCAGTTCTGTTAATTATATGAACTCATTAGTTGGCCCATATTGTAACTAAACCCGCATTTCATGTGATCCTGACTTTTGAGCTTGAAAAGTTCGGCCATGGTCGACATTTTACGGTGTTTACGTTTCCGATAAATCCAAATTTGATGCATACATCTGATGCTTTTTCATAACTGTAAACACCATACCAGATTTAGCCAGATAATATAAATAGTTTTGGAGTTATCAGCATTTCCATAGCATAACATCGGGAATACTTCATAGAATATGGAAAAGTACGGCAGATATATGTATATGTGCGGCTATATAAGAATATATATTTTATATGACACTTGTCATCATTAATCCGGTTATCTAACCTGCAAAGCATCTAAAGTGATCTTCATAGAAAGTCGACTGAAGAAAAGAATTGAAAAGGAATCCTTCTCTAAATATTTTTTTATTATTATTTATCTTTACGGCTTGTACGTGCTGTATTTCTCACCACTCCAAAATCGCCATATTTTTTATTCAGTTTTTACTAAAGTTTAATTCTTTTTTCGTTATCTTAACGGAAGTTTCATTTTCTGGGCAGCCATTTTCTTTTTCGTTTTTTATGGCTTTTCACTTTACCACGAAACCTGCAACACATTTACGTTTTTCACGCAACCCTTCTCTATCTCCCTTCCTCTCCCCCTCTCTCTCCTTGTCAATATATATATTTCTATATTTCTATTGCTCTCTCTCCCTCCCTCCTTCTATCTCTCTATACACACACACACACACACACACACACACACACACACACACATATATATATATATATATATATATATATATTGCTATATATATACATATATACATATAATATATATAATTAAACTAGCTAACAGAACAGGAGCAGATACTCGTAAATATTGTTGTTTGGAAGAAATAGCTTTGCTTGTGTACTAGTATATATATATATATATATATATATATATATATATATATATATATATATATATATATATATATATATATATATATATATATATATATATATATATTTCCCCGGCTGTTTCACTGATGGAATACTCCATTTCAGCCTCCAGACCATGTCGAGTCATCAGGAGAGAATACGCACCGTTTCAGGGCCTTTCTCTCGACTACTGTTTCGCGTATCGGCCCCTATCACTGATGTGAGCCCTCGCATTTCAATCTAACTGTTCAATGAAATCAAAACCACTGACTGTTCAACGGTTTAGCGTCTCATGTGTGGTTTTATTACATGTAAATATATATATATATATATATATATATATATATATATATATATATATAATATGGAACAGGTTGAATAAATACTTTTTGAAGCATTAAAGATCCGATATCAATTTTTTTTTTTTAAAAGAAAAATAATAAATCGAAACCGATTTTTTTTTTTTTTTATTATAAACTAGCATTTTTTTTTGTTAGTTTATAGTGATACAGATATTTCGCCAAAAACTTGGCATCCTCGGTGTGTAATATATCCTGATGTCATCGGATTTGTATTTTTCTTCTCTACCGGCTTTTTGTTGTTCTAGCCGGGCCAAAGGGGTTAGCTGTTGTTTCCCCACTTTCAAATATGAGAGCGTGAATGCGCACGTGATTTGTATAAACTGTTTAAGGTTCATATTTTTTTTAAGAAGCATCTATTGTTAAATTTAATAATGCTAGTTTATAATAAAAAAGAAAAAAAAATCGGTTTCGATTTTTTTTTTTTTTTAATTAATTTGATATCGCATCTTTAATGCTTCAAAAGGTATTTATTCTACCTGTTCCATATTAAATTTAACAATAGATGCTTCTTAAAAAAATATGAACCTTAAACACTTACGGTGGAATTAGTATTGCAGTTTACACCTTTTCATAATATATATATATATATATATATATATATATATTTATATATATATACATACATATATATATATATATATATATATATATATATATATATATATATATATATATATATATATATATATATGGATAAATATATTATATAACAAGCAATCTTACTTGTATCAATGCGGTTCGATTGAAGTTCCCTATGATATCATAGTTAGGGACGAAAAACATTTTCTTGAGAAGATGTTGCACCTTTATTCAAATGTTCGTGAGAACCGTTGCCAGTGAGGACTATTCGGCAGAAAATATTATATATATATATATGTACATATATATATATATATATATATATATATATATATATATATATATATATATGTATATATATATATGTTAAAGTTTTTGGATTTCTTCCCTTTGGAATGGCAGCAATATATTGAGATAATACTTTAATGGTATTGTAACGACATTATCTGATCACAATTCATGTCCAACCTCTTAATAGTTCTCTATTTTAATCAATTCTTTGTTCACGTTTTTTCATTTTCAATTATTTTGTGATGATTTTTCATCAATTTTACATTGTTTTCTTTTAATATTTCTTTCACGTAAATATAATTTGTTATATGAAAATATGGAATTAATTCATTTGTCTTCTTTATCAAAGCAATTTCCTCTGTATATATAATCAAATAAATATATATATATATATATATATATATATATATATTTAATGATATTTCACCCCTAACAAGACAGGACGCCGGTGTAGACGTAAGGGGCTACTGAGAATTAGGGAGTAGGTGTAAGGTGTCATTCTAAGTTGGGACCTGTGCAGCAAGATGTCTCTTTACATTAGTTTTAAACCTCTGCATTACTATACTGTCGGGGAAATAAGGGGTAGGGATGGAGTTCCATGGGGCCAGCAGCCCGAGGAAAGAAGCTATTGAAGTACAAGGATCTCACGCATCTGAAGCCTTCCACAGTGAATGCATCGGATTTTGCTGATTGTCGAGTAATCCTAGTAAATTTACGTCGAGGGGGCACCAGAGTAGCCAGTTCATCGGAGTATAATCTATTGAAGTATTTGTAAAACAAGCACAAGGATGCTACATTGCTGCGATGGGAAGGGACTGGAGCTTGGTTGACAGTGAGGGACCTATTAGGTTGGCGACTCTTTTTTGGACCTTGTCAAGGAAGGAGATACTAGTTGATGATGCAATAGTCCAGATGATGGCAACAATAATCTATATATATATATATATATATATATTTATATATATATATATATATATGTGTGCGTGTGTGTGTGTTTATTTATTGTTATTTATACTTAATTATTTTATTTCTTAATTTTATTTTATTTTTTACTTTAGCTTGTTTTATATCATTGTATTTTATTTTAATCTATCATAATAATGTTTATTATTAATATTTGACTTATTATTGTTAGTATTGTTTAATTTAATGTTACTTTTTTATATTTCAGTTTTATTTTATTTTTTTCACATACGTATTTCCTTTTCTTCATCTTTGCTTTTTTCCCCCTATTTCAAAAGTCAATTTACTGATGTCATCTTTTTTTGGAGATACCTTTAAATGTGATGGTATAAAAAGTCCTGACGAATTGTACGTTTTGGAATAATCTAAAATATAACGTAACATAAAATATTTCCAAAAAGTATTGGAAACGATTGTACGCATAATGATAGTTGGTTTTGTAATTTTTGGAACAATATTTACATTTTGATGTTCTCAACTAAGTTCAGAATAGCTCTAGTTGATTTAACAATCAACCTTTGAGCTGATATTAATATATTCAGTATTTCGAGTTTTCTGAAATCCTTGTATATATATATATATATATATATATATATATATATATATATATATATATTTATAGGCATATTCCGACAACGTTCGTAAAATACTTAGTTAGTCTTTCTAGATAACCCGTCCTTCCTGAATGTGGTAATGTCTCGTGGCCTTGTCAAAGTTTGATTCTGTGGTAGAGGTTCGAACCGTGCGACCGTCTGAGATGATCATCCCTACACTGGTGAGAGCGAAAGCTTGAAACGTGGCGTATGTAGGTAAACATTGTTTTTGTTTATTATCTATGTACGTATACGTTTCGTCCTTTTCAAACGGGACTCATCAGCATAGAGATACAACTATTCACTACTGGTCGCGTGATTCGAAACTCCGAGCTACGAGTATTTTACAACTCAAATCCCGACACCTAGAACCACTCGGTATATATATATATTAATCTATTGTGCATTATCACACGGTAGTGAAAGAAATGTTGACCTTAAATTAAAAATGTTAAATTATATATATATATATATATATATATATATATATATATATATAATGTGCGTATATATAAGCGAAAATGTTTGACATCAAAATTATTTCACTTTTATTCATTTTTCTATTCATTACTATTTATTTCTACGTGAAACGATTATTTTCCTCACTTTTATTTCACATTCAGTGACAAAACAATATTATTTAATTCTTTCTCTTAGTTTTATTTCGTTTTAGTTTATTCCATCATCCGTCAAAATCCCACTATTCACAAAGGTCAGCTGGCAATTTACGTTCTAAAGAATGCAAGCCGGAGATATGTTTGATCCAAATATCATCATCATCATCATCATCATCATCATCATCATCATCATCATCATCATCATCATCATCATCATCATCATCATCATCATCATCATCATCATCGTCAACATAATCATCAACATCATCATCATTATAATAATAATATATGATATATTATTATTATTATTATTATTATTATTATTATTATTATTATTGTTGTTGTGAAGTTGTTCCACAGTAAATAATAAATAAAGGAAGTCAAGTCGAGGGTTGGTTTAACAAGTCTATTAACAAAGTAAGAAACTGACTAGCTCTTGGCTAGACAGTTACAAGACTGTGCTTTGTCTTCTGTGTGTCTCGCACTATTTATAGTGACAACCGGTGTAGTTTCTCTTGTGTAAGAACGGCCGGTGTAACACTTATTATTATTATTATTATTATTATTATTATTATTATTATTATTATTATTATCTATATATTAATACGATAGCGTGTGTGTTCGTGTGTCACGCTTCCGGCAAAAGCTCTGCGCATGCGTGCTGCACCTAGATTTTTAAAAAACAGTCAAGTCGCTTTATTTTCAAACCCTTTTTAAGTATTTCCATCTTGCGTAACGTTTAGCGACGTAGTATTTTTGACTTCGGCCCGACTGGTTTATAGTTCGATCCCAACCAACCACTAAGATTTTTTTCTACACTTTAAGGGGAAGAGAGGTAGGGAGAGGGCAACCGGGAAGACACATATTAATACAATAGCGTGTGTGATTTTGTGTGTCATGCTTACATCGAAACCTTCCGAATCTTTGTATGCTACTCACCTGGTTAAAAATTACTTTTTTGTGTTGCTTTAAACTTAAGACTATTTTTTGTCTTTTTATTTTGGCGTTTTTAAGGGCATTGTCTATTTAATTACGTTTTCTTTTGGTTGTAGAGAGGGCCAGTATTATTTTTTTTATTTTTTTTTGAACGGATGGCATATCAACCTTTTTTAGTAGATATGCGCAGTGTTCATCGTACACGAGTTACCATTTAAAAAATTATTTCACTCTTATCTAGAAGGGGGGGGCTCATAATAAAGCAAGTGTAACTAACAAATAGAGGGTGCTTTGTTACATTAGGACCCGCGCTAACTTTGACACCGTCGTTAGAGTTAGGGTCAGTGTGGCAGACGATAACTTCGTCAACTTTTTCAGTTTTATTTTCAAGAAATAATAAAAAAAAACGAACACAACACGGTGTAAGTAAAAATAACAAATTTAAAATTCCGTGTAATTTACACGGGTCCCGCTAGTTATTATTATTATTATTATTATTATTATTATTATTATTATTATTATTATTATTATTATTATTAAATGTTACTTTTACATAAAGGAATCGCTTTCAATAGGAGTGTTATTTTTTTATAAAAGATCACCACCCGATATACTTTATCATATATCACTGGATTAGAGCGCGAAACGTTCTTCTCAAGGTCGACATGCTTTTAAAATATAAAAATCTTGGAAGTCGCAGGTTAAAGCGTGACTCAGACATTTAACCCCAGATATCTCTCGTTCCCTCTCTGTATATATATATATATATATATATATATATATATATATATATATAGTCTAAAGAAGCTTTGAGTTATTTTAAACAAAAAGACAAAAAAAGGAAAGTGCAGTTTAAATTCCCACAGAAACTAACTAAATCCAAAATAGTGCAGACTTAACATTCGTTGGAAAATTCATAAATAAATAAAATATATAATAGTAAGTAAATAAAATAAAAAGGGGGATTAAGTATCTAACAGTGAAACAAAAACAGGAGACCTTAACCTAAGCATCTAATATTGACACGTGGATCATCAGCTGTTTACCATGTAACTGTTTCGGAGATTTAAAAACAGGGTGAGCCAAAAGTAGGTGGACAGTAAAAAACATTTATTTAGAGATCACTTATACGTACAATTACATGTAATAAAACAATTATATTAATGAAAATTAAATGTTATTTATCAACGCAAGTGTTCAAAATGTTTTCTTTCTTGATTTACGCAGCTTTGAAGTCTACCTCTTACGCTTCGACAAAAAAATGTTTTTTACTGTCCACCTACTTTTGGCTCACCCTATATATATATATATATATATATATATATATATATATATATATATATATATATTTAGATGTATTTATAAATATGGATATTTTTTTAAGTAAATATTAACAATTTTAAAAATTTCAATTTTAATTTTTAGATTTTATTTTTTATATATATGTGTGTATATATATGTGTGTATATATATATATATATATGTGTGTATATCTGTGTTTATATGCATCTATATATATGTATATATATATATATGTATGTCTGTTTATATATATATATATATATATATATATATATATATGTATATATATATATGTATATCTGTGTATATATATATATATATGTATATATATATATATGTATATCTGTATATATGTATATCTGTGTATATATATATATATATATATATATATATATATATATATATATGTATATATATATATAGTTAGATATATGTATATATGTATTATTCAGAAAAGGAAAACAATTTAACACAGCAAAAAAATTAAACGACAAATTGACCGGTTCCCTTGCTCCGTACGAACCCGGTAATCTTGGTTGGATCTTTCTTTTTTCCCGTGATTAATTAGTTGTCCTTTGTATTCCTCTTCATACATACTCTCTATATATAGATATATCGCGTATTTCACCCTCATGTGTATCTATGTATACATGCGTATACATAAATATATTAGTGCGTGTATATATATATATATATATATATATATATATATATAAACAATACAGGGTGATTCATAAGTCACTTAGCTATTTAAAATGATTACAATATGAAGCACAAACATACTATGAACTTTTGATGTGTGTTATCTTACTCTCTAATTACTGCTATTTGTTATTTTATTTTTATTTATTTAAATTTGTGTAAATCATCATATGTGCTTTTTTTTCAGCCAGTATGTCATTTAGAATTGAAGAGCGAATTTTTATTGTTATTCATATAGCCAAATTTGATGAATCTCCCACACTTGTTGAAATGCAATGGAAACGTGATGTGAACAGAAAGCCTCCTTTGCACAACACCATGCGCTCAATTTTTAAAAATTTAAGGAAACTTTTTACTTTTAGAATTTGAAAAATAAATAGCTAAGTGACTTATGAATCACCCTATATAACGAAAATTCCAGCAAGTATGTATTTATTTATCAGTGAAGCGATTTATTCTTCATGGCCGTCTCATCACGTATCTAGATAAATCAGGTAAACAAACATTTCGAAATTGATGCTTCATCATAAAAAAGACAAGAAAAGCCGCCCACCCCAAATTTACATTAGCAAACCTTTTTGGGGACCATCCTTTTCACACACAAAAAAACATATTTAATAACGCCATCATTAATCTAAGCATGGAGAAAACAATTATTTTATATGTATATTTATACGTGTATATAATGATACCAATTTTAAAAAAATGATTATTTATATATGTATATATTATATACTAGGTACGTGCAAAATCAATGGCCGATTCCCCAAATGAAAAAAACATTTGACCCCCCCTTAACTTAAAAATACACTAAACTCCAGAAAATCAACCAATTTTAATGAAATGTTTAATATTTATCAATCAATAATCACGGAATATAATGAAACCATTATTTTTTTTAAACCTTAGTGAAAATGTATTATTTTTGTAAAAAGAAAATACACATTTACTAAAGTTATATTTTTATATATTAATAAAAAAAAATGCATGATTTTTAAAATGTTGATTATGTAAATTAAGCATCGTAGATGTTAACAATAAAACATTTTTTTCAAAATATTTTGTATATATTACGAAAAAGGCCAGTAAATATCGTGTTAATAAAATCAGTATAACTCGAACAAAAATTATTTTTTGAATTAGCAATATTATTATTGAATAAAGCATTGTTTAATGAATATTTTCACCAAAAAATAATATAATTGCAAAAAATATTTCATGTGATTTTAATGATTAGAGTTTTTAGGAAAATAAAAAAAATGCGACATAATTATATTTCTCTTTCATAGATGAACGTGGCATCATCAGCGGAAGAATTTTTTTTTATAATCTTGAAAATAAACCAAAAATTAACAAATTTGAGACCCAGGAACTTAACTTAACTGAAAACGAATTTAAAAAATTGGATAATTTGTACTAACGATTGACTTGGGGACGTATGGTAGGCCAGTTGTGTAATAAACAGGCGGGATTAGCTCACCAACCACTCCCCCCATACCGTCCTCAAAATTTTATTTTTTAGAGATTCAACAGTTTCGTTAATTTCACAATTTCGTCAATTATTTGGAAAGATAAAACGTAAGTTTGTCATTGTTTTGTCATTTTTCATTAATAAATATTACTTAAAAAGTTTAAAACAATTATTTATTAATAAATAAATAGGATTCAAATGTGACATTTTCTTTCAAAATTGAATTCTATTTATTTATTAATAAATAATTTTTAATGTTTTAACTTTTTTTTCAATGAATATTGTCAGTGTAGTCATTGACTTTAATTTACTTTTTCACACTTAAAATTAAAAAATACTCTTAGCTTTATTTTAAAAGAATTAATGTAATTTATCATTACGACACATGTAGGAAATTCTTACATGTGTGGTAACAATAAATTAGTTATTTATTCTTTAATAATTTTAATTTAAAATTACATTAATTCTTAAAGAATAAACGAGTAATGTAATTGTTCAGGATTTTAATCAATCATCATGTAAAATAAATTAATAACATTGACGCAGTTCGTAACGTAAAAAATAAAAACTATTAAGGCAGTTTGAGCCTTCAATACTTTGAGATTTTGTAGCCGTTGGGTCTGTTTACATTTGCAACACTGGCTTCGGACATGTTTTAGCTTTCATTTTTTTTGATAATTAAACTATTTTTAGTAAAAAAAAAGAGGTAAATTATTTTGTAATTCACTCTCTTAAGACTTTAATTTAATAATTATCTTTGAAACAGTTCCACAAAACTGATATTTATTTTTCCAGCGATTTTTAAACATGTTTTATTGGATCTTCACTTTTAACGGATTTTTCTCTGTTTTGATAACATTTTGCATTCTAATTTTTTTTCACACGTAAATATACATTTGTTTCCTTTTAGATATTAACTTAATGCTTCTATCTTTCGAACACAATCAAAAGTTAAACGAAAACTACTTTAAAAAATTAAGAAAAGACACTTGGGTATCTTTTACGACGCTCAGCAGAGTCGTGAACGGGTTCAAGAAAACGAACGATAAAGTGATTAAAAACATAAATATGCAACAAGTAAAGGCGACCTAGGTCGAGAATAGATATTTTCCTACTTATATTTTTACATAGTATAGATGGTTTTTATTAGATGTAAAAAAAAATATTCTTGTTTTTTTTTGCACAAAAACAAAATGGCGGTGGGTCGTGATTCTCTTACATAGCCCCCACGACCGCCATCTTGGATTTTGCGATTTTGGTGTGACGAACAATTTAGTTTCTAATAAATAGCATATCGAACGGGTTAAAAATAAAAACAAATGCCACAGGTAAGTTTGAAAATAACTTTTATCGCCTACAGTTACTTTTATTTGTTGTATATTTGTTTTTTGAGCGTTTTTAGTCTGCTGAGCGTCGTAAAAGATACCCAAGACACTTTTAAGAACGAGAGTCAGTACAAGCGGCGGCCATTTTTGCACGTACCTATTATATACTTCCGAGAACATACTCCTATTAAACAGCTCTTTCAAAAACACAATATATTTTCCGATATAACTATATAGCGAAGGTGTATTGTTTTTGTAAAAGAGAATATGCTCTTACGTAGGTAATTGGGTACTATGCTCTATTAAATATAATAATAAACACATTGATTTTTCATATCATAAAATATATCATTAAATAAAGTTATGGCCGACTAATTATGTAATCTTCTGTATTAATATTATCACTTAGGAAGTGAACCATCAAAATAGTAGTAAGCAAAGTAACAAACGCTATGATCACCAATAAAAACAATTACATGAAATACATTAAATATTTAGAAGATAAAAACTGTACATATTTCCCAGCAATGCGTCATGTTCCGAAGGTAAAACATTAGCCTATAGAGTTCAATATCGAAGGTTCAATCCTTGTCTAAGGTAGCCATGTTGATGACGGCTGTGAGCCAGAAACACGTGCCAATGAATTGCTTTTATGTACGTATGAAATTAATTTTTAAAAATATATTCATTTATATATATATATATATACATATATACATTGTGATAATATATGATAATATGTCATGATAAGATATATAATTTGTATATTCTGTGTATATATATATATATATATATATATATATATATATATATAGTACACGTATTGTATTAGTTTCTGTTGATGTAAATCGGTTAAAACTCCAGTGTTTATAAAAAGTGCTCAAAAACAAGTAGAGCTGTTCTTAAGTATACATTTTTATTTATACAAACATTATTGGCTACATATGTGCATACATGTTTCGATGGTATACTGCATAAAGAATGAACCCCTTCAGACCAAAGAAGACAGACTCTGTCTTCTTTGGTCTTAAGAGGTTGACTCTATGTGAAGAGTACAACCGAAACATGTATGCACATATGTAACCAATATTGTTTTCATGAATAAAAATGTATACTATATATATATTTAGGGGGGGGCGAGAAAATTGTAAGCATGAATGTATCCAGAAAGAAAAATAGTGAAAGAAAAAAGTTACATACAAAATTCTTAACTTTCATCAGCAATGAGTCATCAAAGGGTGCCGACCTTTTTACGTCATTTCACCGAACGAATTGTGCGTGCATTTATCACGGTGTCACCGATCTATGATCTTCTTCTCGATAAATAAACGCTGACACCGATATAACACACGCTTATCGGCAATCAGATAACCTTAAGACAATCTAGTATTCATCGCCACGCATCTCGATTCTAGCGTGTATATCTAATATATAAATACATTTCATCCGGTTCTGCGTTGCGTCTGACAAATCAAAATTTGATTCTTGCTAACCATCTTTCTTTATTTAACATTGGTGCATATTGTAAAGTAATAAATAAACTTTGGATTTGATTCATTTTTTTTTTGCAAATATTATTCATCCTGCTAGGATTTTTTTTACCGTAGGGATTCCTACTTTTCTCTTCGGCAGCAAAAGTAAAATATAAATTGAAGCCATTGTGTCTATCAGCAACAAATTCCGAAAATATAATAAACTAGTAATACTAATACATACTTTTGTTTGTTACTTAGGGTTATGGTTAGGGTTAGGGTTAAGTTTAGGTTTAGGATTAGGATTAGGGTTAAGGTTAGATTTAGGGTTAGGCTTAGGTTTAGGTTTAGGGGTAAGGTTAGGGTTAGGATTAGGGTTATGTTTAGGGTTAGGTTTAGGTTTAGGGTTAGGGTTAGGGTAAGGGTTAGCTGTCAAAATGTATATTTTATTACGATCGAATATTATGTGGAAACAAATAAGTAAATATCTGAAAACTTTTTAATTTCGATGTCGAATCTAGTCTCGGTACATGTCTTTAGCATACGATTTTCTTGGAAAAATACCTAATAATATAACTAGCATGTCTTCTGTCTCTCTGTCTGTCTGTCTGTTATGCACTGACTGTCTTAAGATACCAGCTTCCTGACCTCAAATGCACCATACATTAATACAATTGTTTGTTTTTTTCCTTTTTCTTTACAAAACTCAATCATGTTCCGTAAAGCCAAGAAAAAAAAGCTTTCCTCTACAAAAGAACCAAACGAAACAGCATGAATAAATATTTAAAGATATAAAGGACTTGAAGCATAAAAACTGTAACAAAAAATTACCAGATTTGGCATTAAATAACCCAAAAAGAGGTTCATATCTCGTAAAACAAATCAACCAACCTAATTACGTATTAGAACATGGCCGCATATCGTTGACACGTCGTTTAGATAAAGAAAGGGAGATAAGGGACGAGGTTATTTTCACCATATACCTACATATTTGAAGGAGATAAATCTGAAAACATTATAATGGCCGATGATATGACTTTAACAAATGCCGATTGGGTAAATTGTTTACATATGTCTCATGCAAATTGAATTAGTCAACAATTTAAAATACCGAACGAATTAATTTTTCAACCGGAACTTACACGAAGTGAGATTTTTTCTTAGAACATCCTATCTGTGGAACAAAATAGCACAAGACTGAATCCTAACTAACTACAACATGGTCGTCTTCAAGTCTAATGTAAACAGATATTTGTTGGACTGTCCTCTTAGATAATCAATTGAATAATCTTCTGCCAATTCCAGCCATTCTTTCCAATCCTCGCATGGTAGCGATAATCGTATAACTGTCAATATCTTTAACACTTATCCTCGAGTGGTACCCGCGACTTGATAACTGGTGAACTATTAGTAACAAAATATTCATTTCGTTCACTTTCTTTTTATTTACGCAGATGCAAATTTTGTTGCGATTGTTGCCAAATATATGGATTGATCTATACATTTATTTTGTCATTTTCAACCTGCTTTCTAAATGTTTATGTGTGCAAAGAATTCGCAATCGGTGTATCTATTACTGTTGCAACTATTAGCCAGTTATCGCATTTTGATGTATTTTAGGAATAGGTGTTGAATATATTTGCAGTCTTTACGTAGTCGTGACGTAGCAGTTCCGGCTACGAACGGAGAAAGACGAATCGGGTTCCGACTTTAGACGAAATATACAAATTACAAAAAAATGCTGTAATTTGCCAGACGATAATAAGAAAGATCAAGTTCCGACATTTACGTAACTTTTTATGATGCTCTAATTAGTTTTGCAACTTTTCATTTGGAATTGCTCTGGATACAATTACATTTATCTGTATTCTAAGGGTAGGGTACGGTTTGTTTGGGGTTAGTTTTCAGTTAGTTTAGGGTTAGGTTAGGGTAGGGTAAAAAACAGTTCGGTTCATATTGTGTAAAAGTACCGGAACAACATTACTTAATACAGTAAAATAGACGATAAAATAAACAGTTTCTTTTGTTAAATAAATTCTTCGAAAATAAAGTAGTAATAATAACAAGCCGCGCGTGCGTGGTCCCCCTCTGTATGTGACTCGATATGGCGAGTGTAAAATGCAATAAATGTGGGCAATTTGGGGCATTTTTGACCCCCTTGTTGACCCCCTGGGGGGTACGAACCAGATTTTTTCCAAGGTCAGCGATACTTATTTTCTATTAGGAACAATTGCCTTCACATTCTGGCCAAGTTTCAGAGAAATTGAATGGATGGATGAAAAGTTATGGGGCAAAAATGTCATTTTTTTGCCATTTCGAGGCCTTTTGACCCCCTGGGGGGGGGGGCTAACACGATTTTATTTCAAAAATCGGAGAATGTCACTTTTTAACCTGACCAAAGTTACAACTTCATGAAAAATTTCAGAGAAATTCAATGGATGGTTGCGTAGAAAAATCTGGACTGACGGACGGACGGACGGACATGCCTCAAAACATAAGTCCCCCGATTTTATAAATCGGGGACCAATATGTTCAGTTTATTCAGTTAAGTTCGTTAACATTCGGAAATCTAGGAAGTATCCGGTTAAACTCGGAATTGATGACGTAAGTACTAAACTCTTCTTGAAGACTTATTCTTAAAAGTTTACCCTAATTTTTACCGGCTATATTAAAACAATACCCGTCCAGAGACAATTAAAATTAAGTCCTTGTGCAGAGTCTGTTAGGAACAAGTTTTTTACCGCCCTACGAGGATTAAAATTAAGACATAATGATCAAATATTTATTCAAATTTTTATCAGAATCCATTGCATTATGTTGATTCTAAAAAAGTATTTCAAATTAAAGGCTTAAGCTGAAGGAGTCTTAAGAAGAAAATCAGGGAATCCTGCTTGATTCGTATCTAATGACTCTAAAGCGAATTCAATGCAGATTTTAAATATTCGAATGTAGTGCCTATCTTATGGCTCGTGAAATACTTAAAAATATTCCAAAGAAACAAAAATTTCAAATATATTTATAGATTGATGTTTCATTGATGTCTAATAATAATATTATAAAAATGTCACAAAAATCTGAGAGATTTGAATATTAACGAACAGTTTTGCGTGAATTAAAAAAAGTCAGCATCTCTCATATTACGACCTTTTACACCAAGCAGTTGTATTCCAAAATCCATAATGATCGGTTAATTAGTTTTAAATAACTTTATATATTTAAAAATAATAATACTCAGACTAAATACTTAATACGAAGTACTTTATACTTGTCTGCATCCTCAAAACTCAATACTTACAACCTTTAGGTAGTTGTTTTTTAGTTGTGCTCATATTACGACTCCTTCCGCCTAGCGGTTGGGTTTCAAAATCCGTAATGAACAGTGTAAAGTCGAACAGAATGAAGGAAGAAAGCGACCACGTGTTTGCGCGTGTTGTCTTACCTGCCGGGATGATCACGGGGAGGGCGGAAATTAAGTTAATGGCGGCTGTGGTTTTTTGTACGATTATTGAGCAATGACGTCAGACCTCACGTGACTGTTTTTCTGACCACCGATTGGCTGATGATGAACACTTGGACAATAAAAGGAGTATGTTCAGAAGATCAAGAGAGTGTGTATCAACTGCATCAGTGTGATTAGACGTCCGACGTGTGTGTGTTAATCAACTGCCGTAGTTGCGTAGTTGCGAAACGAATACAAACAGTTAATTATTTTGTGAGTGATTTTTCATACTCCAAAATATAAACATATAGATATTACTTACTTCATATAAATAGAAGAATTTTATATTTGATATTTGCTTTTCTGTATTTATTAAATAATTAAAAAAATATGTTCGTTCAAATATTCGAGTTTTTTTTTCCGGTTATATTTGATATTATTATTTTGGTTTAAACGGATGATTCATTCTTCCTTCATATTAATGGTTCTTATAGGCATTTTGTATTTA
>OY744533.1:8665992-8730992 GCA_963556195.1 Sepiola atlantica
CATACATATAACATTGTATTTGAATTCATGACAAACAATTAATATATATTTAATAATCTTTGTATTTTTCTTGATAAAACGTGACAGAATCTGAAATGGCAATAGAAGCCGTCATGTCCTCTGGCTATTCAGCCATTTTTTTCTCTCAATTTTTCCGAATTTATAACTTTTTTGCGTTTTTTGTTTTTTTAATCAGTATCATTGCTTGATTTATATTTGTATTTGTTGTTCTGTTTTATTTTCGTGGTTATTGTTGTTTTTGTAGTCGTGGTGGTATTATCAGAACTGAAGTTGACGATTGTTTCATTTTATCTTCGATTTTTGTGTTTCATAGTTCATATCTTAATTGCGGAAGTTCTGTCATTTTATATGTTAAGATGTTTGTTCTCACCGTTATTGCTACTACAATTACTCATATTTCAATTACTCATATTTCAATTACTCATATTTCTATTACTCATATTTCAATTACTCATATTTCAATTACTCATATTTCTATTACTCATATTTATATTACTATTATTTCTATTCTTGTTATTTCTTTTACTTATATTTTTATTACTTATGTTCATATCACTCATGTTGCTATTACTCACATTTCTATTACTCATATTGTTATTACTCATATTTATATTACTAATATTTTTTAGTTATATTTCTATTACACGTGTTTATATTATTCCTCATTCTAATACTACTATTTCTATTACACATATTTCCATTATGGATATTTCTATAACTCATATTTTTATTACTAATATTTCTATTACTCATATTTCTATTACACATATTTCTATTACTCATCTTTCTATTACTCATATTTCTATTACTCATATTTCTATTACTCATATTTCTATTACTCATATTTCTATTACTCACAGTTCTATTACTCATATTTCTATTACTCATCTTTCTATTACTCATTTTTCTATTACTCATATTTCTATTACTTATATTTCTATTACTCATGTTTCTATTACACATATTTCTATTACTCATGTTTCTATTACTCATGTTTCTATTACTCATGTTTCTATTACTCATTTTTCTATTACTCATATTTCTATTACTCATGTTTCTAATACTCATGTTTCTATTACTTATATTTCTATTACTCATGTTTCTATTACTCATATTTCTATTACTCATGTTTCTATTACTCATGTTTCTATTACTCATTTTTCTATTACTCATGTTTCTATTACTCATGTTTCTATTACTCATTTTTCTATTACTCATTTTTCTATTACTCATTTTTCTATTACTCATCTTTCTATTACTCATTTTTCTATTACTCATATATCTATTACTTATATTTCTATTACTCATTTTTCTATTACTGATATTTCTATTACTTATATTTCTATTACTCATGTTTCTATTACTCATGTTTCTATTACTCATTTTTCTATTACTCATATTTCTAATACTTATATATCTATTACTCATGTTTCTGTTACTCATGTTTCTATTTCTCATTTTTCTATTACTTATATTTCTATTACTCATATTTCTATTACTCATGTTTCTATTACTCATTTTCTATTACTCATTGTTCTATTACTCATATTTCTATTACTTATATTTCTATTACTAATATTTCTATTACTCATGTTTCTATTACTCATTTTTCTATTACTTATATTTCTATTACTCATATTTCTATTACTCATGTTTCTATTACTCATGTTTCTATTACTCATATTTCTATTACTCATATTTCTATTACTCATATTTCTATTACTCATGTTTCTATTACTCATGTTTCTATTACTCATTTTTCTATTACTCATGTTTCTATTACTCATGCTTCTAATACTCATGTTTCTATTACTCATATTTCTATTACTCATATTTCTATTACTCATATTTCTATTACTCATGTTTCTATTACTCATTTTCTATTACTCATTGTTCTATTACTCATATTTCTATTACTTATATTTCTATTACTAATATTTCTATTACTAATGTTTCTATTACTCATTTTTCTATTACTTATATTTCTATTACTCATGTTTCTATTACTCATTTTTCTATTACTCATGTTTCTATTACTCATGTTTCTATTACTCATTTTTCTATTACTCATTTTTCTATTACTCATCTTTCTATTACTCATTTTTCTATTACTCATATATCTATTACTCATATTTCTATTACTCATTTTTCTATTACTGATATTTCTATTACTTATATTTCTATTACTCATGTTTCTATAACTCATATTTTTATTACTAATATTTCTATTACTCATATTTCTATTACACATATTTCTATTACTCATCTTTCTATTACTCATATTTCTATTACTCATATTTCTATTACTCATATTTCTATTACTCACAGTTCTATTACTCATATTTCTATTACTCATCTTTATATTACTCATTTTTCTATTACTCATATTTCTATTACTTATATTTCTATTACTCATGTTTCTATTACACATATTTCTATTACTCATGTTTCTATTACTCATGTTTCTATTACTCATGTTTCTATTACTCATGTTTCTATTACTCATTTTTCTATTGCTCATATTTCTATTACTCATGTTTCTAATACTCATATTTCTATTACTTATATTTCTATTACTCATGTTTCTATTAATCATATTTCTAATAATTATATTTCTATTACTCATGTTTCTATTACCTATGTTTCTATTACTCATTTTTCTATTACTCATGTTTCTATTACTCATTTTTCTATTACTCATTTTTCTATTACTCATTTTTCTATTACTCATTTTTCTATTACTCATTTTTCTATTACTCATTTTTCTATTACTCATATATCTATTACTTATATTTCTATTACTCATTTTTCTATTACTGCTATTTCTATTACTTATATTTCTATTACTCATGTTTCTATTACTCATGTTTCTATTACTCATTTTTCTATTACTCATATTTCTAATACTTATATATCTATTACTCATGTTTCTATTACTCATGTTTCTATTTCTCATTTTTCTATTACTTATATTTCTATTACTCATATTTCTATTACTCATGTTTCTATTACTCATTTTCTATTACTCATTGTTCTATTACTCATATTTCTATTACTTATATTTCTATTACTAATATTTCTATTACTCATGTTTCTATTACTCATTTTTCTATTACTTATATTTCTATTACTCATATTTCTATTACTCATGTTTCTATTACTCATGTTTCTATTACTCATATTTCTATTACACATATTTCTATTACTCATGTTTCTATTACTCATGTTTCTATGACTCATGTTTCTATTACTCATTTTTCTATTACTCATGTTTCTATTACTCATGCTTCTAATACTCATGTTTCTATTACTCATATTTCTATTACTTATATTTCTATTACTCATGTTTCTATTACTCATATTTCTAATACTTATATTTCTAATACTCATGTTTCTATTACTCATGTTTCTATTACTTATATTTCTATTACTCATATTTCTATTACTTATATTTCTATTACTTATATTTCTATTACTCATATTTCTATTACTCATATTTCTATTACTCATGTTTTTATTACTTATATTTCTATTACTCATATTTCTATTACTCATGTTTCTATTACTCATATTTCTATTACTCATGTTTCTATTACTCATATTTCTATTACTCATGTTTCTATTACTCATATTTCTATTACTCATGTTTCTATTACTCATATTTCTATTACTTATATTTCTTTTACTCATGTTTCTAATACTCATGTTTCTATTACTCATATTTCTATTACTTATATTTCTATTACTCATGTTTCTATTACTCATATTTCTCATACTTATATTTCTATTACTCATGTTTCTATTACTCATTTTTCTATTACTCATATTTTTATTACTAATATTTCTATTACTCATATTTCTATTACACATATTTCTATTACTCATCTTTCTATTACTCATATTTCTATTACTCATATTTCTATTACTCATATTTCTATTACTCATATTTCTATTACTCACAGTTCTATTACTCATATTTCTATTACTCATCTTTCTATTACTCATCTTTCTATTACTCATATTTCTATTACTTATATTTCTATTACTCATGTTTCTATTACACATTTTTCTATTACTTATATTTCTATTACTCATGTTTCTATTACTCATGTTTCTATTACTCATGTTTCTATTACTCATATTTCTATTACTCATGTTTCTAATACTCATGTTTCTATTACTTATATTTCTATTACTCATGTTTCTATTACTCATATTTCTAATACTTATATTTCTATTACTCATGTTTCTATTACTCATGTTTCTATTACTCATGTTTCTATTACTCATGTTTCTATTACTCATTTTTCTATTACTCATATTTCTAATACTTATATTTCTATTACTCATGTTTCTATTACTCATTTTTCTATTACTTATATTTCTATTACTCATATTTCTATTACTCATGTTTCTATTACTCATGTTTCTATTACTCATATTTCTATTACTCATGTTTCTATTACTCATGTTTCTATTACTCATTTTCTATTACTCATTGTTCTATTACTCATATTTCTATTACTTATATTTCTATTACTCATATTTCTATTACTCATGTTTCTATTACTCATTTTTCTATTACTTATATTTCTATTACTCATATTTCTATTACTCATGTTTCTATTACTCATATTTCTATTACTTATATTTCTATTACTCATGTTTCTATTACTCATGTTTCTATTACTCATGTTTCTATTACTCATGTTTCTATTACTAATTTTTCTATTACTTATATTTCTATTACTCATGCTTCTAATACTCATGTTTCTATTACTCATATTTCTATTACTCATGTTTCTATTACTCATGTTTCTAATACTTATATTTCTATTACTCATGTTTCTAATACTTATATTTCTATTACTCATATTTCTATTACTCATGTTTCTGTTACTTATATTTCTATTACTCATGTTTCTATTAGTCATGTTTCTATTACTCATATTTTAATTACTTATATTTCTATTACTCATGTTTCTATTACTCATATTTTAATTACTTATATTTCTATTACTCATGTTTCTATTACTCATGTTTCTATTACTCATGTTTCTATTACTCATGTTTCTATTACTCATGTTTCTATTACTCATGTTTCTATTACTCATTTTCCTATTACTCATATTTCTATTACTCATGTTTCTAATACTCATGTTTCTATTACTCATATTTCTATTACTTATATTTCTATTACTCATATTTCTATTACTCATGTTTCTATTACTCATTTTTCTATTACTCATGTTTCTATTACTCATTTTTCTATTACTCATTTTTCTATTACTCATGCTTCTAATACTCATGTTTCTATTACTCATTTTTCTATTACTCATCTTTCTATTACTCATTTTCCTATTACTCATATATTTATTACTTATATTTCTATTACTCATTTTTCTATTACTCATATTTCTCATACTTATATTTCTATTACTCATGTTTCTATTACTCATGTTTCTATTACTCATGTTTCTATTACTCATTTTTCTATTACTTATATTTCTATTACTCATATTTCAATTACTCATGTTTCTATTACTTATATTTCTATTACTCATGTTTCTATTACTCATGTTTCTATTACTCATTTTTCTATTACTCATATTTCTAATACTTATATATCTATTACTCATGTTTCTATTACTCATGTTTCTATTTCTCATTTTTCTATTACTTATATTTCTATTACTCATATTTCTATTACTCATGTTTCTATTACTCATTTTCTATTACTCATTGTTCTATTACTCATATTTCTATTACTTATATTTCTATTACTAATATTTCTATTACTCATGTTTCTATTACTCATTTTTCTATTACTTATATTTCTATTACTCATATTTCTATTACTCATGTTTCTATTACTCATGTTTCTATTACTCATATTTCTATTACACATATTTCTATTACTCATGTTTCTATTACTCATGTTTCTATGACTCATGTTTCTATTACTCATTTTTCTATTACTCATGTTTCTATTACTCATGCTTCTAATACTCATGTTTCTATTACTCATATTTCTATTACTTATATTTCTATTACTCATGTTTCTATTACTCATATTTCTAATACTTATATTTCTATTACTCATGTTTCTATTACTCATGTTTCTATTACTTATATTTCTATTACTCATATTTCTATTACTTATATTTCTATTACTTATATTTCTATTACTCATATTTCTATTACTCATATTTCTATTACTCATGTTTTTATTACTTATATTTCTATTACTCATATTTCTATTACTCATGTTTCTATTACTCATATTTCTATTACTCATGTTTCTATTACTCATATTTCTATTACTCATGTTTCTATTACTCATATTTCTATTACTCATGTTTCTATTACTCATATTTCTATTACTTATATTTCTTTTACTCATGTTTCTAATACTCATGTTTCTATTACTCATATTTCTATTACTTATATTTCTATTACTCATGTTTCTATTACTCATATTTCTCATACTTATATTTCTATTACTCATGTTTCTATTACTCATTTTTCTATTACTCATATTTTTATTACTAATATTTCTATTACTCATATTTCTATTACACATATTTCTATTACTCATCTTTCTATTACTCATATTTCTATTACTCATATTTCTATTACTCATATTTCTATTACTCATATTTCTATTACTCATATTTCTATTACTCACAGTTCTATTACTCATCTTTCTATTACTCATATTTCTATTACTTATATTTCTATTACTCATGTTTCTATTACACATTTTTCTATTACTTATATTTCTATTACTCATGTTTCTATTACTCATGTTTCTATTACTCATGTTTCTATTACTCATATTTCTATTACTCATGTTTCTAATACTCATGTTTCTATTACTTATATTTCTATTACTCATGTTTCTATTACTCATATTTCTAATACTTATATTTCTATTACTCATGTTTCTATTACTCATGTTTCTATTACTCATGTTTCTATTACTCATGTTTCTATTACTCATTTTTCTATTACTCATATTTCTAATACTTATATTTCTATTACTCATGTTTCTATTACTCATTTTTCTATTACTTATATTTCTATTACTCATATTTCTATTACTCATGTTTCTATTACTCATGTTTCTATTACTCATATTTCTATTACTCATGTTTCTATTACTCATGTTTCTATTACTCATTTTCTATTACTCATTGTTCTATTACTCATATTTCTATTACTTATATTTCTATTACTCATATTTCTATTACTCATGTTTCTATTACTCATTTTTCTATTACTTATATTTCTATTACTCATATTTCTATTACTCATGTTTCTATTACTCATATTTCTATTACTTATATTTCTATTACTCATGTTTCTATTACTCATGTTTCTATTACTCATGTTTCTATTACTCATGTTTCTATTACTAATTTTTCTATTACTTATATTTCTATTACTCATGCTTCTAATACTCATGTTTCTATTACTCATATTTCTATTACTCATGTTTCTATTACTCATGTTTCTAATACTTATATTTCTATTACTCATGTTTCTAATACTTATATTTCTATTACTCATATTTCTATTACTCATGTTTCTGTTACTTATATTTCTATTACTCATGTTTCTATTAGTCATGTTTCTATTACTCATATTTTAATTACTTATATTTCTATTACTCATGTTTCTATTACTCATATTTTAATTACTTATATTTCTATTACTCATGTTTCTATTACTCATGTTTCTATTACTCATGTTTCTATTACTCATGTTTCTATTACTCATGTTTCTATTACTCATGTTTCTATTACTCATTTTTCTATTACTCATATTTCTATTACTCATGTTTCTAATACTCATGTTTCTATTACTCATATTTCTATTACTTATATTTCTATTACTCATATTTCTATTACTCATGTTTCTATTACTCATTTTTCTATTACTCATGTTTCTTTTACTCATTTTTCTATTACTCATTTTTCTATTACTCATGCTTCTAATACTCATGTTTCTATTACTCATTTTTCTATTACTCATCTTTCTATTACTCATTTTCCTATTACTCATATATTTATTACTTATATTTCTATTACTCATTTTTCTATTACTCATATTTCTCATACTTATATTTCTATTACTCATGTTTCTATTACTCATGTTTCTATTACTCATGTTTCTATTACTCATTTTTCTATTACTTATATTTCTATTACTCATATTTCTATTACTCATGTTTCTATTACTCATATTTCTATTACTCATGTTTCTATTACTCATTTTCTATTACTCATTGTTCTATTACTCATATTTCTATTACACATATTTCTATTACTCATGTTTCTATTACTCATTTTTCTATTATTTATATTTATATTACTCATATTTCTATTACTCATGTTTCTATTACTCATATTTCTATTACTTATATTTCTATTACTCATATTTCTATTACTCATATTTATATTACTTCTACTACTACTCCTTATCCTCCTTCTATTGCTTCTCTTTCTCTTTCTCTTTCTCCTTCTCCTTCTCCTTCTTCTTCTTCTTCTTCTTCTTTCTTCTTCTCTTTCTTTATCTTCTTCTACTTATTATTTCTTTCGGTCCATAAGTTTGAACACGAGCAACTACCAGTGATCGCTCACTGATATAATCAAGTTAGTTTACCAGAGTCCAAGTGATAACAAGTTTCTTCAGTCCAAGTACTAACGTCTTCTTTTGACCCCATTGCAGGCTCAAGTTTGTGTTTATATCAGTTTTACATATTTTCAAAATATAGTTGCATGAAGTACTTTTGTTGTCATATTAAGGCTGGTGAATCTCTGTCCCATTTGAGGGTTCTTGATAAGGTGCAGAAACGTATCTGTAATTTGATTGGCCCACATTCTTTCTTCTTCTCTGAAGCCTCTTTATCACATACGTTATTTTGCTAGTCTCAGTCTTTTCTATAAAAAACTATTATGGCATGTGTTCTTCAGAATTATATGATCTATTCCATGCTTTGTTTGTTCCAGTTCGTTTGACTCGTTTGTCTAGTGGTCTCCATCAATTCGCTTTTTTGATACCTCATTAAAATACAGCTTCCTATTTCCAGTAGCTTCTTTCCAAGAACCGCAGATTTGCGGAACTCTATTCCTGATGACTGTTTTCCTCCTACATATAACAATGTTTTTTTCAAGATTGAGGACGATAAGCATCTCCTGTCTTTGCAATAATCATACGTCGTTCTTGTAAGCTCTTTACATTAAGTAGCTGCATGACTTGTCTGGGGCGATTTCCATCTTAAAAAATCATAGCTCCCAATGTTGTCATATGCTTTGTGTGTCATCTTGCTGCATTTACATGTGATGTTCTTAGCTGTTTCGTGTCTCTGTCCACAGAGTGTACACCCTATTTATCTACTTCCCACAAAGTAGAATGTGACACAAGGTCGGAAAGTGAGAATTTGCACTCTAGAGGAAGAGTACTTAGGGCTTTTTAAAAATTGCCTGGACAGAGCGCCTCAGACAGTAAGTAATAAACTTACTCCTCCCCAAAGAGGGGAGGCAAAGCCTGGGAGGGTGGACCTCCCAGAACTGCACAAGACAGACCCATTGACCGGCGTAAATCAAGGCCCGAAGGCCAAGACAATACCGGTATGGGGTGCAGTATCCATCGGAACAGATACTACACTTTGATCTTGGCCAAAAGGCCTTGGGTTTTATAGAGTGAGTTCGAACGTCGTTCTCTTGTTCTGTTTTTCGCTACTGATACTGTTTCTCTTTTAAACTTACTCGTTCGAAGACAGGTCTATGTTTTCTCAATTTGTTGGTTTCCTCCATCATTTCACTAGAAGATGGAGATGATGCAGTTACATCTCTTCCCTATTTTCCTCGTCTCATTATTAGTCTATGTTTACTCACTAGGGGTTCTCAAACAGGTTGCCATCAGTGATTGCTCACTGATAATCACCTGTACGTTACCTGAGGTCTGAGTGAAAGCAAGTCTCCCCAGACGTCTAATTCTACCAACGTCTTTCGATAACTACTTCAAATGAATTCCCCTTATTACAACAGACGCTTACCATCGATTTCTCGTTTGCAACGACCATTGGTCTTCTCCGGGATTTGGATGGAAATAAGCCCCCCCCCACCTATGTCCCAGAGCTCTCCGCACTCTTTCAGTTGTGATCAATGATTACTTAAATTGTTCACCTACTTACGATCGCAACAGAAGTTTGTTTTTCCCCAATTGGGCAGAAAATTTGACGTGAATTGAGAACATTGTAACTTTTCACACATGATTCAAAATTAATACTTACTAATAATCCACTAAGATGGGATTAATAATTATTTATTCGATTCATCTACTGGTAATCCTGTATAGAATTTGATGTGTCTATTTTACTGAAAATAACGCTAAATGATAACAATAATATGTGGAAATGCTTTCTTTAATTTTGACCCAAAACGAATAAAAGATGGTGGTCATTGTTAACTTATCCAATTAGAAGTGATCGCAGGGGGAGACAACCCGTTTCTTTTATTGTATTTACTGAATGAGCCGTCACTTTGCCATTTTTTCATAGGTGTCTACTGTTTACGTACTTCGGTCGACAAGACAGAAAGGAGAAGAAACGCACAATCTATATAACAACGTCTAAATGAGGTTGAACTGGGGACACAGAATGCGTATGTACATACATACATGAATACATAGATACATACATACATTCATACGTATATAATACATACATACATACATTCATACATTCATACATATATACATACATATACACATACATACATACACACATACATACATAGATACGTAGATACATACATACATAGATATATACATACATTCATACATACATATATAATACATACATACATATATATATATACATACACACATAAATTCATACATATATAGATATATACATACACACCTACATACACACATACATATATAATACATACATACATATATATATACATACATGCGTTATTTATCTACCTCCCACAGCGGTAAGATGTGACACAAAGTCTTGAAAGTGGGATTTGATAAACCAGCGCTCGAGAAGTTGAGCACTCTGGCCATTAAAAATTGCTTGGGCAGCCCCGTCGGCATTCCTCGGTAGGGGCGCCTCAGGCGATTAGCAATAAACTAACCCCTTCTCAAAGGGTGAGAAGGCAAAGCCTGGGAGGGTGGGCCTCCTAGAACTGCACAGGACATACCCATAGACCGGCATAAATCAAGCCCCGAAGGCCAAGACAATACCAGTTTATGAGGTGTAGTATCCATCGGAACAGATACTACACTTTGATCCCGGCCAAAAGGCCGAGAAAAACATACATAAATATATACATACATATATATATATATATATATATATATATATATATATATATACATACATACATACATACATATATAATACATATATACATACATATGTATACATACATACATACATTCATACATACGTACATAGATACATATATATATACATATATATATATATATATATATACACACATACATACATACATACATATATATATATATATAATACATAAATGAGATTACATGAAGAGAAAAATAAAGAATACAAAACTAAATACAAACGTTTCAAAATATATTTGGTGTCGCTGCGCTGTCAGAGTCGGCTCGGCTTGCCAGACTGACCAGTGAGGTCGCCATTTTGTTTTTGTATGTTCGGACCCGGCGTCGCTGATTGACCAGGAAGCAACGGCTTGAAGCGCCGATCAAAGAGTCGCAAATCAGGAAACTGATCTTTAATTTTTACAAGAAAAGGAAAACCCATTAAAAAGCAGAGCGTAATACACGCGTACATACGTGAAACTATATCGACGGATATTTTGAAGAGCTACAGTCGTTTAACTACTGACGTAGGTAGGTAGGTAGGTAGGTAGGACACGATGTAAATGGTTGGGTACGTAGTCAGATCAGACCAAAGATACCGTATGATTTTCGTTTTAAAAAGTGGCTCAATTGTAGTATCGGTACAGTTTGAATATATCACTCGTTTCGCTTCGTTTTTAACCCAAGTCTGTACATTATTGTACTGTCCCTTTTTCTCTCAGTCCGAGAAAAATAATTTCTAACTTTTTTTTACTAAAGAATCATTACTTATCAAGACCCAAAGGCCACTCGAGGATAAAAGGTTAATGAGTGTCAGATGGACGATGAGACAACACCGTGATCTTCTAGATCTTTCGTTTGCTTCACAGCATCTCACTGTTAGATCCCTATTAAAATTCTAACACATTCATTCTTCTTCTTTCGTTTGCTTCACAGCATCTCACTGTTAGATCCCTATTAACATTCTAACACATTCATTCTTCTTCTTTCGTTTGCTTCACAGCATCTCACTGTTAGATCCCTATTAACATTCTAACACATTCATTCTTCTTCTTTCGTTTGCTTCACAGCATCTCACTGTTAGATCCCTATTAACATTCTAACACATTCATTCTTCTTCTTTCGTTTGCTTCACAGCATCTCACTGTTAGATCCCTATTAAAATTCTAACACATTCATTCTTCTTCTTTCGTTTGCTTCACAGCATCTCACTGTTAGATCCCTATTAACATTCTAACACATTCATTCTTCTTCTTTCGTTTGCTTCACAGCATCTCACTGTTAGATCCCTATTAACATTCTAACACATTCATTCTTCTTCTTTCGTTTGCTTCACAGCATCTCACTGTTAGATCCCTATTAACATTCTAACACATTCATTCTTCTTCTTTCGTTTGCTTCACAGCATCTCACTGTTAGATCCCTATTAACATTCTAACACATCCATTCTTCTTCTTTCGTTTGCTTCACAGCATCTCACTGTTAGATCCCTATTAAAATTCTAACACATCCATTCTTCTTTCGTTTGCTTCACAGCATCTCACTGTTAGATACCTATTAAAATTCTAACACATCCATTCTTCTTCTTTCGTTTGCTTCACAGAATCTCACTGTTAGATCCCTATTAAAATTCTAACACATCCATTCTTCTTTCGTTTGCTTCACAGCATCTCACTGTTAGATCCCTATTAAAATTCTAACACATCCATTCTTCTTTCGTTTGCTTCACAGCATCTCACTGTTAGATCACCAGCTCGGTTGAGAAAAGCCATGTTAATGTTTTGTTGTCTAGCGCAGCTATGCCGGCCTCGCTGTTGGGTGGTTGATGTTTAAGGCATGACTCGATGATGTGGGCTACTGTCTGTTCAGAGTGACCACAGTCGCAGACAACCGAGTCCCTGAGTCCCTATCCTTTCATTGTCCCGGAGAAACGACCGACACCTGTCCTGAGGCGGTTGAGCATTGTCCACTGCCGGCGAGGGAGGTCCATGCCTGGTAGGTTATCCGGGTCCTCCACAAATCTGTGCAACCTTGATTTATCGGCTGCCTGCTATTCCTTCGTCCAGCAACGTTTCAGCCAAATTCGTTTTGTGACGTCACCGGGTGTTGAAAGCAGGAGCTGGTGGGCATGCTCCAAGAATGGGCGTCGTGACTTCAGACGAGCTCGTGGAAGGGGTCTCTGTGGCGAGCTTGTGGAGAAGGTGGTCCTAATGATGGAGGTTTGGCAGAATTCGACTATTTAAAAGAAGTGCAAAACAAGAATTGGTTTCAATTGGACTTGAAAACGACTATGTTGTAGTAAGGTGGGAAGCAGCCCTGCGGTATGGTGTTCTACATACTTGATTACGATGATGAAAATAGGGCAGAATTTGGTTATTCAAGAGGACGGCTCAACAATAATTTGTTTCCATTGGACTTGAAAACGACAATGCTGTAGTCAGTTGAGAAGCAGCCCCGAGGTGTGTGTTCCGACGACGGGTGGTTCTAGGAAATAAACTTTGCCCATAGAAGTTTCGTTATGGAATAAAATAATTTATTTAGTGTTTAATTATAAATTTGAAAGAATAGCAATCCTACAACGGGTCCATAACAGGGAGACAACCTCCGAACTTTAAATAATTTTTTTTTTACTTTAAAAAATGTTATTACATAAAAAAATAAATTTTGTATGAGTATAGGAAAACGGCTTGTCTAGGATTGCTTGCCAGTGTTGTGCCGTGACCGAGACAAATTATATTGAACTAAGAGATGGAACATTGACAAGTACTGACACTACAGGTCAGAGTGCACTTTTGAGCAGTGGTAAATGACAAGGTCACGCCACACTCCCCAAAGATCTTAAATCGTGACATCACCTTAAAGGTCATACACAAGAGCAGCATGGACATTGACCCCTGTACTTTTGCTTACCTGCACATTTGGTTTAAGGATTGGCCACTTAACAGTGCTCGGGAGCAACTTAAGAATAACTGTTAAAGAGATTGTCATTTTGACGATGATCGCCACCCCGAAAGGGTCAAAAACAATAGGGGAGGAGGGCAGAAGATTACTAAAAGCAATTGATAATCTAAGATGACGGCTCGGCGGGTATTTGTTTACATAAGACTTTAAGATGAACATGCTTCAGTCGGAGAAAAGTGATTGAATTATTCTAAATATTTTAAAGCGTTTTTATTTTAACTAAAAGGAAATATTTAATTTTTGATGTTCCCCTACATATTCAATTGATTAATTACTTTGATGAGTATAAGTATTTAATTATTACAAAGTGTAATTAGTAATAAAAAAAAAATGATAAAAAAATATGATAGAGTAAGTTGGCATCTTTTTCATGAGAGAAAAGAAGATTAAAACGAAGAATAAATGGCTATAGTCGTGCGATTTTACCATCGACTACCATTTATCTTTTTAAACACACACAACTTATTTGTGTATTACACAACTATATTAGTTTTCATTTCTAAAGTATACTGGTAATCATGTCGTTTCCCGACCAATGTAATGTAATCGCAAAGTATCTAAACAATTGTGTATTTTTTATAAAGATTATGACATGCCGAACGTATTGTCTGTCTATCGATCTATTATACTAAATTAATCAACATTTGTGCCACCCCCTAGAAGACTTTTATTTCTTAAGATCCCTTATGCGTAAATCTTAAATTTAAGACCTTTCTTAAATCCAAACCATTTAACGGGTGTTGATCACAATTAGAATAAGTATTCTAAATGTAAGGTTTAATAACAGTATTTATTTAGTTTTATCTTCGAAAAAAGACATAAAAGTGGTGCAAAACTGTTCTGAGAATTTATTTTACCCGCCCTGGGCCAGGTATTCTTTTAATCATCTTAAATAATCAGGAAAGTAAGCAATAAAGCGAGTACTATATCGGTGACATGGCCCTTCGTAAGACGTGTAACCCCTCTATTAGGCAATGGTAGACTAGTATATAGAAAAAACAGATGGGGATATAGTGAAAATGGGGATAGAACGCGAGGAAACGTATGATTGGTTCGCTGTAAGATCTTCGTTGCACGTGTCGTATTAAAATGTCTCTACGTTCCGATCCCGCCTGAGATGAATTCAACTGCATGACAATGGCTGCATTCACCACTCACTCTGCTGTTTATTCGCTTCGACTGCCACCGGAGAGGAGGAAAAGTGATTACGGCAGAATCACAATTAAAAACGGGCGGACCCAATAGAAGAAATGACGGACATTGTCTCGGCAGGCAGATCCAGAAGACTAATGGGTCGCCTACGTGTGTGTCGAGGTAAAACTGGACGGCGAGATTGGCACGGCAAAAATAAATTGCCGAAGAGGGGATACGATTTCGCTGTCGGCAAAGAAGGTTTCGAAGGAACAGGCCGAAGACAGAAAAGGCGGGAATATGTTCAAACTCTCTTTCTCTCTCTCTCTCTCTCTCTCTCTCTCTCTCTCTCTCTCTCTTACTCTCTTATATCCCGCTCTTTTATCTACCCCCTCTCTCTCTTCCCTTTCTTTCTTTCTTTCTTTCTCTATTTCAAAGTTTCTCTCAGGCTTTTCTCTCATATACTAAGGCTTTTTCAAATATAACATAAAATACATGCTAAAATATACAAGCGCTATTATAACGTATTTTAAATGTATTGATTTATATCAACTAATTTATTTTATATATATATGTATATATATATTAATTATATTAATATATATATATATATGAATCATATATATATATATATATATATATGAATTATATATATATATATATATATGATAGTTTTATTTACACAGACATGTACAAAATCTGCGACACTGGCATGTCGATGTTATCGATCAACAGTTACTATAAACTGAGATCTCATCAGGCAGAGTTAGAATCCGATCTTAACCTCAGATCATATTTGGAGAGAACCTATATATATATATATATATATATATATATTATTGCATTTTTTTTAAACATAACAATGGGTGGTTTTAAAATAAAAAAAATATTTTAATCTTAACTTTCGCGAATTACGATTCTCCTTGTCAAAGAGTGTTTTTCATTTTCCTTCTTTTTCTTCATATTTTTTAAACCATTGTTTCGTAATAGTATTATGTTTTGTTTTTTTTAAACCATGACAATTTTTCAAAAAAAAATATAATACACTTACGGATCAATGGTTTAAAAAATATGTTTAAATACGCTTTCTAATTCAAATTAGCGCCACCTCGCTTTCAGACATAACGTGGTTTTCTGACCCAGAAGTCCATTACGATCTGACGACGAAGAAAAAGAAGTAAAAAAAGAAAAATACTCTTTAACAAGTAGAATTGTAATTCTCGAAAGCTAAGATTAAAATAAATTGTATTTATTTAAAGACCACCATTGTTATGTTTTTTTCAAAAAAGAAAATAATACTATTACGAAACAATGGTTTTAAAATATGTCTTAATACCCTTTCTAATATCTCTCTCTCTCTCTATATATATATATATATAGGGTGGGCAAAAATAAGGGTCCTATTTTTAAAAATTCATAACTTTTTTATTTATTGATTTAAAAAAATTTTTTTTTTAGAATAAGTAAAGGACCCCTCCGAAGCAAGCATGAGCCGTATTAGCCCTAAGGAACGTACCCTCATTTAGAAAACATTATTTTTGCTTAAAAAACTCAAAACAGTGTAAAAAACAATACTTTAGTTTTTGTAAGTTTTAAGAAGTGTTTTTCGGCTAAAATTTGTTTTGTTTATTTCAAAAAATCTCGGAAGGGTCAGTCTACACACACATAAAGTTTGGTGAGTTTAACTTTTATTTTGTGGAAGTTATTCAAATTCAAGTTATTCAAATTTAAAGATAGGACCCTTATTTTGGCCCACCCTGTATATATATATTATGGAAGTTGTAATAGCGATATAAAGACGGTTAATTAAGTTCAATTAATTATGAAATAATGGATTAAAAGAAAATTGGTAAACACACATTTGCCTGATATGTGAAGAAAAATATTATTTGAAATTTCGTCATTTAATTCAAATTTACAATTTCGCTGGTATGTCTTATAATATTTGGATCTAAGTGTTTAACAAACGAAACGGAATTATTTGCAAAATGAGTACTTTTGATCCCGCTTTGAATCATCCTCAGGATATTCAATTCAAATGAAAAATAAAACTTCAGAAACAATAAAATCTTAATATTTCGAATACACACATTTGCTATTATTCCATATTTTACTACGGTAATTTGTGTTTCATTTGATTTGCAATGCTATAAAAAAAACAAAGAATTTCCATGTTGGAGACGATTGAATATGTTTTGCGAAATATGACGTATCTTTCGTTACAGACATACATCAAATTTACGTTGTAATAGAATAGGAGGTGAAACAACCGTCCGCACTATTTTTTAGAGATAACTAGCAGGGGTACCTGGCGTTGACTGGGGCTGTCTCTCTCCTGGTCGCCTTATTTCACCGCCTCTCTCCCCGTTGCCCGACCCTCCCTTGGGCGAAAGATGTCTCTTCCTCGGCTGCCCCCCCCCTCACCTCTACTCTCTCTCCCCGTTGTCCGGAGAAAATGCTGTCTCTTCCCCGGTCGCCTCTTCTCCCCCGTACTCCTTTTTTTTATATGTTATCAATTATATAGCAGCAGAATGGTGGGTGATAATATGTGGTATACTGTGAGTGGCAACAAGCCTCCCCAGCAGTACAGCATACTCTCTGGTAGATATTATTCGCGTATGTTTTTTAGTGTGTGTTGATATCAGCGAGAAGTTGGTTTTTCTTCTATTTTTAATTAATTACCCACATGAAATAATACTAATTTTAGAACGTTTCGATAATCGGGAGACAACCTTCGAACTGTTAATTTCTTTTTTTTTTATTTCTTGTTGTACGTATTTGTGCATGTGTGTATTAAGTAAATGAAGGAATGACATTTTATACATGTAAGAAATGTGATCAACGTTTAACATTATAAGAATGAAAAGCAAAATTTGAAATTAAAAGATGACAAAAAAAAACAAAAAACTTTTAATATTTTTTAATTTATTATTTCTTGTACATATTTGTGCATGTTTGTATTAAGTAAATGAAGGAAAGACATTTTATACATGTAAGAAATGTGATCAACGTTTAATATTATTAGAATGAAAAGCAAAATTTGAAATTAAAAGATGACAAAAAAAAAACTTTTAAGATTTTTTTATTTATTATTTCTTGTTGTACATATTTGTGCATGTGTGTATGAAGTAAATGAAGGAAAGACATTGTTTACATGTAAGAAATGTTATCAACGTTTAATATTATTAGAATGAAAAGCAAAATTTGAAATTAAAAGATGACACAAAAAAAACACAAAGATTAAAGATTTGAAAATATTGTTTTATTGGCAATGACTTTTCAAATCCAACTTTCAATCATTACTTCATTCATTTCGTATTAATCAGATGATTCTACTGTTGGCATTATTTTCCCAAAATATATTTCTTGTTAGAATAATTTCTAGAAATACATCGGTTACTTACAGGAGGGACCACGTGTAGGTTGACAAAGATTCTAAGTAAAAGTTTTTCTGTTGAACGCGCTGGATTTGAACTTGGCATACCAAGGTTATCAGTTTGTGTCGTTAACAACTTAGCCATCGTCACCCACCCTACCCTAGTTTGTTTTTAATCTTCTCTTCGTGGGAGGGAGATGAATAAAACATAGGCTCTTAATATAGGGTGCAAGAATCGCTCGAAATCAGAAAATCAACTGATATAATTTCATTGAATATTTTAGTCCATATTCGTTGGTCTGTGTTCCAGCTAAATCTGAACCCCGATGAAACTAACTGAACGGCATATATATATATATATATATATATATATATATATATATATATATATATATATATATATATATAAATATATATATATATAAAAATATATATATATAAATATATATATATATATATATTTCGCAGTATTGTTGCTACTATGCAAACCAACAATACTGCGAAAATCTTACGAGCGACTTTTTAAAGAGGTTTTTTTTCTTTTTTCTTTTTTTCTTCTGTTCGTTTCTGAAATGACATCAATTAAGGCAACACCACATTGGGGATTGTCAGTTGTTGAAATTCTTAATCTAGGTACTTAATTCCCCTGACTATCTGCCAAGCAAGGACCTGCTTGGTAGAGAAACACGCGTAGAGAAAAAAACTTTTACATTTGAATAAATAGGATAAATAAATAAACTTTGAAAGAAAAAAAGAATGTTTTGGCAAACCTTAAAAAATCACATATAAATGCTCTGTACCCTGTAATCGAGTATTATCGAGCTTATTTTTTCCTCACTGAATTAACAATCTTGTGAGTGAAATCTTTCTCTCTCTCTCTTTTTATATATATATATATATATATATATATATATATATACATATACATATATATATATGTATATATACACACATATATACATATATATACATGTATATGTATATATATATATATTTATATATATATATATATATATATATATGTATATATATATGTATATATATATATTTATATATATATATATATATGTATATGTATATATATATATATATATATATATATATATATATGTATATGGGAAGAGAAGGATGAAAGTAATCCGACGTGATGGGAAAATGAAAAAGGAAAACCAAAAAAAAGTGATGTTTTTTATGTGTACATCAACGTTTCGTCTTTATTTATATGACTTCATCAGGATGATAAAATAGAGAAAAAATGTCATGCAAGTACAGATACATGTAGGGTAGACATATTGGGAAAAATAGAATGAAATAGTGGCCAAACGCTGGGTGGACGTCCGTATTTGTTGGAGAAATAGAAATGAATGTAGAAAAGAATGATATGTATATATATATATATATATATATATATATATATATATAAATATATATATATATATATGTATATATATATATTTATATATATATATATATATATATATATACATATATACATATATATATACATATATATATATATATATATATATATACACACACATATATATATATATATATATATATATATATATATATATGGTAAAGTGAAAAAGGAAAACCAAAAACTGGATGTTTTTTATGTGTACATCAACGTTTCGTCTTTATTTATAAGACTTCATCAGGATGATGATATAGGGAAAAGATATCATGCAAGCACAGATACATGTAGGGTAGACATGTTGGGAAGAAAAATAAAATAAAATGAAAAATAATGGCAGCGTCTTGCTGGACGTCCGTACTTGTAGAGAATGAAAATGAGTGGGAGAAAAGGGGAAGGGTGGAGGGAGCAAGGACTACTGTGGCTGGCGATGAGAGAAAGAGGTGGGGGATGAGCAGGGGTAAAATGGATGGCAGAGAGAGATTGGAGGAAGAGGGGGAGGGGGTGTTTGACCAGATGGCTGTGGTCGAGATTGAAGGGGAAGAGTGGGTTGGAATGTTTGTGTGTGGGGGGTGTATGCAGGGAAAATGGGGATGGGTAGAGAGGGAGGGGGGCTGTGATTTTGGTGGATGGGCGAAAGTTATGGTCTTAGAGAGCGTTTGGAGAAAATGAGGGAATTTAAGAAGAGGTATGGGAGAAAATAGATGAGAGGGGGAAGGGGGAGGATTTGTCGTGATAGGGTGTGAAATATTTGAAATATTTGGAAAATGATAGCAATGAGTGAGGGATTGGAGTGGGTGGGGGAGGGGGGTGATTGAAAGGGTGGGTGAGGAATATTTGAAATATTTGGAACATGAGAAAGTTTATTTGGACTGTAGTATTAAGAATGTGAGGGAAAAAAGTGAGGAAAAATAAGAGAAGATTCAGGGAGAAGAAGGAAGGGTGTGGGTGAATGGAAGAGTGTCATAAGGTTAGAGATGAAAATAAAAGTTAGCCATGATCAGGCAAAAGACTTTGTTCTGTGAGGATGATCTTGCTTATTAAGGGTGATAGGTTAAAGAAACCATTTCGCTGCTTGATGGTAGTGGAGGATGTGATGAGGGCAGTTTCCAATAATCTTCGCCGAGATTTGTTGTGGATGTGTTTAGTGATTTTGGCTTGTTCAAATTTGAATGCATGAACATATTCTAGAGCATGGGAGAAAAGTGCACTAAGAGGGTTGTTGTTTTTTATGTCCCTTTTATGTTCATTTAATCGTTTCTTTAATTCACGTTGTGGCAAGACGCTGCCATTATTTTTCATTTTATTTTATTTTTCTTCCCAACATGTCTACCCTACATGTATCTGTGCTTGCATGATATATTTTCCCTATATCATCATCCTGATGAAGTCTTATAAATAAAGACGAAACGTTGATGTACACATAAAAAACATCCAGTTTTTGGTTTTCCTTTTTCACTTTACCATCACGTCGGATTTCCTTCATCCTTCTCTTCCCATATATATATATATATATATATATATATATATATATATATATATATATATATATATATATATATATAAATGAAATCGTAGAAAATAGACACTGATTCAAAGTTTGCAAATTGTTATACGCATGCGATTAACTTCAATCGTTTGACCATTAAATCTGTTAACTAGTCACCTAGTGAACTTTGCTATTTGTATGTGCATATATTGTTTTAAAGTGGAGTGCAAACTGGGACAAAATGATCTGACGCACTTGTAGGATTCAATGAAAGCTAATTCAAATAAATAATGAAACGACGTATCTTTATGATGCGATTATAAATACGACGCCATTTTTATTCATGTCGCTTTAATAATGTGTACTGGTACAGCTGTTGAACCAGACAACACCGACATTTGCCGAAGCAGAACTACGTAAACAGCTAGAAAATGCCGAACCAAAACGAACCTGCGTTAAAATAACAACGAGGCGGCTTTTCAACAGAAAAAAAAACAAAATATGGAGAAAAAAAATTGTTTTTTAAAGGGAAAGTTAAAATTATTTTTTTATTCGATAAATTGTGTTTTTTCATGAATAAACTAAAAAATGTAAAGAGCATCATAGATGAAAGAAAGAATTTAACGGATTTGTATTTTTTTTCATTTAAAGGGGGTAGTGGTACAGCTTTTGAACCGGGCAAAAGACGACTAGGTTAAGGAAAGTTACGTGTTAGGATTAAAAACAAACATTTCGTTTTTGTACGACTTGAAATTCATCTTAGGTTTAATCACTTTTCTTCAATTATCGCCTGCCTGACTGTCAGGAATTCTTACGTTTTAGATACATTTATAGATAAAGTTGTCGTCTGCATGTCGAGCCTTCTGATTGGCTTTGGCATCTTTCGGCTGTTTACGTAAACGGTCGTAAGATGCCGTAGAAAAAATGTGTACTAATACCGAATAATGAATAATGTAACAGACACTTTCCCTTATAAACGTGTCCATACTGAAAGCGCGATGCTGACCTGTTCAATCTATATAGCTCACCTGAAATGAACTAAAACAAATGTATACCATATGTGCATTCACGTCGTCAACGTTCGGGCCGGTTCCGGAAGCACCCGAGAGTTGACGAGGCGAAAACTGCCAAACGATAAATTGAAGACTGGCAGACGTTAAATTCAGACGAAGAAAATCAAAGTAAAATACATATTTAAAAATAAAGAACGAACAAACCATAGCTAAACAACTGTTATTAATTAGATGTGTATTTTTGTCAAAGAACGAATGTTAATCTAATGTTATTAAATAAAATGTGTTTCTGTACACCAGAAAGTATTAAAAATGATTTTTTTATTATTTAACAAACAATGAAACCACTGTTTTTTTTAACCAATTTATTGTTTGTTTGTTGTTTTCCTTTTTTTAACGTTTGAATTTTAATTTTAACATTTTCTGGTTTGGGGCTAGTGTTTTGTGTAAGTGTTTTAGTTTAGTCTTTCGCTAGAAGTGACCGTTGCTGACATAATTCAGATCGTAAAAATTCATTTTTTTTAACGCGCTGCAGATCGTATGAATTCATTTCTTCCCAAAGTTACCGTCTGCTGTCTTGCAACCTGATTGGCTAATGCCTGCTGCAACCTGATTGGTTAATAGTTTCGTCAACTCTCGGGCTCTTCCGAGATCTGCCCGAACGTTGACGATGCGAAGTCACGGAAACGCAGTGCGTTCTTTGTAAGAGTATATTTAATTAAAATACGTTTTTCACTATACAAATGACATTTAACAAAATAGCATCATATTTACATCTGGAAATTAAACATTTTTTTTTGATTATTTATTTAAATTTGCTCGTATTAGAAGGTAGAATTGTATCAGATCATTTTGTTCTATCCTGTATAATATTGTTTGTCTTTTCGTTTGCGCTTACAATATTTGGTATGACACAAGGCAGTCGGTTCCGGTGCTCTTTTAGTTGCGTGTTATACCGACATAAAACATAATTCCGAATGTCGTAAATCAGCTTATGGTTGTGTGCTGATCTATCAAATCTACCTCATACCGTAAATGTATATAATTTTTTTGATTCAGTCGAGTTATTTAATCATTCCTTTACTTAGAATTGAATTCATCTTAATTTAATTTACTTATGCGACCGTATTAACAAAAATAACTTTTATCTTTTTTTTTGGAGTGAAAAAGTACGTTCTTTTAAAAAACAAAACAAAAAAGAAAATAGAATTTTAAAAAAAAGCAGTAATCGAGGAAAGAAATGAAATTCAAAAAAGAGTTGAGAGAGAACTGGGCGGAAGGGGATGAGTCTTATGAAGCTTACTTGTTGACAACAAGCGACGGCCGGAAATTGTATCAGATGATGGATCCACTATTACCGTGTGCAATTTGTCCGCTTGGCGCCAAGGTGGTCCTCGACAGTGGTGCCCACTGTCCGGAGCAGATGTTTCAGTCACACGAGAGGCTGTCGAAAGCACACGCACGCACACTCAAACCAAATAAATGAACGAATCTAAATAACAACTACACCAATAGACACACGCTCAGATATATATATATATATATATATATATATATATATATATATATTATATATATATATATAAATATATTATATATACATATATGTATATATACTTACATATATGTATATATATATATATATATATACATCTATATATATATATATATATACATACATATTTGTATATATATACATATATGTATACATACATATATGTATACATATATATATACATATATATACATACATAAATATATATATATATACATATATATATATACATAAATATATATATATAATTCATACACATATATATACATGCATAAATATATATATGCATATATACATATATATACATATATGTATATATATGCATATATATATATATACATATATGCATATATACACATATCAACATATACATTTACATATATATATATATACATATATTCCTATATATCTACATAAATATATATATATATATAAACATATCTACATTTATATACACATAATTATATATATACATATCTACATATATATACACACATATATACATATATCTACATATATGCATATATCTACATATATATATATACATATATACATACATGCATACATAGATATAAATATATAGATACATATTCATACATATATATATACATATATTTATATACATATATATATACATACATATATATACATATACATATATATATATGCATATATATACATATACATACATATACATACATATATATATATATATATTTATACATACGTATGTACATATATATATATATATATTCAGTCGTATATGAGAAATAAAAGAGTGCAGAATTACTTGTGCATGAACATATATATTTTTATTCAATTGACAAGATACATTGTTTCGATAATCTATCGGAACCTTCGGTTTCACGGGTAAACTAAAATCTCAACATGCACGGTTAAATATACCAAATGTGACCGGTTCATCAGCCGATGTAATGATAGTGTATTCAAAATGATGTATAGTGGCCATTGAATATATATATATATATATATATATATATATATATATATATATATATATATATATATATATATATATATATATTAAGAGAGAGAGAGAGAAAGAGAGACGTATATATCTACATATATATTGAAATAAAATTATATCAATTTCGAAATAATTTTAGCATGAAACGAATTTATATTTATTATTATTGTTCAATGAAATGGGAGTTTAACAAATAAGTTCGGGATTATGTTCTATATGTGCAGATTGATTCAGAAACGCTAGGATATTGAAAAAAAAAACGATCACATTTTTATTAACAACATCTAACGCGTACAAATCATTTTATATTGGACAAATTATTTCAGTATAAATTGGGTGTGTTATGTAGGCAATTATATTTGCATCGGGAAATAGCCCCAAAAGCCACCGGTAATACGTCGAAAACTTTCTATTATAAAAACAAATATTGGAATAATGAGCAAAGCAACTACGTGCAAAATATTTTCCGGAAGAACTCTTCCAGGAATACGGACATAAACTGGCCCAAAAGTCAGGAGGAGATAATAATTGTTTTCTAAGATCAACGATTTTAAGAAAATGAGTGGTCTTAGCAACGAGAAAAAGTGCAGGGGGTGTCAAAGAGAAGTCAACAGTGTGAGCCACCTGACATCTAATTGTAAAGTTCTGCTAGGAGACGGCTACTTTACAACGCGACATTATAAAGTATGTAAATATATCCACTGGACCATCTACACGACATTGAATATAATTCCCTATCAAATATGTTAGAAAGAAATGTTGGAAACAAGTCATACATTATCACCTATGACTATACAATATCTACTTAAAAAACGGAGTGGTTAAACATGTTATAGTAATATTGGAGAAGAGGAACCGAATTACAACTCTTGTTATAGTCACTGTCTCGTATGTTGCCGTTTTTTTTTTTAAAGCTGAGAAGGAGAAGATAACTAAATAGCAAGGTGTTATGTACGCCATAAAAAGAAACTGTAATCTTAGATAGATCTCCATCATTCCAGTAATCATATTTACAACTAGGATCATAAAAAATAACTTAAATAACTGCTAGACGAATATAAACGAATAGCCAAGTGTCAGATACAAACAAGTGCGCTTAAAGAGACGGTTATAATCATAAAAATATTGCTCAGTTGGAGTCTTGAAATTGTTATTTTATTTCGTGGAAAGCGCTCCAGAAAAAAGTATGACTCAACTTGATGCTACTTCAAGGTAAAAAAAAAACAAAAAAACGTACTAACGGTAATTGTTAGATTCCAACCCAGAAAATAGCAATTCGTCCCCCTTTGTCAGAAACATCGTTCATAGAATGTGAGGACTAAAGGACAAGATATAGAAAGCTTGCTTAAATTAACCAAAGTTAGTCAGTTTCTAATCTTCAAAGGCGTTGATGTCTGCCATCCGGTAGGATTCCCCATCCCCATCAAAAGCGAGAAGAAATTTGAAAAAAAGGTGTAAGTATAGTTATTTTTTTTATTAATGGTGTTTATTGAGAGTGTATCCTCCATGCAGCTCAAGAAACTTTGGAAAAAAATTGCATTTTTTTTTTATTATTTAGAGCCGTTGCTTGGTATGAATGTAGATGTGCAAAAGCAGCAATTTTAACGACAGTAGTATTTCTTTATTTTTTGCTTTTACTTCATTTTTGTTGGGGTTGATTGCCGTAATTTAGGATTTTTGTTGGCTAAAAAAGTATTTTTTGTATATATGTATTAATATTAAAAGTTAAATGTTACCGGTAATACATACATTACCGATTTTAACTTCTTTTGAAAAGAATTTTTCTTTGAAAATCTATAGATTAAGGATAATGAGATCCCTGTTTGTTTTTGAACTTCGGATGTTTAATATATATTATAATGGTACAACTTTTATTTTTATCATTAATCTTGAAATATATGAAACGCGGCAGCCTCTGTGTAGATTAATTGCCATAAATATATTTTCATAACTTACTATATATATATGTATGGATATATATATAAATACATATATATATATATATATATATAATCATAATTGAATAAATGTCTTGAAGTTGTTTAAAACGTATATTGCATTCATGAAATTGTTCGTGCCAATTTTAAACATACAATCTTCCTGATAACACACATAAGATATTTTTTAAAAAGGCAGAAACAATTGACGGAATTAAAATGTGTTTGAAAAACAATCGGAACCTTTATAAAATTATTATATCATATTATATTTTTAACTCTATTTATGCATGTGATATTTTGTGTGAATTTACAGGAATTTATAATTCATACATATATTACGTATTTTAATTTAAAAATTATACATTACAATGTTTTTTGATGCACCTCTGCAATAACAATTTGTAACTCTATTTATGCATATTATATTTTTTGTGAATTTACAGAAATTAATGATTTATTCGTATATTATTTATTTTATTTAAAAACTATGCATTCCAATGTGTTTGGGTGTACCCGTGTTTACACGGACACTGCAATGTATAGTTTTACAATAAAATAATTTATATTAACTAATATTCTAGAACGTATAATGCGTCACTTTACTAAGTGATCTATTAGTATTTAGGCATAGCCAGCCCAGGTTAGGGTTAGGGTTAAGGTTAGGGTTAGTTGTTATTTTTTTTTAATAACAGCTTGCGAATATGCAGTCTTAAGTGTATAATTACTTTTAGCTAAGGATACCTCTCAGATAAGTCTTTTTCCTTGACATCAGTTAGACATAATAAAAAACCAACAACTTCCGAATCTAATCTTGTCTAGAATCCATTTAAGTGATATATATCTTAGTAGATTAATGTCCAGATCAGAAAGCTTGTAATGTCCAAAAACGAATGGACCAACAAACATTTTTAAGCGCTTTTTTCATCTTTTGCCGCGTCTTTTTTTCTTTTCTTTTGAAATTAGTTCAAATCTTTGATCTTCGAATTGTATTCAGTGCGCATGCGTAGCTCATCTCCGAAGCTCGCTTTCTTAATGCAAGCCATTTCCAATGGCCGTTCTGTACTCGTTCGTCCATTCAAAGATGCAATTTAGACGAAGGCTGGTGGCATTGTCCCCTCGTAAAAGTGGCCATTTTCAACTGTTCATTACAATCAACGCATGATCCGAAATGATAATTGGGTCCTCATTGCTGTAATTTCCACAATACAGGCTGTTATTAGTCACATCTCTACCCTACTGCCCCCTCCCTCCCCCCGCACGGAGACAATCTGGCTTAGCGTGATTGAATAGGTATTCTTGAAAAGACCGCGAAAGGAAGGTTCACTTCGAGCTATTGTGTAGTCCCATTGTACAAGCTAATAAAGTTGGACCTTAGTTAAAGATATAAAAGCGAGATTTACACACAGTTGAGATTGAACTATGATTGTCAAAGTCTGGTATATATATATATATATATATATATATATATATATATATATATATATATATATATGGGAAGAGAAGGATGAAGGTAATCCGACGTGATGGGAAAATGAAAAAAGAAAAACCAAAAAATGGATGTTTTTTATGTGTACATCAACGTTTCGTCTTTATTTATAAGACTTCATCAGGATGATAAAATAGAGAAAAAATGTCATGCAAGTACAGATACATGTAGGGTAGACATATTGGGAGGAAAAATAGAATGAAATAATGGCCATTGCTGGGTGGACGTCCGTATTTGTTGGAGAAATAGAAATGAATGTTGAAGAAAATGAGTGGGGAAAAAAATGGAAGGATGGGGTGAGCAAGGACTACTGTGGCTGGTGGTAAGAGAAAGAGGTGGGGGATGAGCAGGGGTAAAATGGATGGCAGAGAGGGAGTGGAGGAAGAGGGGGGAGGGAGGTGTTTGACCAGATGGCTGCGGTCAAGATTGAAGGGGAAAAATAAGTTGGAATGTTTGTGTAAGGGGGGTGTATGCAGGGAAAGGAGGATGGGTAGAGAGGGGGGGCTGTGATTTTGGTGGATGGGCGAAAGTCTCTAAGACCATAACTTTCGTCCATCCACCAAAATCACAGCCCCCTCCCTCTCTACCCATCCTCCTTTTTCATTTTCCCATATATATATATATATATATATATATGGAATAAAGGATAAGCAAATCAACAACTAGCAAAAATAAACTAAAAAAAACATCTTGAATAGTTCTACCAAAATATTTCGATTGTTAAAATACAATCATCCTCGATTAGTAGCAGAACTTTAATTAAAAACAGAAAAGTTTTCAAATTTATACAAAGAACGCAATTTGGTGAAAAAAATAACCTACCAATCCCCTATCACTTGAACCCCTCTTCCCCCATCTACCCCTTTTTTCCTCCCAGCTGCAACAGTGGCTCTCTCAACCAATCCGACCACTGTATTCCCTCATATTTAACTTTTCCTACCCCCAATCCCAACCCCTAATTTAGCATTACTGTTTCACTTAAGTTGTTTTCCTTGGATTCGCTTGCTCGAATATTTCACCAATAATACCATTCGCTTTTTCTATGGCCCAGGAATTTATCCAAAATGGCCAGCTTTTCTTGAAATAAATCTGGACATTCGTTACATGTTTATCACTCTTATTATTTATATCTCTACAATTGCTCTATCTCGTATATTGAGCTTAACCTTTTCACTATAGGTTCCATCTACTAAAAGTTTACTTTTGGTTTATATTTGATCCTGTATATATATATATATATATATATATATATATATATATATATATATATATATATATATATATATGAAACAACTCTCTTTCAAATTGAAATACATTTCTTCAAATAGATTTACATATCTGGTGAGAGTGGACCACCGCTTGAAACGCGTTATATATAAATGTTATAAAATGATAAAATAACAAAATAATAAGTAAATGTTAAAAAAACATTTTACAAATGTTGGTAGCTTACTCCTTTACATATATATATATATATATATATATATATATATATATATATATATATATATATATATATAGTGTGTGTCAGATTGTATATGAAAAAAATCAATAAAGTGCTCGATCATATAAGAGAGTTAATATAATTTATTTAGATACTGTATATTACATATTTCAGCAATATACCGCGGGTTCATCCAAAAGGGCATATATAGACATATTTAGTAAATCTCTGTGCCCAGTGGAACTATCGGCAAGCTGAAACGATTGCAGTCACGGCCCGATAGGGACGATATGGACGCCATTCCTTATCGGGCCGTGACTACAATCGTTTCAGCTTGCCGATGATTCCATTGGGCACAGAGATTTACTAAAGATGTCTAAATCTGCCCTTTTGGATGAAACCGCGGTACATTGCTGAAATATGTAATATACAATATCTAAATACATAAATCAGAGAGAGAGAGATAGATAGAGAGAGAGAGAGAGAGAGAGAGAGAGAGAGAGAGAGAGAGAGACAGACAGACAGACAGACAGACAGACAGACAGACAGACAGACAGATGTTTAGAAATTGTAAATGATTCGCGGAAAACTCTATAGAGCTTTTTCGACTATTATCTCGTCAGGAGAAACCGATAGTAGAAATCAATCAATAATTCTAGCGAAAAAAAGAGCTAACGGGGGAATTGAAGTACCTGGGAATACTAATACATGATTCTAATGAATGTAATTTAATAGTCGTTTTAAAAGGGCACAAAGTGGGATTTAAAAAAAATGGCGGAGGGGGGGGGGGGATAAAAGCGCTAACTCTCGTTAGGGAAATTTGACACCACCCCTCGATTTTTTCAAATGTATTGAGTACGGGCATTTTGTGCCAAAGTGTTAAGCTTCAAATTCTATATATTTTCAAATATTTATTCATGGTGTTTCGCTTGGTTGTTTTGCTTTACTGCATACAAAACATGTTCGTTTTATTTCATGTCGAATAATCATTTTAGTAAAAGTTAGGAGTCAAGTTCTATATATCTTACACATATGTTGTTTCTTTTGTTTTACGGCATTTCAACCCTTTTCACGTTATTTAATATCGAGTACTGTCATTTTAGTAAAAGTCTTTATGCTTCAAGTTCTATATATTTTCAAATATTTATTCATTCTATTTTGTTTGGTTGTTTTGTTTTACGGCATATCAACTCTTTTCGTTTTATTTTATGTTGAGTACTGTCATTTTGCCAAAGGTTTTTACGATACAAATTCTATATATCTTCAAATATTCATGGTATTTTGTTTGGGTTATGTCGGGTTATTTTATGCCGAATACTGTCATTTTGATAAATGTGTTTATGCTTCAAGTTCTATATATCTTCAAATATTTAGCCATGGTGTTTCGTTTGGTTAGTATCATAGACCATTTCTTAGATCAGTTTTCTCTGGGGTTTAACAGTTTTACCGTATTTATGAAATAGAGTCGAAGAACACAGTGTTTCTTTTCGTTCCTTCTTAGTAATTAAATTCATTTAGAAACGACGAATATTTCTTGTGTCATTAACATGTTTTAATAATTGATGACACTTTAGAGAGGATTAATAACACGCGAGACTCTATGTCTGCGACCATCCTTTTCAGTTACACTTTAACATTCAGATTGGACAACAACCAAAATTGAAGTAGGTCTTGTTCTTCTGTTTCTTTTTCTTCTTCTTCTTCTTCTTCTTCTTCTTCTTCTTCTTCTTCTTTTCCTCCTTATTCTACTCTTTCTTCTCCTCGTTCTTCTTCTTTTTCTTCTTCTTTTTTTCTTCTTCGTCGTCTGCTTCTATTTCTTCTTCTTCTCTGTCTTCTTCTTCTTCTTCTCCTTCTTCTACTCTTTCTTCTTCTCTGTCTTCTTCTTCTTTTTCTTCTTCTTCTTCTTCGTCTTCTTCTTTTTCTTCTTCTTCTTCTTCTTCTTCGTCGTCGTCTGCTTCTATTTCTTCTTCTTCTCTGTCTTCTTCTTCTTCTTCTCCTTCTTCTTTTCCTTTTCCCTCTCCTTGTCCTTCTATTTCTCCTTCTCCTTCTCCTTCTTCTTCTTCTTCTTCTTCTTCTTCATTTCCTCCTCCTCCTTCCTTTAAATCTGTCTACTACTTCTTTTTGTTTTTCTGTTTTCGTCTTTTCTTCTTTCTCCCTCTTAATCTACTTCGTCTCCTTTCCTTCCTTCTTCATATTCTCGTTATTTTTCTCTTCTGTTCCTCAGTATTCGTCTCGTTTCCAATTTCTTTTTCTTCTTCACACTTTCTTTTTGTTTCCCCTTTTCCATAAATCTCTTTAATTAAATTTTTGTTCTTGTTTACCTGCACTTTATTCGCAATACCAATCCATCTTCATCCAAATCTTCTACTCTTCCCATACAACTTCACCTACCCATATCACGTTTCCTTGTCTTTCTCTACTTATTTAAACATATCTTCTACGTGTAAAATCTTTTTTCTTCACTTCTCAGTATGTTCATTCATAATCGTTGTGGCTATTCTTATACGATATTAGCATATAATTCTGAAAGGCATCCGCAAAAACATTCGCTCATATAAATTGTACAATAATATTTTTCTACCAAAGCCTTCTTTGGTTGATACTAAAGCAGGATATATATGCTTTGTACAAATATATTTGGCTTTCAGTCATTTTAGCTGGCTCAAACCGGCATTTACCTGTTATACAATAGAACAAGCAGAGCCACCTGACATTTCCCAGATGAGGAGAACTGTACTATAACATATCAAGAGCAATAGTATAATTGTCTTGTGCCAGACATTAAGCGTCATTAATTCTTCCATGAAGAATGTATTGTCTCGGCCGAAGGAACCGTCGGCTGAATACTTAACGCTTCTAAGAAAAAAGCGAACATTTTTATTTTAAAAAATCGGAATTTTATTACATTTTCATTCAATGCTTAAAAAAAAGAACGAACAATATCTAAAGTATATTATTTTATTTATTCATATCTGCTTCAGAATCACTTATAAACCTCTCCAAGAGGCGGCGAGCTTGACTTCGACACGCTCCCTCTTGTGTGAGGAAAAACACCTACCTCTTGTGTTTTGCGTCTTACTATCGCAGTCCACAATGGAGAGCGAGGGGGGTGATGGGTTAAACTCTTTAGTAAAATAAAACAGAACAAAACAAGACTCTATAAATGTACTGTGTCGTAGTAAAAATAGAGTTTGTCATAAAAACGAATACCATTACGTATTTGCGTATCTATTAGAGTTTGTTTATATATGTGTGACTCTTGATATATAGATAAGATATTTATACTGAAGCGAGTTTGTAAAACTATATAGGTTAAAGAGTTTAAAGAAACCCAGAAGGAAGTGGGCAATAAAATAAATAAAGGAAAAGGTGATGCAGACGCCATAAACAGTAATAAAAAGGACAACCACTAACAAAAAAGGTCAGCAACTGGAATAGGTAATCCGATACTAATTCATAAGAAATAGAAAATGACTAAACCCCAAAAAGATTTATTTAGATGAGAAAATTCTTCAAATCCATCCAGTTCTCTGAAATTCTTGGTCTGATGAGGTTGACTTTTTGGGAAAAGTGCAACCGAAACATGTATGCACATATGTAACCAATAATGTTTGTATAAATAAAAATGTATACTTATATATATATATATATATATATATATGTGTATATATATATATATATATATGTGTATATATATATATATATATATATATATATATATGCATATATATATGGTCTATTAAGGATCTATGGTGCCGTTCAAAAAAACAGAATTGTCTTCAAGATACAAAATATTATAAGGAAACAAACAAAAATAACCTCAAAACAAACATCAGTTAATCCATTTTTTACGAAGAAAACATGGATATTTACGTCGCATTAGAGCAGCTATCCTTCTTTTTATAAAACAAAGCTATGTAAAATACGCATAATATTACCCATATATATATATATATATATATATATATATATATATATATATATATATATATATATATATATATATTGGAAAAGTTCATACCTTCTTTAAAGCATCAAAATAAATTTAAGAACAAGTGGTTAGGTAAAATAAAATACCTTTTAAAGCAAGTTTTAAGATGCAATATTTTTTATTAATAAAAAAAGAAGAAGAAAGGTATTTTATTTTACTACTTGTTCTTAAATTTTATTTGGATGCTTTACAGAAGGTATGAACTTTTCAAATATTTACATATTCCACGTGCAAGCGTGATCTCGTACCGTTAGTGAGAAAAAAAACACCTCATTAACCGGCTGCAACAACTACAAGATCGGACCTACAACTACACTGAAGAGGCCAATTCTATCTTAGCAATATGTATCTGTAATATAAACTTAAAATGAAGTTTATAAAGAAAAAGAAAAGGAAAAAAAGTCGGTATCGATTTCACTTCTTTTTTTTTTCAATAGAAAAAAAAATGTCGCATCTTTAAACTTGCTTTAAAAGCTATTTTATTTTACCTAACCACTTATATATATATATATATATATATATATATATATATATATATATATATATATATATATATATATAATTTTTGTTTACATGTATCCGCATAAAAGATTATACGGAGATATAATATTTTATGTATGTATTTTCAGTATTTACTTCAACAGTGATCAATATGTGAGTAGAGATAGATAGTAAGTTATGAAAATATATTTATGGCAGCAAAGAGTCTTCCGCGTTTCATGCACGTAGAAAACTGTCAGGTGGAAATGCATGGAACTATTATTACTAGGTGTTTTTACATATACACATTCTGTTTAGTCATCTTAGCTAAGCAATAAGATTATTTGTTATTTTCTCCCACTGGTAAGGTTTCCATTAGCCAATGGCAATGCCTCATCACAAATAAAGCTTTCGCTGACTTTTAATTCCAATACTTTTTACTGGTGTGTATAGGGGTGAGTCATCTTTTTTTGTGAATGTGTCGAATTAATAGGTTACCTTATATATATATATATATATCGGCGAGGAATACGGACGTTTGGGACATTTTTTGGAGAGTCGAATGAGATTAAACAAATATAAAAAAAACGAGAGAAAACGATTAAAAAGAAATTAATTAATGTACTGAACCGGTTTTCGTCCACACTCATCAGAGTAAAACGTGGAAGTGATTGAATACGATTAAAACCTAAAAATAATTTGTAATAAACACTAGTGACAAGTTTAGGAGAAAAAAAATATGGGGAGGAGAGTCATAAGTTGATCACATTAAGTCCTAAAAGCCATTCCTCGCCGTTATCAAATTTTGTACCACGAAAAATTTATTTAAATATATATATATATATATATATATATATATATATATATATATATATATATGATGTATTTTTATATAATTATTTTTATTGGTGATAACAATCACCAATAAAAATAATTACATGAAAAAAGTATTTGCATATACTTATTTTTATTGGTGATTGCAATCACAAAAAAAATATTACATAAAAATGCAGGAAAGATTTAGTTGATAAAAATCGTACATATTTCTAGACAGGGCACATTGGTCAAATGGTAAAAACGCTGGACTATAGAAATCAATATCGAAGGTTCGATCCTTGTCTAAGTTAGCCATGCTGATGACGGCTGTTAGCCAGAAACACGTGTCCATTGATTACTTTTATGTACGTATAAAATTAATATATATATATATATATATATATATATATATATATATATATATATATATATATATATAATTTGGGGCGGTACAAATATGTTACTCTTTATTATTGGTACATAACAACGATTCGGCAAGTCAAACGACGTTTACAAAGTGACCATTACTCCCGCTCATCTAATCTTCATAGACCTAAACGTCCTGCGAAAGCAATATATCATATGTACTTGGACCATATAATCTTCATTCTCACAAACTATTGTCCATGATTTCAATTTCCTTGAACAGCTACTAGTTGTGTGGATCAATATGAAATAATTTTAGTGGAATTCGGTGGATCACAGATTTCTTTTGTAGAATTAAATGGTTCGTTCTATTGTGAATCACTTGAAACTAGGCTCAATTTCTGAGGATCAAATCCAACGATGAGGAAATATACCATTCCTTGATAACAGGCTGTCAAATTTGGTCTGCTTTACGGGCGTAAATCCGATCGTTCAACGACGATCAGTGGTAGATAATAATAGTAATACAGTTCGGTATATAGCGTGTTTAAGAGAGTCAAGGACGAACATTTTCAAGATGGGAAAACAGCGAGTTAATGGATTGATAGATGAAGAAAAGGCTGAGAGAAAGAGAGATAGTAGGTTATATATATATATATATATACATACACATATATATATATATATATATATATATATATATATATATATATATATATATATATATGTATGGGTGTGTGTGTGTGTGTGTGTGATACAGTAAACAACATCCGTACCATCGGTTTCAGATTTGAGCAATGAAGACCTTCGTCAGCGGAGTCGTTCGGCAGAATTATTAAGCCAAACGACTCCGCTGACGAAAGTCTGAATTTCTCAGATCTGAAACCGATGGTACGGATGGGGTTCTAACTTACTGATCACACACACACACACACACATATATATATATATATATATATATATATATATATATATATATATATATATATATATATATATATATATGATACAGTAAGCAAGAACATCATCCGTACCATCGGTTTCAGATCTGAGAAATGCAAATCTTCGTCAGATTTATTAAGTTGATGAAGCTGGTGAAGGTCTGAATTTCTCAGATCTAAAACGGATGGTATGGATGTTGTTCTAACATACTGTATCATATATAATAGATATTTGGCTCTTATTAATTATCTAGTTAATTTTACTTTGGTTTATATAATTGAGACCTCTGCTGGGAAACTCTCCCAATACCATTAAAAGTATATATATATATATATATATATATATATATATATATATATATATATATATGTATATGTATATATATATATATATATATATATATATATATATATATATATATATATATATATATATATATATATATATATATATGAAAAGTTCGAATGCAAAATCGTAATTTCCGTACTTTAATTTTTCGAGTCGTAATAAATTTAATTTTTAAACGTATAAAATTCATAATCTGAATTGTAATCCAAAAATTCGCATTGTAACATAATTCTAAAATTCTCATAATTATACTTTTAAACGTGCACATTTATGTTTTAAACATGATCATTTGTAATCCCCCTTTTAAATCGAGAATTAACTTCTTGAAGAGATTAGAAATTTATTTTTATTTTTGTACTTTTACATTATATATTTTTATACTTCGCTAGTGCCACCACCCTATTTTAATAAATAGCATAATCACCCCTTCCCATCCTCCCTATATTATAGAGAACAATCAGTAAATAGAATATCTGTATAATTCATTTTTATTTTTTATTTTAAAATTATTTTTATATATATATAAAGATACAACATTAAGATTCATATACATTATAAGAAGCAAGCTAACATAAAAAAGAAAAAGACGCAACAATAAAATGAATGAGAAATAAGGAAATAAAGAATGAAATTATTAGCATTATTATTAGTAGTAGTAGTAGTAATTGTCGTAACAGTAGAAGTAGTAGTAGTAATTGTCGTAATAGTAGTAGTAGTAGTAGTAATAATTGTCGTAATAGTAACAGTAGTAGTAGTAGTAGTAATTGTCGTAACAGTAGTAGTAGTAGTAATACTAGTAGTAGTAGTAATTGTTGTAATAGTAGTAGTAGTATAGTGTAACTGTCGTAACAGTAGTAGTAACTGTCGTAACAGTAGTAGTAGTAATTGTCGTAACAGTAGTAGTAGTAGTAGTAATTGTCGTAACGTTAGTAGTAGTAATAGTAATTGTCGTAACGTTAGTAGTAGTAGTAGTAATTGTCGTAATAGTAGTAGTCGTAGTAGTATAGTAGTAATTGTCGTAACAGTAGTAGTAGTAGTAGTAATTGTCATAACAGTAGTAGTAGTAGTAGTAGTTATTTTTGTAATAGTAGTAGTAGTAGTAATAGTAGTAGTATTAATTGTCATAACAGTAGTAGTAGTAGTAGTAGTAGTAGTAGTAGTGTTACGTGTCATAGTAGTAAAACAGATAAAAAAAATGTTCGTCAACAAAGCACAAGACGAAGGACTGATTTCCGTGAAGAAACACCGAGAGTATGTTCACGTAAGGGTTTTACTATTTATGTCCGTGACCCCGATGTATGCTCGGCAGTCCGACGTATGCTCGCCGGTCCGATGGTTTCTAATGAACGGAAACATGCCAGTCTGTCGACCAGCTGCAATTATGACATTGTATAGTTTCCTAGTGTCTCACACGGATCAGCACGATGTAAATGATTTTCAGTCTTCTTAACTGACGTCATTGATTTTATTTTTATGGAAATCGTTCCAGCAAAGTGATGGAGCTATTTGATGTAAGGAGCTAATAAGAACGAGATATGAGTATATCAAAGACAGGAGATGCTAATTTGCTTTAGTCTTGAAAAGATCAAGGGTTAGGGTTAGGGTTAGGGTTAGGAGTAAGCGTTAGAGTTAGGGTTAGTTATGAAAAGATCAAGGCTATATTTAGGTAATAAAAACAGCCAGAACAAAATGGGTTCCAATGAGCCTGCTCTTGTTCGAAATAAGCTACTGAAATAGTAAGCCGTATTACAATATCAGCGAATTGATGGTGACCACAAGACCAACGAGTCAAACGAGTTGAAACAAGAGAAGCAGGAATCAGATCAGACAGTCTTGAAGAACATATGCCACAATAGTATTTATAGAAAAGAATGAGACTAGTAATATTACGTCTGTGCGAGACAGAAGGTTTCCAGAGAAAAATAAAGGGTGGAGTTCAACCAAATTACAGATAGGTGTCTTCAACTCATCAAAAAACGCTCAAATAGGACAGAGATTCACCCGCTCAAATAGAACAACAGTACTTCATACATTTATTAAATGATAGAGAGATGATTCTATCCTTTGTTACATACCCGAGTCGATGCACGGTAGAGGTTGTTGAAAACAGATGCACCTGGCGATTGTCAGTTGATAAGATAATTGCCGGATGACCATAAAGTTGTTTGAAAATAAAACAAAAATCTCACAACCAGACAAACACCTGCACAGGAAGAGGCAACATATGATCGATTGTCAAAAGATACGTTTCTTCCGACCAAATAAAAAGGATGGACCTGCAAGAATCACTTAAACAGTGATGTCAGAAGAAAACAGAGATGTCGGAAAGGTTAGAAGATCATATTTCCAGGTGCGGTTGTGTCATGCCAGGAAAGATAGACAGATTTGTTGAATTGTCAAATGAGTGCAAGCTGTCACCGGGTGCAAACTTGGAGGTCGTCGAGGTGGCCATGAAATTGTTATATAATTCAAACCGAAAATCGAAAGGAGAGTTGACGATCGAACCTCGGCGAGAAGCAACCGTCTGATTCCTCTCCGACCACCACCCTCATCGTCACCACCCTCATCGTTACGGACAAATAAATATACATATTATATTTTCCCAAGATACTGTGTTGTCATTTTTATTAAGCCCGCACAATACAACACCATGACTCGTGCGAGTAACGACTCATCTATTAGTGGAACAACTAAAATTTTATTTTTCCTCTATTTATCATTTTTGTCTCATAATAACCACAGAGAAAAGTGATTGATAACTACCATATGGAACATGAGGAAGGCTGGACCAAATAGAGAGAGAAAGAGAATTGGAATGATGGATGGAATGTGAGATATGAATACGTCACTTTGTGAATTGCAAATGAAGGCTAAATAGAAAAATAAAAGTGGAATTACTTTTTAAAATATAACTCTAATGCAATGCTATAGATATTTTAGCATGTATGCAGTGTGATTAAAAAATATGTACATACCGTTAAGCTGTATGAAACCACTTCGGTGCGGCTGGACGAGCACGCGATGAAACCTACGACCATATAGTTGATAGTGTGCGAATTAGACCACTAGGCTACGGGGTGGACGCTGTTAGCAAGTGCCATCTCAGTGCTTTTATATGAACACTGGCAACTACTTTATAGAAAAAAGTATTCTTTGTGATGAAAAGTTTTCACGAGCACACATATATGAGAATATTAAGGAGAGTTTGAATTACCTACTTTACACCATCCTTGAGTGTCTTTGTACAAGGGTTTGTCAGGACAACCTGACATGAGAATACTTCCCCCTACAAGTAAGCCCTGACCAAATATTCAAAATAAAATAGCATTCGAAGTCGAAATAAGATACCCTCAACACAGCTATACGCTGGCTGATAAGAGGAATAGTGCACCTTCTCCCTGTAATATTACCTCTAATAACTACACTCAGCTGGATACTCCACCAGACTAAATGAATTCTTGTTCTGAAATCCAGTAAGACCAAGAGATCGCAAGAAAGATATACCATAACATCTTTCACAGGTCAATTGGGAACAGGAAAATTAATGTTCTTAACTTCTTTACTAACTCAATGTTTTGGAAATAAAGGGCAACTTTAATAGAATATTTGAAGATCTATGCATCTCATATAGAGACAAAGTGTTAGCACCAGGACGAGGCCCCTCAATTGCTGAGAACTTCGACTGAAGTAGAATGAAAAAAAAAGAGAGAAATGTAATGCCTACTGGAGAGAACTTAATGCCTGCAAGAGAGAACTTGAATGCCTACTAGACACTGTCCCCAAGTGTATACGATCTCTCTGTACATGGGTTGGTCAGGACAACCTGACATGAGGATACTTCCCCCCCTACAAGTAAACCCTGACTAAATATTAAAATAACACAGTATTCGCGGCACAAATAAGATCCCCTAATTATAATTCCCTCTACATATAGTAACAACACTTAGCTGGATACTCCACCAGACTAGATTAATTCTTGTCCTAGAATCATGTAAAACCAATAGACCACAAGACAGATATCCTATATCATAGTTTAATGGCCTGTTTATGATACTAACCATATGAAGTAAACCCCGACCAATTATGAAATAAAACGGTGTGTTATATATTCAAGCCATCCAGCATGCCTCCCTCGGGTTCGATACGTGATCACTCCCTCTATTAAGTGGGAACAGCGTTTAATAACCAATAAAACGTCGTTGACAATGAGGAAATTATGAAAAAGATAAACAGAAACAAGACTTTATACTTGCAGGTCGGAGTCTATGATAAAAAGAGCCCCTTAAGCCGTTCATACACAAGGCGAAGCGAGGTAAGCAATGGTTTAAATCTTCCTGCCCCTAGAAGTTGCATTCAAGCCATGATTGAGGCGAACTAGGGACAATCATTATAAAAAATATCAGTGATTGCTCACTGTCAGTAACAAGTAATGTTCCCTTGTGTCTGCTCAGGTTTCCAGTACGCTCCCTCACTTTTGATTAAAGTTTCAAATAATGTTGCGTTATTGCAACAGCCGACCACCATTGATTTCTCGTTGTCGTTCTCTTAGAATTCTATAGGAAATAAGCAAAGATTACTCTCCACAGAGAGACTGGTGATTTTACTCTAAAATCGTTCCATCCTCGTTGACCTTACACAGCCATTTTGTGTGGTACCAACCGTGGATTGTGCCAAAATGTTATAGAAGTGGTAACAGATGATTGGATTAATGGCAGTCTCAGTTTCCTCTAACTTCGTGTCACGTTCTTTCTATACTTTTACGCTAAGTCTATTTACAACTTACGTCTGATTGGTTGGTGTTACCTGATTAGGATGAATGGTTTCCGCACTCAATTATTTTCCGTAATACTTCAGCTTATTTATCCTTGTTTTTTTTCATGTTTTGCGGAACTAGTGCTCCTACAATTATTGGTATCACAGTAATTTCGTTCATATTCGAGATTACTTTCATGTATCTGGCCTTCTATTTCCACCATGGGCAACGACAATGAAAAAAGTATATAAAAAAGCCTAAAAACTAAGCCGGGGTCTATTGCACAGAAGAAGGTATTATCGTATTGCTACCACTTTTCTAAGTTTCACAAGTGGAACAACGCATCGAATGAAATCCTTACAAAGAACATTAAGGCAAACACACTATTTTCCAGGACGGTAGATGTAGGAACCACATAATCATACATTATGATTATGTGGTTCCTACATCTACCTACCTGGAAAATGCTGCAGTAAAACTGGACATAGTCATATTAAATAAGGCAGAACGACAGACAACACTTATTGAGGTGGGTGTTCAAATAACAGTGGCTTAAACAGAGCAGAGAGAGAGAGAAGGTGACAAAATACCAAGGCCTAATGTATATGAAGAGAAACTGGAACCTCAAAAACATCAACATTATCCCAGTAATAATAGGAGCTAAAGGCCTCATGAAGAAAAAATTCAAAAAGTATCTGAAAAGTATTCTCGGAAAACCAAGTGCAAAAGAAATCCAAATAATTGCACTTAAGGGAACGGCCAAGATACTTAAAAGAGCACTCGGTTGGAGCCTCTAAATAGCAGGTGATAGTCTGGCATTTGGAAGAATGCCCCGTCCCTATGCTAACAAAAACAGAAATAAGAAATATTTTTAAAAAGATAGAAACACACCATGCACACGTATTGTGACATTTTTAACTCGAATAATTTGAACACATATGTCTGAAAACTTTTTGATTAGAAAGAATGTTCTTTCGCAACATAAAAAAAATAAAATGAACAAAATGGCGAATGTTCTCTCTAAATCGATATCAAACATATAGAATATTGTCAAATGACTGTCCGCGCTACTAACAGTTAACTCGAACATCCCGTTTTACTTATATTTTTCCTTAGTCACGCGATATTTCCGAAACAGAAATTGGCATGGACGTTTTAGCGTGCACAAGGGCCGGAGTTTATCATATAATACCGGAGCAGTTGTTCGGAAATAGCTTCTGCAATTGGGACATTACATTGTACGTAGCATGCGAATCGGTAAAATCAAGATGGCGTCGGGGTTTTGTACGACGGGGGGGAAAAAAAACATTAAAAGTAGCCACGCGGAAGAGTGGGAATAAATGTATTAAATGAAAGAATTGGTGAAGCGAAAGTTTCGCGAAATCACACGAGATAACCCGAGGCCGCGGCGATATTTGACAGTACTTTGTTACGAGAAAGTTACCATGCTTTATCTGGAAAGCAGTCGGATTGATGATGGGAAAAGTGTTCCCTATGAATTAGCTGAGGCATATGATTACAGCGTAATAGGTTATGACTATAATATCAGTAATTGTACCCTTCGCATCTCTCAAAGGAGTTTAGTAACTTACGTATTAAAGGGTATTAATAGCCGATTTATCCGTTCAAGTGTCCACGTAAGGTATCCTCTCAAGGACGGATTCGTGATACTGATACTTGCTTAGACATTTTAACACTGGCATAAGGTCAAGAGGTGTTGGATTAGACGTTGTTCAAAGTTGTCAAAACTGAAATTACATGGTTAATCGTAACATCTCCTACAATGTTAAGTTATAAATGTACAGAACACGACATGCTATAATCTATGGGGTAGTGTTGCCACATCTGTGCTGGTTCCCCAATAACTAGTCTCTACCTCTTGGACAGAATTCAAAAGAAAAAATCTATAACCTAATAAGTCACACACTGTCTACCAAGCTCCAGCCTCTGTCCCATCGACGCAATATTTCATCCCTGTGCACTTTTTTTGCAAGTACTTCACCAAAATGTGAGCCGTTTACCTTGTTGCACTTGTGCTCATTCAACATACTCAACTTGGCCTTTTGGCTAAGATCAAAGTGTAATACCTGTTCCGCTGGATACTGCACCCCATAGACTGGTATTGTCTTGGCCTTCGGGGCTTGATTTACGCCGGTCTATGGGTCTGTCCTGTGCAGTTCTAGGAGGTCCACCCTCCCAGGCTTCGCCTCCCCTCTTTGGGGAGGAGTAAGTTTATTGCTTACTGCCTGAGGCGCCCCTACCGGGCTGCCCAGGCAATTTTTAAACCCCACTTTCCTGACCCGACCTTGGGTCACATCTTACTTGTGAGAGTAAGATAAAAACTGGCCTTGTGCCTAACTCCTGGAGAGGAGTAAATCAATACTCAACCTACTCTTCAAGCAGCAACATAATATATCATCACTGTAGAGGGCCCACATTTGGGCTTGTGCACCAACCACTTGCCTCTCCGTCTTGGACAAAATCAGAATAATGATCTATAACCTAATAACTCACACACTGTCTACCAAGCTCCAGCCCCTTTCCCATCGCCGCGACGTTGTATCCCTGTGCATTTTGTTAAAAGTACATAACCAAAATGTGCACCTATTAACTTACTCCACTTGCTCTTACTCAACGCAACCACCTTCGAATTACACATCAAGCAGCAATATAATATTCCAACACTATAGAGGTACCCAGATGCCGGAAGGCTTTCTACTATAGTAGTTTTTTTTCACGATGTGCTTTGCTTTTGGATTTCCCTCCCTGGTCCCTCGTTCTTGGTTCTCTGAGCGGAACAACATGCAGAGAGTTAAATATAATGTGAACACGCTTCTGGTTCGTAAACTGCATAAGTACAAAGTGATAAAACAACCAGGAAAATTTCCTTGAAATATTAATTATAATTGTTAAAGTAAATATATATGGACGAATTAATACGATTGATGGTAAAAATAACAATGATAGCACTTGACCTACCTATTGAGACCCGTCGTCTCTCCCCAATCGCCATTGCACTCGCATGTTTATTACCCCCAAATTTAAGAGCTTTTTAATGCCACATCTTATATAATTCTAAGTAAATGTTTTGCAATACATTTTCCCGATTCGATAGAGGTGGTGAAGATGGCGAGCCTTGACTGTAAATTGGAAACATTGCCTTTTGCTCTACGAGGGGTACTCACCGGATTCCCCATCTTTACCATTAAGCTCGGTCTAGGAATCGTGTCTCTTACGTATATCTTTAATAGTCGGATCACCGCGGTTTGCTAGCATCCTTATTCCAATTTTGATCAAACATCATTTCGATTCTATACAATGTATAAGAGTTAAGGTTTAAGCTTAATTGGGCTTAAATAAGAATATGTAACTTAGATGGTCAGAAAAAAGCAAATAATAGTCTATATGAAGTTTGCTCTGTGGTTAAGGTTATTCTAACCTATCTATATAATTATTCGAATACGTGGAAGCGTTTTAATTTATATATCTGTGTTGTTGTTTTTGTTGTAGTATTAGTAATAATAATAATAATAATAGTAATAATAATAATAATAATAATAATAATAATAATAATAATAATAATAATAAGAAGAAGAAGAAGAAGAAGAAGAAGAAGAAGAAGAGCAAACTTCATTTAAAAAACATTTTAAATAAAAAAAAATGGTACCAACCTAGGGTGACACCACACAAAATATTTGCATAGGGTCGAGGAGGATGAGAAAACCGAGGAGGGACAGCACAAACCAGACCTCCACTGGAAGTGCAGAGACTGCTGATACCTTGGGCAGGCTTATTGCCACCCAAATCCCAGAGAAGACCAATGGTGCTTACCGGCGAGAAATCAATGGTAAACGGCTGTTGTGATACTGCAAGTTTATTTGCGGTGGCTATCGAAAAGAGGTGGAGAATACTTGACATCTGGGGAGACTTGTTGTCACTCAGACTCCAGGGGATACCACCGGTTGTCGGTGAGCAATCACTGATGATCTGTGTGAGAACTCCTAGTGAGTAAATCATAATTAAAAAAAAATAAATAAATAAATAATAATAATAATAATAATAATAATAATAATAATAATAATAATAATAATAATAATAATAATAATAATAATAATACTTTGAATAGTCACACAATTTGAAGCGCTGGCGGAGTGGCAATAATAACGAAAATATTTTTTTTATAAAATATTTAGAAAACCTTGCACAACGCAGATTATTTGTTTTTGAAAATAAATTATTTATTTATCTTAAAAACAGTTTTTTTTCATAAACTTGAGTACTTTCGGTAAATATACCATCTTCAGAAGAATATTTCTTCTTTTTTTCTTTTTTCCTCTTGGTTGAGACATTCTCCTGGCCAAGTTGAAAATCCGTCTAGGTGTTTTGACGAAGAGAGACAAGTGTTGGTATGGCTGTGTGTCACGTGGTCGGCGTGGAAGGATACTTTGAAAAGTCACACAATTTAAAAATATTAATATTAATATTAATATTAATATTAATAATTAGAATTAGGGGTCATACCTACAGGAGCATCGTAAGTTAAGAGGTGTGCAGAGATGTTTGTCTAGAGAACATTTTAATTTCTGCCTGTTGATACAGTCAGGGAAATAGTGAGCAGGGATGGAATTCCAAAGGCTAGCAACACAAGAAAAAAAGCTCCTAGCGTAAAAAGAATTACGGCATATGTGAACCTCTATAGCGTAAATTCTGCTGATTGTTGTGTCCTTCGTGGATATTTACGTCAAAGGGGCACCAGTGCAGCAAGTGCGTCGAAGTACATTTCATTAAAGTAATTGTAAATCAAGCATAGAGCTGTAACCTTGCGGCGATGGGACAAGGGCTGGACCTTTCTTGACAATGTAGGACATTAGATAAAAAGCTCTTTTTCGGGTCCTGTCTAAGAGAGAACGCCTATTTGTTTGTGGACCAGTCCAGATGTGAAATAATACGCAATGCATAGCCGAATGGTGGCTTTGTACAAATATAGGATACTGACAGATGTGAGGTGTTCTAGAATGGTAGAGGGACCCCACTTTCAATTGCAGCAATCTTAGCAATGTTTTTATGTATTCGTTCCAATTTATGTTACCTGTGAATGTTAGATCGACGAGGTCAAATGATGAACTCTAAGGTTGAATGTTAGTAGCCATGACAATCGCTATTTTAAATGTTTTCTCATAATCGTTAATCGATAATAAAGTTTGTCTTAGTAGCATTAAATGTTACCATTCATGCATGCCCCCATTTAACTACAGACTAGAGGTCATGTTCTCAGAATTCGGCTGTTGCCTTTGATATGTTTGTGTTCATTTTACCAGCATGTCGAGAATAGAGTGTTACCTTATCGGCTAATATAACCATCGCAGACAACATTGAATCAGGGAGGTCGTGCAGAAAAAAAATCAGGAACAACGATGGTCCAAGGATCGACCCCCTGAGGTACACCTTCAGTAATTTCTTATTGTATATACGTCTATCGATGAGAAGCCGGGGCCCTTTTTATTGGCTAAGAAGGATCTGATTGTATTAAATATTAGTTCAGTAACATCGTACAAATTAATTCCTATGAGAAGACTTCAAAGGCTTGGGATATATTAAGCGCTACCGACCCAGCTTTATTAGGCTCGTCTATTGTGTGGTGTATGCGTCCAGAGATGACCGTAAACATATCCACAGTAGAACGGACTTGCTTAAATCATTACTGTAGTTCAGAAATTTTCGCTAGATAATTTAATGATTCAAAGATTTTAGAGAAAAGCAGGAGGATACTGATGGGGTTATTATTTTAGGGGTCAGTTCTTTTATTAGATCCCTCGAACACTGGTACCACATAGGCAATTTTTTTAGCAATAAGGTAAGCGAGATTCGGCAATGCATTTGTTGTAAGAATTAGAGAGGACAGAGGGAAGCTCAATACGAAAAGTAGAGCCTTCACCATATGTATAACTATGAAACAAAATTGAATATTGATAGAGATACTACCTTCCATTCAAACATAAATACCAACTCTCTCTTACGCTAAATAAACAAGCCGCGCGTGCGTGGGCTTCCTCTGTATGTGACTCGATGTGGCGAGTGTAAAATGCAATAAATTTGGGCAATTTGGGACATTTTTGATCCCCTTGGGGCGCGAACCAGAATTTCTCTGAGGTCAAGGATGCTTATTTTATATCCAGAACAATTGCCTCTACATTTTGGCCAAGTTTCAGAAAAATTGAATGGATAGATCAAACGTTATGGAAGAAAAGGGTACTTTTTGCCATTTGGGGGGCTTTTGACCCCCTAGGGGCGCGAACCAGATGTTTTCCAAGGTCAGCGATACTTATTTTCTATTAGGAAGAATTGCCTTCAAGTTTTGGGCACGATTCAGATAAATTGAATGGATGGATGAAAAGTTACTGGGTAAAAATGTCATTTTTTTGCCATTAGTGGGCCTTTTGACCCCCTGGGGGGACTAACCAGATGTTTTTTCAAAAATCGGAGAATGTCACTTTCTAACCTGACCAACGTTACAAGTTCATGCAAAATTTCAGAGAGATTCAATGGATGGTTGCGGAGAAAAATCCGGACGGACGAACATGCCTCAAAACATAAGTCCCCCGATTTTATAAATCGGGGCACTAATTAAACTTAGTCATAATATGCGAGTTATCTCCCGTTTTTAGTTTCTAAACGAAACATACACCGTTTTATACTACATCCATGTAAAGGGTGATCCGTTGTTGTCATGATAACTGTGATTTGCTTTAACTAGCAAATTTGAGGCGAAGAACACATACTATTCTCTCTCTTTTCATGTTAATTTCTCGTTTTTCTGCCAACTTTTATATTAAATGATGCTTTGTTTTTTTGCAAGAGAGCGCGACAGGCCCAACTGCTACAATGCTGCTACGAAGAACGAGACAAAAAGGGACAGACGACTCTACATTCACTAATATTATTTTTTATGGAAATCGATCTAAGCAAGGCATGAAGCCACATGATGTAAGGAGCTAAAAAAATGTATACCACTTCAAGGTCAAAAACTTGCCAATGAAACGTATTAGATGGATAGATTCCGATCAAGAAAACAGCAATTATTCCCTTTTTGTCAGAACCATCGCTCATGGAATGTGAAAATTAATGGACAAAACTAGGGAATATTACGGTGAAGCGGCATTTAGAGCCAGACACAGAGACAAGTGACGACCATTCCTGGCAAAACATGTTTAAATAGCACCACCTCCCCGACGATCGCCTCTCTCTCTTTGTCTGTCTCTCTATCCCTTTCTCCCCTACTCTCTCTCTCCTCTCTCTCTCTCTCTCTCTCTATCTTTCTCTTACTCAATCCAATCGTCAGTCCGTTCCTGAACGTATGAGAACAATCAGTGCCACTGTATTGCCAAGAAAAAAGTGCGTCAGATTTATTGATAATTTCATGTATCGAGGTGTGTTTACTGTTAAACGGAGATAAAACAAAAAAATCTGTTGGAAACTCATGAGTTAAATCTGGTGGACAAGTCAGGTTTCAACTGAAGTTTATTCATGCTAAATATTGTTGGATTGCAGAAAGGATTATGAAATTTATTAACGATTATAAAGCTGGCATTTTGGGGCTGTCACTTTATAGAGCCCTAATTAGAGATGATTCATTGAATGATTTGTTTTTGTACGAAAACCCCTAAACCCTAACCCAAACCCACACTCAACTCCTAACCCTGAACCCACCCCCACCCCAACTAACTCCAACCTAAACCCAACCCCTAACCCTAACCCTATCTCTAACCCTAACCCTAACCCTAACCCGAACTCTAACCCTAACCCAAACCCTAACCCTAACTCTAAACCTAACCCTAACCCTAACTCTAACCCTAACTCTAACCCAAACCCTAACCTTAACTCTAACCTAAACCCTACCCCTAACTCTACCCCTAACCCTAACCCCTAACCCTAACTCTAACCCTAACCCTAACCCAAACCCTAACCTTAACTCTAACCTAAACCCTACCCCTAACTCTACCCCTAACCCTAACCCTAACCCTAACTCTAACCCTAACCCTAACCCAAACCCTAACCTTAACTCTAACCTAAACCCTACCCCTAACTCTACTCCTAACCCTAACCCTAACCCTAAACCTAACCTAAACCAAACCCTAACTCTAACTTTAACCATAACTCTAACTCTAACTCTAACCCTTACCCTAACCCTAACCCTAACTCTAACCCTAAACCTAACCTAAACCCAACCCCTAACCCTAACCCTAACCCTAACCCTAACTCTAACCCTAACCTAAACCCAACCCCTAACCCTAACCCTAACCCTAACCCTAACCCTAACCCTAACCCTAACCCTAATCCATAACTCTAACCCTAACCCTTAACCTAAACGCTAACTTTAGAATTAGCACTAACCCTACTCACCACCCATCATTTATTCAGCTATTTTCTTTTTTGGGGTTAAGTATCCCACTTCCCATCATTCATAAAATTCTCAATACCTGTACCACACTTACCGACGTAACAATCGTTTTTATTGCGAAACAGAATCCGTATTGTAAACGATTTTTTTTATTATTTCTGGTTCACGGCAGATCAAGTCTTTTTGATTTATTTAATGACAAAACAATAGTTTACCTGCTATGAATTCGTCCGGATAAACTACACCTTTAACTCTTATTTACTGATTGCTGAAAAGTTAAAAGCTTTTACTTCACCTATCCCGACAAAAAAACAGCTGTAGTAGATCAGAATAATATGATAGGCACAGATTTGAATTCTTGTAGAAATTACAGATCATCAAACGTTACTTCTAAGTAATTCTAGCGTGTTATTATCTCTATAGCATGTAGCCAGATGTTCCGTAAACTACAGAGTTTGGAAATAAAAACCATTGTGATGTTGCTGAGAATTTTTGGTAGTATTCTTCGGTTTCAATGATGCGTTTACTTTTCAGCGTCATAATTGGGTGATGCTTTCCGTCTTCAATGCGAAACTTAGCAACTTTGCAACTCTACGCGCCTTGAAGTGATCATTCCAGACTGAGGGCTGGTCATCCTGAAATAAAGATCCTTATTTATACTTGCAAATAAAAAGAAAATTAAATCTAAACGGTTGGAAAACAGAGGTGAATTATTCCACTTGATCTTCATACCAAATCACTGACCACTGGGTGAGGAAAACAGAGATAGAGAAAGAGAGAGATATGATAACTGTTTGATTATATCTTATCAGCGCATTTCAAGGAACTAAAAATACTTCCCTCTTTCACTCGCCCCCCCCTCTCTCTCTCTTATAGCCACGTGACGTCATATCCATTTCTATTAATTCCCACAGATTAGTTATCGTTACCTCGGGTTCAGCAAGTTGGCCCCGACTGAAATTTTATTTCATGTTATTCTCAGCTAACCAATTTATATACTAGTGGTATTATTCGCCCAATATTTAACATGATAAGTCATAGTTCACATGTGCACTGTTATAGAGTTATTCCATTATTATTGAATTTGTTACTACAACTTAATAGAGATTGCCGGTTCTTGCTGTGATGACCCAATGATCCACAGGGTTACAGTTTGTTATAAGGGTGTGCATGTGTTACAAGCCCTAAATAAGTTCGATCGTATGGAACTGTATAAAAAATTGACAATAGCTATATCAGCTAAACTCTCTTCGTGTACGGTAATTTACCGCCGTTGTTATGCGCATAATTCTTATTTTCCTTGCAATTATTGGCGTTCGCAGTTCTACAGCTCACTTACGAAACGGCCGCATTGCGATAAATAATCAAGGGGGACCGGCTGCAGATCGTCCGTATCATAACCAAAGCTATCCAGTTCACACGCATGCGCAGGGTTCCCTTAATAGGGTCACCGTTATGACACAAGACGGTGACATCATCCCCCACCAACCGCTGTCTCCGCAACTCTGGGGTCGAGGCAGAGGAAGGTCTCTCAGCAGGTGGGAAGGAAATTGAAATATCAGATATCTGTTTATCCATTAGAGCTGATCAAATACGATGTTAATCATAAGTCCGGTGGCGAGAATTCCTGCGAATATGAAAAGAGTCGCCATGTTCGTGCGAGGCTTCATTAATCACAACTAATGTAAACATTAACCTCGCACTTGGTCGAAGAAAGAAAATTTCAGCGGGTAACGGTGAGGTCGGGGTCGTGGTGATGCGGCTGGCAGGTTTTATCGTTTGATGTACGGGCAACGAGCAACACTTCGCTTTGGAAACCAATTGATCATAGGCGACAAAATGAAAATGGCGAGAATAGCCAACGGAAGTCAGGTTGTTACAGTAGTTTAACAAAAGTTAAATAATTACCTGAGTTCGACTCTTCATCATTAAAAGCCCGTCTATCAATTCGACTAATTAACCTTTTATATGGAACCATTGAATCCGATTTTAGATATACTGTGATATTTTAAAATTGTAACTGGCCAATTTAGAATAATGATAAGAATAGCCGCTAATGGGCCGGGAGACCAGTGTTCAATACTCGGTCGAGTCAAACAAAAAACTTAAAAAATCATACTCGATATCCCGTACTCAATACCCAGCATGACAAAGTGAGGTTCAAGGGTAAGTGGAGTGATCCTTGGAAAGTAGTCGCAAAATAGACTAAGTGTAGCATCAGAAAATATACTACACTTTGCTCCTAGTCAAAAGGTCAATTTATCTTTCTTGAATTTCTCTGTATTAAATGTAAAGATGTTGCACGAGGTCAAATTCGAGTGAGAGGGGGGGGGGGGCGTTTATCGTCCACTTGGTCTATTCTCTAAACTGGCATGTGTTTTTTTTAGAATTATATGATCTATTCCCTGCTTCTTTTGTTCCAGCTCGTTTGACTTGTTGATCTAGTGGTCTTCATCAATTCGCTGTTTTGATAGTCTATTGTAATTAAGCTTCCTATTCCAGTAGCTTATTTTCAAGAACTGCAGGCTTGTGGAACTCTCTTCCTGCTGACTGTTTTCCTCCTACCTTAAATATTGGTCTTTTAAATACTAAGGTCAATAGGTAACTCCTGTCTTTGCGAGACTCATATGTGTTCTTGTTAGCTTCTTACATCTTACATCAAGTTACTTCATGTTTTGTCTGGAGCGATTTTCATAAAAGAACTAAAAAGAAACTAGTTCCAGTCACCAAAATACCACATTCACTCTTTGGGCAAGCCTACTTAACGTATTCCCAATTGGTAGTAAAAACATTATTTACAAAATATGTATATGTATTAAATTCGTCGATTCAGGGGTAGGGCTGCAATAAAAAGCAGCCAAAGAATTATATAAAAATGAGGTGTAACCAAATAAAATAATAAATACGTTAGTTAGTAAAACCCTTCCCAAATTTATCGAAGTATGAGTTGCTCAGTTTTCCGGGTTTTTTAAGCCGAAAACAAGCAAGTCAGTTCCGAAGTTCGAAAAGTGATTAATGTGAAATAAAAAAGAAAAAAGTGGATGGGGTTCATGGGCAAGGGGGTTCTTCCGAGATAGGTATTATGTTTTAGGTCGGGGTAGGGACAAAATAAATATGAGGAGTGGGCATCTCGGAGGATCTCTGATACCGAAAATAAAAAAGAAGGCGCCAAAGCTCATTTGTCCCACTATCTAAGAAACTTCACTCACTGGGATTGAGTCCGAGCCAAATGGTCAAGGAACAATCGGCAAAAGGACCCTTTTATTCAAATTTAACAGGAAAAAGATCTCAGTTGCTGATTGTGAGGTCTGGCCCCTTATTCTGTTTAACCTCGATTCGTAAGTCATTTCTTATCACGATTGATCGCATCAAACTTCCATCTAGGTCTAAGTAAATCTCCATCACCTTCTCTCTCAGAGACATGTGACGTAATATCCACCAGATAATTTGTTCACACACTATGCTAATATTTACTTTGCGTTCAGCGAGTTGATCACTTTTCACCTCTCGCCTACCACATTTCTTCTTTTTTTTTTCAAAGCACTTGCTAACCTTTGCCTTAACCAAAAATGTAAACTAGCTGACCTACTCGTCAAATATATAACAGATAAAAATGCGGATTTTCTTTAAAAAAAACCTCAAGCTTTGTTAAGGCTCGGGTTCACCCACTTCTAATGACGTATCAGCGACCATTTGTTTTACGTATAGTCACACCAAAAGAGGCACATTATGACTTAGCCGATTGATAGGGGCATCCTAAGTGGGAAGTTGTGCAGCAAGATGTTTGTTCACATTAAATTTATTTCATGTATTTCTTCATGTTGGTACAGTCAAGGAAACAGAGAGCAGGGATGGACATCCAAAGGCTAGCAATTCAACGAAACAAAAACTATTAATGTCGGTCTTGCATATACAGCAAGATATATTTAGCACTTGTTTTTAATTCGGATTTTCTTATACAGCAAACGATATTAAACATATGTTTTAATTCGGTTTTGCTTATACATCAAACAATATTAAGCATATGTTTTAATTCGGCTTCGCTTATACATCAAACAATATTAAACGTACGTTTTAATTCGGTTTTGCTCATACAGCAAAAATTATTTAATGCCTGTATAAATTCGATTTTGCTTATACAGCAAAATATGTTTAAAAATTGTTGTAATTCGGTTTTGCTTGTGCAGCAAATAAAATTTAACTCTCGTTTTTAATTCGGTTTTTCTTTTACAACAAAAAATAACGCCTGTTTTAATTGGCCATCGTACAAAGATCAGTAATATCGTCCTAGCACAAACAAAGGATTAACCAGTTTCTACAATCCATTAGGGTTCTCAATTCTCCATCTATCACCTGAATGACATGACTTCACGTTCCCTAATCCGAGAGCTAAGTGGGTACTCGACCTTGCTCAAGGGTCTCCCACAGGCTAGCGGAGGGAAGCAGACGCCTTACCGCTCCTGTTGGTGGAAATATCTCTACCCCACTTCTAAACTGCGCTAGTAGTACCACCTAAAATTAAAATACTTCCAACCCACCCATGTAGCAGCAAAATCGCACACCGTCACTTGGTAAAGATGTGATATATATATATATATATATATATATATATATATATATATATATATATATATATATATATATATATATATATATATGTATATATATATATATGTATATATATATATATATATATGTATATATATATATATGTATATATATATATATATATATATATTTATATATATATATATATATATATATATATATATATATATTTCGCATCCATTTTGGTGAATTCTCTACATAGACGGATTTTACCTTTGGTGTTTATTATTTTTGACAAAGGGAAGTTTCTTTTCCCGAAATATTAAATTAATTATGTTTAATAATCACCAGGACAACACACAAACAGCCAACACCACACTTGCTGTTATGTCAGATTTTAAGAAAAAATAAATAGTAAGTCCCATTTCAATTCATTATTTTTGTTCCTTCCAGCTTACAACCTACCCGGCACTCTGCATTGCCCTCAGCCTTCTTAAACACACACACACATATATATATATATATATATATATATATATATATATATATATATATATATATATATATATTCTTACCTTTGCCTAAAGAGATGAAATACATGCATCAATACCTTTCCCGATGGTATAAGTTAAAGTGATGTAGTAACTCCGACTCGAACCCGGTACGTCGAATCCATAATGCGCACCTCTAACCACTACATTACATTATTTCCTCTTTTACTCGATTCATTCACTCTTTTTTCAGAAGTTTTTTTTTTCTGTTTTTGGTTTATCCGCTTGTTTCCTTAACCTCTAAATTAAAAGCATCCTCCGTGTACGGTAGAAGGAGAAAGGGTTTTTATTATTTCTTTAAAATTTCTGAACGCTTGGCTATCAGGTTCTTTGTTCAAGAGAGAAATGTTTATCTCTCTCTCTCTCTCTCTCTTTTTTATTCAATTCCACAATGGTTTCCAAACTCAAAAAGGAGAAAGAGAAAAAAACTCTTTAAGAAAAGCCGTTGAAATCAGGATCTTGTGCTTTGTGAAAATGCCTGCTTTTAACCGCCATTGAGCGTACAGCTGGCTGTTTCAACAAAAGCACGCATGCGCGAAGCACACGTTGATTTTTTTAAAGAAGAGAATTAAGCACACATGTTTATTGTTACGCTATTTTAATACATCGTATTGAATCGGCAATGTCCACTATTCACTCGTTTTCGTTTTTTCTCGTACATCTTAAAAATAATTGTGATTTTTTTTTCTGGGGTGCGAGGGTTTAATTCTTTATTTTTTTAGCTGTGTGAAGGTATTGCTCGAACACGTGCTATACAGCGCAACATTTCGTCCTCGTGGATTCAATCCTCAACGCAACGAAATACTCGCACAAACACAGTTGAAATTGAAATAAAACTGTCAAAAATGTGTTATACATAATATGTAACTAATTTTAAACATTTTTCGCTGCTTGTATAATAAAAGTCCGAAAAATGCTTTTTTTGTCTTTTAGTGTTGGAGAGGTAAATAAGGGGCAGGTAACTCTTACCACGAATTTTAAACACGATTTTCCAGCAATCAAAACTGACGGTTTTAATTGGCGTTGCACATGTGGCTACTGTGCAAGGAGAACGTCGATTAGACATAAAAGTGTTAGGGTTAGGGTTTAGGGTTAGAGTAAGGGTTAGGGTTAGGGTTAGGGTTTAGGGTAAGTGTTAGAAAAATATTGTTCGAAAGCTAGAGCTGTTGTGAAGAGTTATCTGCCCCTTATTTACCTCTCAAACATTAAAAGACAAAAAAAAACTTTTTTTCGGACTTTTATTATACAAGCACCCATTTTTCTTTATACTTTAGACATTCATTTTTAATAGCCACGAAGTAAATAATGTTTTGTGATGTAAACGGTCAATAAAAAATATAGTTGGTTTATATTCTGGAGACTCGAATTGAATATTTTGTTTAATTTTCGGATTTCGGTTGGTTTAATTGCTTTTTCTGTTTTACGGCATATCAACCCTTTTCGAGTTATTTTATGCCGAATCTGGTAATTGTGGTAAACATTTTATGCTTCAAGATTTTTATATCTTCAAATGTTTATTCATGTTGTTTGGTTTGGTTGTTTTATTTTATGGCATATCAACCCTTTTCGGGTTATTTAATGCTGAATTTGGTCATTTAGGTAAAAGCTTTATGCTTCAAGTTCTTCAAATTTGTCATGGTGTTTGGTTTGGTTTAGTATGTTTGAAATTGTTTTAGATTTTGCAGAAGATGATTGAGTTTTGCAAAGGAAAAAACAATAAAACATCAATGTTTGGTGCATTTTAAGTCAGGAAGTCAATAACTTCAGATAGCATGATTTGGTAGCGCCAGTAGGTTCTATTTGACTCATAGATGGGGACCCTTACAGGTACTACCACTCCGGGCCAGAATGGACCTGGAAGCAATGACAACTAATGGGCAACCTTACATCTCGCAACAGATCCCAAATGGAGGCCTCACCATTGTAAGTGTTTGAAAGTTATACACAGGACTTTCGGAGTTCGAAAGTATAATGAAAATGGCTTTAAATGCAGTTCAAATATACAAATCTACGAAGTAAATGAGTTTCTATTTATTTGTCTGGACTCCTTTACCATCTTCAGTCATGCTCACTCATTAAACCATCTAAAAATCTTGAAGACGATCCACGTTCGTCTCAAACGTCCCTCCCTTTGTAAGCAAAGGGAGTATCTATTAGAACTAGATGTGATGAGTCTCTAACATTCATTCCCCATTGAACATATACCATTACGTTATTTTATATTATGTACTCTCTTTCTCTCTTTTAACCCCCTTTCTTTAAATACCTCGTTTTTTTTAAATCCCTCGATACAGCCTTTGTTAAGAGAGGGCGAAACTGGCGTTTTTTTTCTTGATTAACTTTTAATCATTAACGATAAAATTTGTCTTTCCTTCATGCTTCCGATAAGAAAATTTTGTACTCCTCAAAAATCATGAAATGTATATATATATATATATATATATATATATATATATATATATATATATATATATATATACAGAGATAGAAAGATAGATAGATAGATAGATAGATAGATAGATAGATAGATAGATAGATAGATGAGCCCCTTTCTAGTAAAGAGTAAAAATAAGCATTCACCTAAAAGCTTCAGTGTAATGTTCCGACTCTGTCGTTGAGTGCTATCGAATGTTTAAATGTCTATGCTCGACGCTTATAAGTGTAAACATCACTTAATTTCTTTGTTATTACGTGACAATCTCTCGTAGAATAATGGGCCTAGGTGAACGCCTTCAGATTTAAGGTGAATCTCTGAACTAGGTTCGAGCCCTATGATCATCTGAGATTGTTATTTCTCTGCGCTGATAATATATATATATATATACATATATATATATATATATATATATATATATATATATATATATATATATATATATATATATATAGAGAGAGAGAGAGAGAGAGAGAGAGAGAGAGAGAGAGAGTCCGAATGCAAAACGCAATAAATCCAATCTGTTTAAATTGAGACCTTAAAAATAAAGGAACGAATATATTAAATCTAGACTTCGACTAAAATATTATTTTAATTCAAAGCAGAAAGAAATCATGACGGTATCATATTATGGAAAACATAATTGTGCGTGTGTGGTCAGGTGTTGAAATGAAACACTCTTTGTAAGGATTACTTCGTAATTTTGAAAATGGCGTTTATCGCGTTTTGCATTCAAACTCTTCATATATATATATAAATATTTTTTATTGTTTATTTATCTATGGACGTATACGTTTCGTCCCTTTTCAATCAAGACTCATCAGCATAGTAGCATGACTATTCACTACCGGTCACACGATTCGAAACCCTGGATAACAAGTATTTTTCAACCCCAATCCAACGTCGGTAACCGATAGGCCAATTCTGAACATCTTATAAACAATGAGAATTTTAACGCATTTAAGGCGGCGAGACATACAGGCATTCAACTTCTATAAGTGAAGGAATGATGTATATAAAGCAAGTGACGTCACGCTGTGTTAGTACTACCATTTACAGTGCTCTACTTTTTAACGAGGAGCATAATTTGCCTTTTAGGCGTGTATATATATATATATATATATATATATATATATATATATATATATATATATATATATATGTATATATATATATATACGCCTAAAAGGCAAATTATGCTACAAACATTTGTATATAAAACATAATTACGTGTTCGGAATAAAATGGCATAACTGATTGATATACCGTAAACCTTAACCCAACAACACAAAAACCGTGCACTCATATGATTTACTTAACAGAGGAAAAATATAGCTTCAAATCCTTTGAATGTCACTATACTAACTATTAAGATTGACTTCACGCATAACGCGTCACAGTTTATCGTGAAAAGAAACCTTATAAATAATACTTGATTTCCTTGTAGATTTAGCAAATCATATCCACATGCAATTACGCATTGTTTTTGTTTCATTATTTTAGCTTTTTTTGAAGGTTTTTTTTGTTGCAATTTCTAGTTTTGACCGCGAAAAAAACGTCCCCGATCGCAACGAAATCCAAGCCCGGCATTCCTGGGTGGGGCATCTCCAGGCATATTTCTCCGTCACAGTCTTTCGCGGTACTAGCCGGCAAAGTCGACCGCCCGCCGCCGCATCGCATACATCGCATAACTTTTGCCAGCAGAGCTTTCTGCTGGCAAAAGTTAATGCACTGCTCCGGAGAGGCAATTGTACGACACAGCACTTCGAAATTACTTTTCTACAATTGCCAAGTGTCTTTCCTTCAAATGGCTATCGTCTGCTTTTGACGCCAGCCTCGTTTTCGATTAGGCAGGTCTCGGACGCTTCCGTTAGCTGTCGGCTTGCTGCTGCCGGGCAGTCATGGAAATTAGGGTCAATATCTGGACAAGTACCGAAAGAAGTTTAAATCATTTGAATATAATTTGTTTTTTTAATGAGTAAACGTTTCATTAGAGCAACCCAGGAGTTTAACATATCGCGTGCAAGGGCGATAGCTGCCCTCATCCATAAAGCATATGAGTCGCATATAAATTCCTCACATATAACCAGGAAGAAGCACACGTTGATGACGATCTGTTCCCGTTCTAACTTAAACTGCAAAGGCCTTGCAATTGCGATTAACCAATGTAACTAAACTTCTACCGCTGACGTTGTCCTCTGTTGCAATTTGCATCCCTTTATTCCGTTGAAAAGCGGTCTCTTTTGTATTCTTGTATTATTGTTCAGGTAATCAATATTCTTTGATGTTCGCCGAAGGGCTTGGAAGTAATCTATCATAATTTGAATCCATAATTTACACGACATATCTCTCTAAGCTATTGAGCCTTTATACTACACCATTATACAATAGAAACCTTAATGTAGTGTTAACACTTTAAATAGTGTGGACTCAAATGCCATCAGCTGTATACGAAACTAGAAGTATACGCGTTTCAGGGCAGGTATAAGAAATATATATATATATATATATATATATATATATATATATATATATATATATATATATATTTTAGAGGAAGCATTATTAAAATCAATGAAACAGACGAGTTGGGAAAAAAAAAGGAAAATTGTTAAAGTTACCTTAAGGCCTTGTCGTCTGACCCTCTGAGAGGAAACGTCAGAATGGTAAATTAAAAACTAAAAGTCGAATGAGAAATGAAGGGGAAAAAAAAAAAAAAACTTATTTCAGTTGGAGGAAACGATTGAGAAGGGGAAAAAAAAAAAAAAAAAAAAAAGTAAATCTCTCAACGTTATGGTGGCTTTGAATCATTAAAGATCTCCAACTGATGTTTCAAAATCTTTTGTCTACACAGGCTAGGTCGATAGTTGTTAATGACTAACGCCTCAAGAATATTGAGATGGTAGTTCGACCTGGCACTGTGTAAAACAGAAAACCACCCATCGGAATACCCGTCAGAACAACTATTTGTACTAACGAGGTGATTACCGATGGCTGATTCCTGTGCCTGATATTCGCCTAGACAAGGTTTCGAGATCATCCGGGAACTTCCAGGCACAAGAATCAGCCATCGGTAATCACCTCGTTAGTACAAATAGTTGTTCTGACGGGTATTCCGATGGGTGGTTTTCTGTTTTACACAGTGCCAGGTCGAACTACCATCTCAATATTCTTGAGGCGTTAGTCATTAACAACTATCGACCTAGCCTGTGTAGACAAAAGATTTTGAAACATCAGTTGGAGATCTTTAATGATTCAAAGCCACCATAACGTTGAGAGATTTACTTTTTTTTTTTTTTTTTCCCTTCTCAATCGTTTCCTCCAACTGAAATAAGTTTTTTTTTTTTTTTTTTTTCCCTTCATTTCTCATTCGACTTTTAGTTTTTAATTTACCATTCTGACGTTTCCTCTCAGAGGGTCAGACGACAAGGCCTTAAGGTAATTTTAACAATTTTCCTTTTTTTTTTCCCAACTCGTCTGTTTCATTGATTTTAATAATGCTTCCTCTAAAATTAATCCTACCATTCTGTTGTACACGAAATTTACTTACATATATATATATATATATATATATATATATATATATATATATATATATATATATATATATATATATATGGGAAGAGAAGGATGAAGGTAATCCGACGTGATGGGAAAATGAAAAAGGAAAACCAAAAAATGGATGTTTTTTTATGTGTACATCAACGTTTCGTCTTTATTTATAAGACTTCATCAGGATGATAATATGGAGAAAAATGTACTTGCATGACATTTTTCTCCATATTATCATCCTGATGAAGTCTTATAAATAAAGACGAAACGTTGATGTACACATAAAAAAAACATCCATTTTTTGGTTTTCCTTTTTCATTTTCCTATATATATATATATATATACCTAAAAAGTAGTGTAATGGATTCGTCCGAACACTTTAAAATACAAACAATTTTTTGTAATTAACGGATACAATTTATTGACACATACGAGCAGCGCAAGTGAGGAGGACATTTTTTTTTAATAACTAATATAAGTTAGCAAAACGTTAATCGGGAACAACACTTAGATCTAATATACGGAACGTTTATGTTCTTACCTTTAAAGGGAAGTGGGGTCTGATCAACTCTGCTGGGAAGCCATGAAATAAAATACTGTTTTGTTTTTAAATTCCCGAAACAGTTTTTCATGGTAAACAACTGATGAACCCTTAAATAATGTTAAGACTAGCGTAAATTCTTGGACGCAAACTAAGTATCGCTAAAAGTAAATTGACTTATAAAAGTGATTCTCAACCGAATGACTTGGGACTAAAATGTTTTTTAAAATGTGTTTATATATAGTTTTAATGGTTAGGAAACTTCCGAGACTATATATATATATATATATATATATATATATATATCAACTTTCTTTAAAAAAAATTTGAGTTGGAGATTTAACACCAAATCAGCCTGACCTTGATGGGGTATGTTAAAAAATAAAGTTTTTTGCCGTTTTATTTTGTTTTATATACTTTTATATATTTTCAAAGCGAAATTTTTTACTTGCAGTGATGTCATTGCGGTAATTGTCCTCTGATAAGAATATTTTTTGAAAAACCATAGGTTAAGGACTTTACAGAACTTTTTGCTTGAACTTTGATATGTAGTAAAGTTTGATTAATTTCTCATATTATTCTTTCATTTAATCCATTATTATTATTAATGCTCTATCCAATATATTGAGTTTTGTCTTCATCCTGATAGTTCACTAATTAGAGACATTAGACATTATTTATATATTTGATGTATCATTTAAATATATATATATATATATATATATATATATATATTAGTTTTAAATGTTTATGTTTTTCTATTTTAATGTATTGTAATCTTGCTTGTGTCAAATGGACAGGTTGATATAAATCGATTGTTCATCAAAGGGAAAATAGTTTTAAATCTATTGTCATAATTAGGATGTTGAATATCTGTCCCATTTGAGGGTTCTTGATAAGGTGCAGAAACGTATCTATAATTTAATTGGCCACAGTCTTTCTTCTCTGCACCCTCTCTCTCACAGACGTGATGTTGCTAGCCTGAGTCTTTTCTATAAATACTATTATGGCCTGTGTTCTTCAGAATTATGTGATCTATTCCCCGCTTCTTTTGTTCCAGCTCGTTTGACTAGATGATCTAGTTTTCTCCATTAATTCACTATTTTGATACCGCATAGTAATACAGCTTCCTATTCTATCAGCTTCTTTCCAAGAACTGCAGGCTTATGGAACTCTCTTCCTGCTGACTGTTTTCCTCCTAACTATAGCCTTGGTCTTTTCAAGACTAAGGCCAATAGGAATCTCCTGTATTTGCGATAGTCATCTTTCATTCTTGTAAGCTGCTTTCATAAAGTGTTTTTTTTTCTTTTTCTTTAACATAGTTCACCCCAAACAAGGCAGACCGCCACTGTAGACGTAAGGGGCTACTGAGATAAAGGGTGAGAGGTTTTTTTGAAAGGGGGGGGGGTCAACCTAAATTGGGAGCTGTGTAGCGATGTGTCTGTTTTAAATTTCTGCATGTCAGTACCGTCAGGAAAACAGGGAGCAGGGAGGGAGTTCCAGAGTCCAGCAGCACGAGGAAAGAAGCTTTTGGAGTAGAAAGCTCGTTGGCATCTGGGGACCTCCACAGTGTATGGATTAGATTTGGAAGATTGTCGGGTTGGTCTAGTGAATTTACGTCGTTGGGGCACCAGAGCAGCAAGTTCATAAGAGCACAGTCCATTGAAGTACTAGTAAAACAGGCACAAGGAATGAATATTGCGGTGATGGAACAGGGGCTGGAGCCTGGTGGGCAGTGAGGGACGTACTAAGTTGGTGACTCTTTTTTGGACCTTGTCTAAGAGGGAGAGACTAGTGGATGATGCACCAGCCCAGATGTGGCAATAATACTCCATGCATGAGCGGATGATGGCTTTGTAGAAATATAGGACTTGTTTATAGCTATTTCTATTAAAACATCAATGATACAGAGTGCTGAGTTACTAAACACATAGTCACAAAATCACTCCATTTTAACTTGCTGATTCTTATTATCATGTTGTATCTTTCAATAGAATATGAATTTCTCATTCTTTCTGGATGTTAAATGTCGGCCTGAATTCGATAGAGTTTTCTCTCCATCATAACGAGAAAGGTCAATAAACTTGAAGATCTATCTAGCGTGCTAAGAGCGCTGTCCACCGGCTGACATTTTGGTTGGCGTAGAGGCATTTATAGAAAATACGCGAGCGGCCAAGCGTACGGAACAAAATGGTCTTGAAGGATGCGGCTTGTTTCGACCTATTTAGATGGGTGCAATCATTCCACTGTTTGTATTCGAAGCCTTATCTTCATCCTGGAACATAATGGCTCGTATTATCTGATACTTCGCTTATCTAATTATATTACCATTGACGGGGGTTGAGATGAACATAAAGATAGACACGAGACCGAAATATGAGATAATAAAGGATATAAATAAAATAAATCGTAAAAGAATTACGGAGAGGCCGATTAAAGAAAGTAGAGAACTAAAAGCGAACTTTTAGGAAAGGTAAAACCTTTTGTGAAAGATATACAGCTCAATATACCGGATAGAGAAGATAAGTAGATTTCCTCCACAATCTTTGTTTTACTTTTTAAGATGTTAAAACTTGGCTCTTCGCCAACTTATCTATCCCAGCAATTTCCTCTGATGATAAGATTTTAATCTTTGAAAAGCCTGGCTTAAGGAAAAAATTAATTTAATAAATTTCTTTTTTAAACTGCCCTTTACTATATATATGTATAACACACACACACACACACACACACACACACACACACACACACATATATATATATATATATATATATATATATATATATATATATATGAAAGGTTTGAATGAACACGCAATAAACGCCATATGCAAAATTACGAATCCATCACATTTAAAATTCAACAAAACCCAAAACAATGTTTTGCATAACATGATACCGGCATAATCTATTTTTATTATTAAATAAAATATACTTAAGTTGAAGGCTAGTTCAATTGTATTCGCCCTTTTAGTGCTAAATGTCTTAATTTAAACAAATTGGATTAATCGCGTTTCGCATACAAACTCTTCATATATATATATATATATATATATATATATATATATATATATATATATATATATATATAT
>OY744533.1:8735992-8738492 GCA_963556195.1 Sepiola atlantica
AACTCATCTGCCTTTGCTTTTTTTTGCCATCCAAAGATGCATTTTTGGTTTCTATCTTAATTTGACACGTAGGTCTGAATGAACTAACTTTCTCCGTCATCAGAAATAGAAAGGTCAAAAGACTTTAGAATATATCTAGCATGCTAACAACGCTCTCCGCTTACTGACATTTTAGTCATTGTAAAGGCGTTTGCAGACGAAGCAAATATGAGTTAATTCAGGCGCGCTGTCCAAAGAACGCCTTCCATTGACTTGGCTTACCTCGGTCTATTTAGATGGTTGTAAACTATCTATTGTTTGATTTAAAGACTTTATTGGAGAATAAATAACCAGTATTATTTGCTACTGAGAGTAAGTAAAAGAAAATAAGATATATAAGATTTAAATATGGCACGATGATACTTAGCTGACACAGCTTGAGTAGGTGTGTTAGAACCAAGTAGAGGATACGTCATCGACAATCAGGGCGAAAAGGGGGTTGTCTGTTTCTGTTCTTTCTGGGCTGTTAATTCGTGCTGAGGTATCGTTTTGTTCAGACTAATGAGGCTCACTTCCCAGGCTTTACCTTCTCTTTGAGAAGGCGTTAGTTTATTACTAATCTCCTGATGCACCGCTACCGGGGAATACCGACGGGGCTGCTAGGACATTATTTGTAGGCAATGGCGCGCTAATCCTAATGCGTTAGCTTTCTTTAAACAAGTTTGGCCTTGTGTCTAACTTGAAAATATAAAACAAAAGTTAAACTGAAAAGTTTGCACGAGAGAAAGAGAGATAGAGAGATAGAGAGAGATATAAAGATATATATATATATATATATATATATATATAGAGAGAGAGAGAGATAGAGATAGAGATAGATAGAGAGAGATAAAGATTGAGAGACAGTGAGAGCGAGAGAGAAAAGGAGAGAAAAGGAGAGAGATAAAGAGAGAGATATATATAGAGAGAGATAGAAAGATAGAAAGAGAGATTAAGAAAACGAGATAGAGAAAGAGATAGAGAGACAGATAGCGGAATATATAGCTAGAGAGAGAGAAAGAGATATAGAGATAGAGAGAGAGAACTATATATGGATATATATATATATATATATATATCCATATATACATATATATAGAGATAGAAAGAGATACAGAGAGATAGAGAAATAGAGAGAGAAATATATATATATATATATATAGAGAGAGAGAGAGAGAGAGAAAGAGAGAGAGAGAAAGAGAGACAGACAGACAGATAGAATGAGGGAGACAGAGACAGAGATAGAGATAGATAGAGAGATAAAGAGATAGATAGAGAGATATAGAAAGATAGAGAGATAGAGAGAGAAATATATATATATATATAGAGAGAGAGAGAGAGAGAGAAAGAGAGAGAAAGAGAGACATATAGAATGAGGGACAGAGGGAGAAGAATGGAATTAGTGAGAGAAATTTAATGGAGTCATTCTGCTCTACATCCCTTCCGATCCTTGCCTACTGGCAGCGGAGCGGCCGGTTCTCACATCTTCCTCGGCCGCCAGTCAGGAACAAAGATGTCGAGAAAGCCTCCTACCGACATGACGACTTCCGCTGCTGCTCCTACCCCCTTTCAAAGAGTTCTCTTACTCTCTACGTCCCCACCCCCATTATCTAAAACCTGAACTGATTCTCTACGTAAATTACATATATTTTTATTCACCGTTAAAAAATGAGCATTAGATTTGGTGTAAGTATGTAACGATAACCTTGTTTAAAAACCCTTTCTAATATTAACAAAAAATATTAAACTGTAACAGCAGCAATAAAAAAAAACCCTTTAATATTCAGGAACCCAAAGGATTTCAGAATACATTGTTATGCCATAATGGATGTTCAATCTCTTATCCCACCCTCTCTCTTTATCTCCCTCTCTCTCTCTCTCTATTATGTTCCCTCTTCCTCTTTATCTTTGTCTCGTTTCGTATTTTCGTCAATCGCTATTTACAGCCACCTTACCCGAACTAAATAATTACGACATGCCGTAAAGCAAAACCCGAGGAACGAGATTTGTTGACAACAACACAAACACATTGTAAAACCGCTTTGTGTTTACCCGTCATTGTTTCCAGCTTTTGATACGCGTTCTTCAACAGGGCCTTTTTTTATCTTGCATCAGTTTCTAGTGTCGCTTTAGAAGTAACGCTCATAACACCGGGTCGCTTCTTTGCAACGATGCACCTCCAAGATAGTCATTACCGCATGTGTCAGTCGGTGAAAGACGCTAAAATGAGAGCCCGGTGTCAATTTGTAAAAAGAAATAAGTGCTTGTCAGCACGAGATAAAAGGTGTCAGCCTTCTCAACAAAAGGAACGGGCATTTTATAATAAAAGCGACACTTCCATAATTGAGTATTTTTCACGTATCATATGGACAGGCGTCACGGAAGTATTAAGGTTTCTTATGATAATTGCACACATCGGATGCAAGGGTCTAAAAGCCGACACAGTTCTGTGTGTAAAAAAAAATACACGATCTGACGTTAC
>OY744533.1:8740992-8763492 GCA_963556195.1 Sepiola atlantica
ACCTAAACCTAAACCTAAACCTAACCCTAACCCTAACCTTTACCCTAAACCTAACCCTAACCCTAAACCTAACCCTAACCCACAAAAACATGACAGTCAGCAAACTCCAACCACTGAATTGTAAAGGTCTCCAGATTCGAAAAACTTTGTGCTCAATAGCCTTTTCTTCTCAAATTGGATGCGTTTGAAATTCCAACTCCCAGTTTCTCCGATTGCACCAACGTGCAGAAATGTTACAATAAAGCATGTTGCTGCACAATATCAAACTCAGGATGTCCCTGTAAATATTGCTCTTAATTCACAGTAGCCTCATACGTCTAAGTGGCAATGTGCCTTTTCGTTTGGTAAGTAACAAAAATTAAAGAAAGCAGAAACTAGGAAACTGTAGAAAAGTGATTGCACATTTTACTTCATGTCCTGTTTAGAACCTATAAAACAATATGATAAAAGCATATATCTCCTAATACATGAAAAATGTAAGATCAAAAGAAAGCGTTGATTTTTTGGGACTTGCGAGATGAGAACAAATCCATATTTTTCAAAGAGGTTTGCTACTTTTTTCACATATATTAAAAGTTAATATATGTGAAATAACGAAAGAGTAGAATAACTAACAACGTCTATACGTTGAGAAAAAATGACTTACCTGGCACAGGCTGAGTAGGTGTGCTCTTACCAATCGAGGTTACGTCATCGACATTAGTCTGATAGTGACTATGCTCTCGAGCTGAGGTATGGTTCTGTTTTGTCTCAGGAGGTTCACCCTCCCAGGCTTTACATTCTCTAGGAGAAGGAGTTAGTATATTGCTAATTGCCTGAGGCCCCTCTACCTGGAAATGCCGATGGGGCTGCTCAGGCATTTGTTATATGACAGAACACGTTAATTATAGTGATCCGGCTTTCCACACCTGACCTTGTGTCTAGAATCCTGGAGAGGACGTAAATAAAAATACTTTGAGAAAAATGTTGTAGAAATTGCGAAGTCGATTTTGTGTTCTGTTAAAGCAGGAAAGGGTGCTCTGTTCGCCACCTCCCAAGATGTGGCAGCAGTATTCCAAATTTAGACTAATCAGTCAATTGTCAACTACCTCAGCAAAAAGAATTTACTTAATCACAAGCAAGACGGATTTCGTCCTGCAAGACCAACAGCTGACGTGCTGACCGAGATATTGAACAGGATCAGAGAATATATCAGAGAATATTTCTAGTGTGATAGCTCTTGATGTATCAAACGCCTTTGATAGAGTTTTAAAATCGTGTTGATTGGCCTACAAAATATACGCAATCACTTCTCCATTAAGTGTTGGTATAACACCTTTACGCTTAGTCGTTCGTCCTCTTTTTCCATTTCCACTACTATGATTGAAGTCGGTTAACGATTGACTGCCTTACAATAGAAGAGCAAAAAGCATGTCGTAACAAACCAATCCTCCCACGACAGCAAGAGCCATAAACTGTTGAGGCCGGAACGTGCGCACCTGTTAAGAGTAAACACTTATTCTGAATACAAGCAGTGTTACTGTTTGTATATATGTTTGTATTAGTCATCTAAGTGATTTTTTTTCATATGATTATATCAAATGTGTGTTTCTTTTTCTTGTGAAGAAACACTTATCTATAAATTTCTATCAGAATTAAAAATCCTCACCAAAAATACCAAAATAAGGCCTTACCACGTGATGCAGTTTAATAGCATACTAAAGAAAAATCAATTAAACCTGAAGACTGAAGCCAGGGTGAACCTGGGATTGACGTCAACTAAGGGGAAGCCCTATACTCACCGAAACCCAGAAATTTTAGCCTCAACACCGGATATTTTTTAGACAATACTAAGTATGATGCAGGGAAACAAATATTTGATAATCTATCTGCTTCCCCACAAGGACAAAGTTAGTCACAAAACCCCTTTTTAATGTGAGAAAAATCCAGCCTCTCTAAAATAAGACACTCTGAGTTAAAACCAAAATAAAAATGGTTCAGTCGAGATGGATTTCCCCTTTCACCGACCTAAAACAGAAAAACTGAATTGCAGCATCAGAACAGATACAATACTTTGTTCCATGCTAAAACGCCATGTTATTTACCTCCCCAGCTGGAGGTAAGAAGCAAGGTGTAAGTATTTGTATTTACATCCTCTCCAGGATGTTAGACGAAAGGTCACGTGTGAAAAGCCAGCGCACTAGGATTAGCACGCCCTGCCCTACAAAAATGCTTGAGCAGCTCCGTCGGTATTTCCCGGAAGGGCGGATCAGGCGATAAGCAATACACTAACTCCTTCTCAAAGGGTGAAAAGGCGAAGCCTGGGATCGTGGATTTTCTAGAACTGCACAGAAGAATATCTCAGACTGGCGGAATCAAGGCCCAAATACCAAGACGGTACCAGACTACAGAATGAACCACCCATTGAAACAGATACAACACTCTGATCTTAGCTAGAAGACCAAGGATGCTACAAAATAGGTTAGGCACAATATTAAAAGAATTGAAAAATGTAGAAAGGTTTGCGAGAGATAGGTGTTTGGATGGTGATGAAGATGTAGTTGAAGCACCTTGTCCAAGGATGCCCGATCTCGGTTAATTTCTCTTTAGAACCCGCGTTCGCGATTATTGTACTTGAGAAAGAGTCAGCTTCAGTGTCTTTCTTCAACGTTTAAATTACAAGTACTGACATGAAATGCTGTGGAGTAAAGGACAGACAGCTTTTGGTACGTCGCTGAAGTCTTGTATTACTAACCCAATAAGATGAATATCACCTTTTTTTTAAACTTTTGCAATTCACACTTTCACTTCCTGAACGTGTCGCCATGTTTACAACCGTCAAACACACGTGATAATCGTGATTCACGTAGCTTTAGTATCTGCCCCCACGCCCCCCTCCCACAACACCACGCGGAAGAAAAATATTGATTGGTGACATTTTGTTTATGGCGAATGAGAGAACATTGATTTATGATAGAAATAGACACTGCACAAAGAAAAAAAAAAGAAAAATGTCCCCTGGTGGATGGATCGCTTCGTTATATTCAACGAACCAATGGATAGCGTGTGTGTCACCTCTGACAATCATCATCATCATCATCATCATCATCATCATCATCATCATCATCATCATCATCATCATCATCATCAGGGTTTTTGACCACTCCTGGAGGAGGAACACGTCACTGTTTTCCTTCCACATTGTGTTGCCCCTGGTTATATGTGGTCACGTAGGACCTATTTGGCTGTCAAGATCATCGATCCATCAGAGTTTGCCGTTGTGCTACTCTTGGCTAAGATAAAAGTGTAGTATCTGTTCCGATGGATACTGCACCCCATAGACTGGTATTGTCTTGGCCTTCAGGGCTTGATTTACGCCGGTCTATGGGTCTGTCCTGTGCAGTTATAGGAGGTCCACCCTGCCAGGCTTCGCCTCCCCTCTTTGGGGAGGAGTCAGTTTACTGCTTACTGCCTAAGGCGCCCCTACCCGGGAATGTCGACGGGGCTGCCCAGGCAATTTTTAATGGCCAGAGTGCTCACCTTCTCGGGCGCTGGCTTTTCAAACCCCACTTTCCCGACCCGACCGTGGATCACATCTTGCTTGTGAGAGTAAGATAAAAACTGGCCTTGTGCCTAACTCCTGGAGAGGAGTAAATCAATACTCTTAGTAGTAACACCTGCGCAACATACTAACTATCCCGATCCGGCGTATCCCGAGAGTATTTAAACTTTACTGTTTACTTAGCACTGTCTATTAAAATCCATCATCATCATCATCATCATCATCATCATCATCATCATCATCATCATCATCATCATCATCATCATCATCATCATCATCATCATCATCATCATCATCATCATCATCATCATTTTTAAGAATCCTGGAAGAGGGACCTCTCTCTGATTTCTTTATACCTTGTGTGGTCCCTGGTCAGGTGTGACCACATAAGACCCAGTTGGCGTTATGTGTTTCCATTGCCCCGGTGTCCAATCTGTCGCACTAGGCGTCCACCTGTTGTCTGTAGATTTCTAAAGGTGAATTGGCTTTCAAGGTCGTCTCTCCACATGGATTTTTGCCTTCCTTTTTGTGTTTCCATTGCCATGGGGCTCATTATGTTACTAGAGATGTCCACTCGTTGTCTCTAGATCCCAAGATCTCACAAGGCGACTTTCTCATCTTTTTTATAGCCGTTCGTTGTGTGGTTATGATGTATTTTACTCCAGTTAGCTATCTGATCCAGGTGTTTAATTTTCCTTCACGTTAAATATACCATCACAAGAATAGTCTTGATATGTTATATCTTATTATCATTGAAATATATTGAGCGTGCCTTTAACTAAAATCTCATAATGTTACGCTTAAATAAAAACGATGTTTTAATCAGGAATATTACTTCCTATCTAAATAAATAAGTACGAAAGTTAGGCTTATTCCTCGCACTACCGGTGATGTCAGAAAGACCTAGTTCAAGTTGATTCAAATTTACAAACTAGATGCACAATTTCTTACATATGCTATATCAGCTGTTAGATAAACTACTTTTCATATTGCTTTTTAAAAAGGGATATTTTATTAATTAACTATCATTAGTAATTGTCGGTTTTAAGTTAATAATATACGGACAGATAATGCTTCATTTTTTTATTGAGTTGAAAGCTCATCTTTCTATAACAAACAGTTTTGTTTCGCAATGTACTTATATTTCCTGCCCATATATTTCGCATTTGTTTTCAACTTTGTTTTTCATAAGAGGGTGCAACTTGACTTTCAACAAGTTTCCATTTATTTCTAAGTTGCAAGTGAAAAGGTTATTGATTTCTTCAATCTTTTCCTTTCTTCACGGTTGCATTTAAATGAGAAATAAATGGATTTCGAAATGACAAAAATATAAATGTTTATTTATCTATACGAATAAATGAAAATTATTTTGTTTCGTGTTTACAACAAAGTTATGTATGTAATTTTTTTAAATTTTAAATTAACGTTTAAAGTAGCCCAAGTAGTGAATTTTGCGAAGCGACAGCGAGCCAGCAAAGCCAACATGTCAGAAATACAAATTAATTAACACACTTACTTGTTTGACAGTCATACAACTACGTTCTACTATCGACAGCTACACATAGTCCTGCTATAGACAACCACATCCGCATATCAAATCTAATGTTATCTAACATAACAACGAACGTTTGGAACCAGCTATGTTAAATTCAGTGTTTGAAGGTCTATGTTTATTTAGTAGTCATGTCTAGAAGGAATGGCGGAAGAGTGCTGGTAAAGAGGTAAATCACTACGTATGTTCATGGACTTCGAGATCAATCAGTCATAAAAGCAAAGTAGCGGTAGGCAGGAAAAGGTTTTGGGGACAGTTAAGACATGATAGGTTCAGCGGTAGAAAGAGAAAACGTTTTATTTAGATTCAAGATGGAATTAAATACTGTCATACCTTGTGAAGTAAAACGTTACACTACAGGTGCATATTAAACAACCTGACAATAAAATAAAGTAATTTGTCACTTTTACATTGAAGAATAAACCTAACATTAAATTGGGAGGTGACAGTGGCTAAGTGGTAAACGACACGACTTGACAACCTGGGTGTGCCAAGTTCGAATCCAGTTCATTCCACAAAATCATTTTAACTTATGATCGTGACAACCTTCACGTGCTCCCTCCTGCATGGCTTTCTGGAATGAATTATAACTAGAAATGGATCGGGGAAACAAATACCAGCAATATAATTCAGAAGAAATGAAAGAAAACATATAAAATCCATAAATAAATACGTAAAAGTAGTAATATTAGTTTCTTATCTATTCTCGATAAATGAATTTTAAAAATACAAAATGCGAAAAAATCGAAATTGTGATGTATTTTTTTTGTGTATGAAATAAAGCGCATCTTTTATGATTCTTTGCAAAGCGATTTCTAAATGAAGAACTTCTTCTCGTTGTGTGTGAGACCCGTCGCTTAAAACAGTTCCGAGTCATTACTTATAACGGGGAAAGCCGGAGCGAACATTTACGGTTATCGAAACAGAAATGATCCTCTGGATCTCGGGAATTACACTGCTTGACCAAATTTTCAATGAGAACATCCGAATACGCTACGGCATCGCACCGATCGAAAGCAAGATGAGGGAATGGCGGTTCAGATCCATGTGACATGTGTTGAGGGTCAACGATACCATCATCGCGCAACTTGTTTTAACATTAGAAGTCACATTCTCTGTCTGTCTGGGAGAATCTTTGTAAACTGTTGTGAAGTTGTCCCACAGTAAATAATAAATAAAGGAAGTCAAGTCGAGGGTTGGTTTAACAAGTGTATTAACAAGTAAGAAAGTGACTAGCTCTTGGCTAGACAGTTACAAGACTCTGCTTTGTCTTCTGGTGAATCGCACTATTTATAGTGACAACCGGTGTAGTTCCTCGTGTGTAAGAACGGCCGGTGTAACATAAACGTAAGTTGGGAGGGGGCTGCTATTTACTTAATTTTTTCAAGTCAGCGTTGATAATCTTTGTATACCTTGGAATTATGTTGGGAAACTATTAATTACTTAATTTAAATTAAATAATATTAAATAAAGTAGAAAGAAATCTCTAGACGAGACTGCAATTTGAAGAACAGACAAAGTGTCCAGAATCTTACTTAATGTAATACTTTTTCAACTTCTTTATATACTGTTACCAAAACTCGCTCAGACACCAGACGGGTTTTTTAATTTACATAATTCATTACTTTTAAACTTCTAATAAATTCATATTCACAAATATACACTTATAACTGCTATTATCGAATTTACATATTTATTAACAATATTTTCCGATGATGATGAAATGGGAAGATGCACTGAACAATGATCTCTGAAACCGGCCTTCACCCGGAAAAATCCTGGAAACGATCCAAGGAGATAAAAACATCCATAACTGCAGACTCCGCTGAAGTTCGGAATTAATGCGTAAGAAAAAGAACAGTCAGGAAAAAAGGGAACAGGATGGGATATCCCAAAACAAGTTGTTGGAGGAAATAAACTGTTACAGAAGAAAGCCTTCCGGCATCTGAGGATCTCGAGAGTGAAGGGGTGTTAAAGCTGACCATCTGACTGTATGCACATAAGAAACTGTGTGTTATGATTCTTCTTATCTTAACCTTCTACGATACCCTTCTCCTAGACCGACGCTAACCCTAGCCCTAACACTGACCCTACCACACCACTAACCCTACCACACCCTTCTCCTAGATCGACGCTAACCCTAGTCCTAACACTAACCCTAGCCCTAACACTAACCCTACCACACCCTTCTCCTAGACCGACGCTAACCTTAGCCCTAACACTAACCCTAGCCCTAACACTAACCCTACCACACCACTAACCCTACCACACCCTTCTCCTAGACCGACGCTAACCCTAGCCCTAACACTAACCCTACCACACCACTAACCCTACCACACCCTTCTCCTAGACCGACGCTAACCCTAGTCCTAACACTAACCCTAGCCCTAACACTAACCCTAGCCCCACCACTAACCCTACCACACTCTTCTCCTAGACCAACGCTAACCCTAACCCTAACCCTAACCCTAACCCTAACCCTCCCTCGCTGCAGTGCTAGACTAACTTGTACTGACCAAAATTTCATGAACTGTAATCCTGATGCTCAATGATGGATCCGGTATTTATAGTATATGATGATGATTATTATTTGTATTTTAACCCGGCTCCTATACAAAGGAGACATATGCAATTTGTTTAAACAGGCGTGGGGATTCGTTAGTCATGGGTATCGATGTTTTTATGTTAAAACAAGTATGGGTCAAGAAGGTACGCGTTTTGGCCGGCTTAATTCTGTTGTTGCTATTGGTGACCCTTTTAATTCTAGAATCAGGTACTTACATGAGGAACCGCGTGAAAGGTTTCCAGCCTCTATAATTCAATTGCTGCTATAGAATCGACAGGATTCGAACTGCGCACCCAGGTTGCGTCCCTATTCACTTTATCATCGTCAACTACACCTGCTAGTAAGACATATTTTGCCTTCTGGCTATGATCAATGTGTAGTATCTTTTCTGATACTACACTTCATCGTTTCTATCCTCGGTCTATAAAGGAGAAATTCGTTAAGAGTAAGGCACTATTTATTTACTAATCTAGAGTGCTCTTTTTTGGAGAGCTGGAATTTCCGCGTATTATAAACCTACCTCGTGTATAATTTTGCTTTCCTTGGAGGAAAGTAAATAGGGGATTTCTCAGCCTGTGATGCAGTCGTCCTGGTGTTGGATAATGGCCATGTGAGGCCGGACGCATTTTAGAGTGGACGTATGTGGGGAGATCGTTTGGTTTAGTTTGCACGATTTAGTGCGGGTGAACCAGTACAACCGAGTGCAAAATAGCGCTGTTCTCACAGTCGGAGCTCACAGACGTCGACAGGGCCACCACGTTGACGAGACCTCAGGTCAAGAGTCAAGGAGCACATGCGCATAGGGGGGCTGTGCCGTCACGGGCTTTTTGTGGGAAACGGAGTTCCACCAGTCTGGGTTTTAGAAGCGAGCCGAACAGACGATTTCTCTATGTAGTCTTCAAATGATTAGGGGAATTAAATTCCATAAGAGAATACAGGCATGAGATTCCTTCTCCCCCCTGATTGAATGGCTAAGGACGTAAGCTAGGATTTAACTACGATAAAGTAGTAATTTGGTATCTCCCTCAACGTTAGTGAAGCATCCCCGTGGCTGACGGAAATCTGACGCCTGAATAAAACAGAATGAAAATTTAAAAGATTGTTAGCCTCCTGAATCGGTCATGAAGGTTTTGTTGCAGACACAGCAGACAACATCGAGACGACATACCCCTCCACGGGACGAAGAAGAAAAGATACGAGAATTTAAAGACTATGCAATTCTGGGAGTCACTCAATATTGAATATTGAGTGACCCTTTTTGGGCAACTGGAGTTCTTAAAAAGTTAACACTCCTTTTGTCCAAATTTCTCCTCGAAAGGAAGGCCAGAAAATATCGACCCCTTTATTGATTAAAAGCGCGAACGGTGAACGATGTTATTGTAAAAACCTCTACGACAAAATTAATATCAGCTCGGACAATTTTACTTGAGAAAATCGTGTTTAATCACCGTACGGTTCTTTGTTTTCAATACAAAATACCTGACATAGAAACATAGACACCTCTAAATATTACATAGATGCTAGAAAGTAAAGATAGTATAACTCTTTCAAAGAGTGATTTTAGTGCACACATTGTCTAATAAATATTTCGTGTTTGTATTGCCAGTTACCAAAGTTAATCTAACGTCGGGATTCTCTGGAAAGCTTTTTGTCGCAATCGCTCATTAAAATGAATGGCGTCTGTCATGGCCGCCACAGAACGGAGCCACTAATTAAACGCCATCAAAAGTCATCGCTTTTATTAGACGACAAGAAACAGAGATCAGAGGCTCTTTTATCCACGAATGCCGAGCGAATACGGACGAGGAAAGACGGACAGAAACGAAGGGTAGAAATAAAAAGCGAACAGCAAGAAAGAAAATTAAAGAGAGAGACAAAGAAAGAGAGGAAGAGAGAAAGAAGAAAAATAGCAGAAAAAAGAAAGAAACAAGAGGGAATGCTAAAGAAATTAGAAATCTATATTTTAATTAAGGACTAATTCATATCCGCTTCTTTATTGGTGTCCTTTACATTTCATGAGTATAAAAATCCCAATTTTAAGCCAGCTTCTATTACATTATAACTAGAAATAAAAAAAATATATATTGCTTACATTTCGTGGGAAATTACGATACTTAACATTTGCATGAGACAGTCAGTAACAACGATTACGTATTGTTATGTATTGGCAAAAACATTAGAAATTATATTTTAAGCTGAAATATTTTGCTCTGAGCTACTGTCGAATTATGTCTATATCTAGTTTTTAGGGGTCGATTATCGAAAAAAAGTTAATTCGTTTAAAAACATATTTGCGTCATGTTTTTTTCTATTTTATTATGTTATGTAATTTTTTGGAATATATGAAACATATCCAGTGAAAAACTCTATTTAGACTTACATTAGATTAAAACTCGCGTATTGACATTGTTAAAACTACTACCTTTGTAATGTGTACTCTGCGTATTCCTTTTATGTTATATGTGTACAAACAGACAAACTCCAAACTCCAAACACACCATAACTTTTTTATATTATATAGATGTGTATATCATTGTCTGTCTGTTGGACATTCACAGGTTCATAAGATCTAAAACGGTAATACATATTTACACAATATTTTGTATGAAGCCTCCTCGGCCATTGAAAGTTATTAAACAAAATTCACCTTAATCTATTATAAAGAGTCATTGGGATGATGGATATCATATCGACTAATAATTGTGCTACTTCTAATACTACTATTAATAGTATTACTATTACTAATAAATATTAATAATTATAACAAATATTTTGTATAATTTTGATTATTTAGACAACGTTTCCCATCCTGAGTGTTATCATCACAACGTTTAGGCCGCTGTAACCTCCGGCCTTCTTCAGATGTATCTCTTCGAACTTGTGAATATCACTGTCGAACTCGGGAATCTGGACGAGATTTGGATGGAACCCAAAATAAAATAGAGGTATTTGCCGTGTTGATAGCAAGAGAGTATTTTTTTCTGAGAAGGTTTTAGGGTGAAACCAGAGCTTGAAGTTAACATGAAAATATCGTTAGATTAGAGACAGACTCGCAGAATCTCTACTTTGGAAATGTTGTTGCAGGGAACTACGATGTCGATTTTGTACTCTGTCAAGCCAGGAAAGAGTGTCTTAGGCGGCATCTTCCCAAATGTAGCAATAGTTCTCTATCTTGTGGCGAATCTCACTCTTATACAGGTAGAACATTGCATCAGGAGGCAGGTACTTTCTGAAACGGTAGAATGGTCTAACTATTTTTCAAGCAACTTTACGAACGTATTTGACGTAAGTGTTCCATTTCTAGTTTGGGGTGAAAGTCAGTCCTAAGAGCTTGTCAAAGGAAGGACTTCCCTCAAAGATAGACACATTCATTTAAACTGAGACCTAACGATTAAGCTATTCATTTGATTCTAAAGAGAGCATCCTCTAAATAGTGGCATCTCTTCACTAGGAACTGCGAGATACGTTTTCTGATGTTTTCCATCACTTGAATATTCATTAGAGAAACGTTTTCAATGACAGCATCACACTACGAGATGCCATCTTCGCCCAGTTTCAGAGAAATAATTAAGTTATTAAACTCCTCACACCTGACATTATCCTGTATCTCTACGAAACCACCATCCGCCCATGCATGGAGTATTCTTGCCACATCTGTGCTGGTGCATCATCTACTAGTCTCTCCCTCCTTGACAAGGTCCAAAAAAGAGTCGCCAACCTAATAGGTCCCTCACTGTCAACCAAGCTCCAGTCCCTGTCCCATCGCCGCAATGTAGCGTCTTTATGCTTGTTTTACAAGTACTTCAATGGATTATGCTCAGATGAACTGGCTGCTTTAGTGACCCTCTAAATGTAAATTAACTAGACCAACTCGACAATCAGCTAAATACCATCCATTCACTGTGGAGGTCCCCAGATGCCGGAGAGCTTTCTACTCCAATAGCTTTATTTCTCTTGCCACTGGCCTCTGGAACTCCCTCACTGTCCTCTTAGAAATTCAAAACTAATGTAAACAGACATCTCGCTGCGCAGCTCCCAAATTAGGTTGACCCCCCCCCCAAAAAAAACCTTCTCCCTTTTTTCTCAGTAGCCCCTTACGTCTATAGTGGCGTCCTGCCTTGTATGGAGTGAACTATGTTAAAAGAAAGTAGTTTAGATAGATAGTGTAACATTTTTCTGGCAGTATAATGAGTGTGAGTAACACAGAAATGGTGTACGAACGCTTCGAGGCCTTCTTGCTTCCTTTTAAGTGCTGAACTTGTTGCTCTGAAATTAGCAACGTAGAAGCATTGAATTTTCTATCCGGAACAACATCATTCCGCCCTTATCATAGGTTCAAAATCGTTTCTTCAGCAAGAACACGATGTGCACCAGTCCAAACAATGATCCTTTATTTATGCCATCGGTTTCAAAACACCCTTTATATTGGTAGATGGCTGATTATTTATTTGCTAGGTAGTCGTGTTTTTGTACTCAGTAAGCATGTCGACAATGTTCATGCATGAAACAACTTTCTGTATTGTATACATCTATTACTAATGGAGATGTGGTATATGTCTGTCTGTCTGTTTGAAGCACAAAACTATACTATTACTTCGATTAATTGTACTATTGTACTTCTATTACTAATGGAGATTTGGTATCTGTCTGTCTGTCTGAAGTCGAAACTATATCATTACTTCTATTAAATGTGTTCTCGCTGTAGTAAAAGTATCACAACAACCAAAGAAAAGTACAATATTCTGAATTTGGAGAACGACAATTTATTAAGCTGTTGACGTCGCCTTCTCTTCTGTTAGCGATGGAATTTGAGAATATATACCGGTGCTACGAACATATTTGCCTTTTATTTCATAATAGATTCTCAAATAACTTTATACACGTTCTGTCAGCTGATTGCTTTCCAACGAACTCGTTACTTATCTCGCTCACTCTCTATTTTAGCCATATTACGTCACGTCCGCTTGTAGCTACAGCAGGTTAGTGTAACATCTGAGAGCATACGCTGACTCTTTGTTCTCGATTTCCTGTGTACGATTAAACGTTGCTCTGCGAATTAATATAATCAAATATTTACCAGCGAATGTGTCCTTTATTATTCAACAATTTGAATCACCCCTTGAGAGGATTGAGTTTGACATTGAGGAATACCTGATTTTACGGCTCCACAAACTTATGAAATGACTTAAGTAGCTTCACTCGGATGATGTAATAATCTTCTACGACTAGTATTCAAATTATTTAATTGGCGTGCATATTCCGGTCTCTTAGCTATTAAGATCTGCGTTTCGAGGTTTTTACTTATGACACTAAGAATTTAATGGCACTTAGTTAACTAAATCACTTTCATCGACCAATACTGATATAATAATAGGAAGAAATTGACAGTGAGTGAGCGAGAAAGAAATATATATAATTGTAAGCAATTGTTGTTGGTCAGTTTGTATGTTTGTATAATGAATATTCATACAATGGTCTTAAATTTGTATTCAGTTTTGAGATATCAGATTAAGTTTAGTTTCGTATTCGCGTGTGTATTGTGGGGTTGTAAAATTGGAGAATATGAGAATGAATTTTATGTGGTCTATGGCATGATTTGGGAGATTCTAATGCACGTGTCGATTTGTTTCTAATGTTGTGTTTGTGCGTGCATAAACATAGGCAGAAGTATATATATATATATATATATATATATATATATATATATATATATATATATATATATATATATATATATATATATAGTCTCGGAAGTTTCTCAACTATTAAAACTAAAGTAAAAAAGAAAAACCCTTAAGTCCCAAGTCGTTCAGTGGAAAATCACTCATGTAAGTCAATTTATTTTTTATAGTTATTATATTAGTTTGCTTCTAACATTATTTAAGGGATCATCAGTTGTTTACCATGAAAAACTGTTTCGGGAATTTAAAAACAAGACAGTATTTAATTTCATGGCTTCCCAGCAGAGTTGATATATATAGTGTCTTTCCTCGTGCTGCTGGACTCTGGAACTCCCTCCCTGCTAGCTGTTTTCCTGACGGTATTGACATGCAGAGATTTAAAACTAATGTAAACAGACATCTCGCTGCACAGCTTCCAATTTAGGTTGCCCCCCCCCACAAAAAAATACGGTCTTGCCCTTGGCGACCTGTCTTGTTTGGGGTGAACTATGTTAAAAACAAAAACAAAAAAACTAGCTTCGAACCAAACAGCAAACGGACAGACATACTTATATGAATAGAATCTAATATTGGCATTTCAAACTTCAAGCATGACGTAAGAACACAAATGATATTTCAATTTTATGACCGATCAACAAAAATTCCAACTAAAGCTTAGCAGACCGCCCGCTCTACTATCCGACAAAGCCTCTTATAACTATACGTGGTCGCATCTAAACTGTATGAGTTTCATAAATAAATGCGTTTATAGTTAATATCATAAATAGATATTATGAAATGAATATTTCTTTCGTTTCAGTCCATGACATAAACCGGTTTATCTTATTCAAAAATATCCTTTGCGCGTATTATGACAGCTGTCATATCAGCGCGCAATTCTTATTGTCACAATTGACATATTTATTTTTATATTTTTCAATTCTTCACATGAAAGAAATAAGAATAATTTCCGAGATATGAAGCCGCTTTTTTCATGTTCGCTTTTTAGAAAGGACAACCCTGGTATTCAGAAAATATTTGCAAGGGTTTCTTGCGAATTACCGAACATGACAAAATGTTACGTAATGCACATAGTAAAGAGGGTGTTCGAAGTCGAGAGTCTTGTTAAATGCTGGTGATTATTAGTCTTTGCTAATTGGACCGGAGACCCGGGTTCGATCCTCGGTCGAGTAATAGCAAATACTTGAGAAATGGTATATGATGCAACGTGGTTAAACACTTAGCATTATATAGTGAGGTTCAAGGATTAGTGGAGTCACTATGGAAAATTATTAGCGCCCTTTTCTACTGTGTTGTGGTATAATGAAAAGAGAGTTTTCGGTTTGCCCTCGACTATCGTCGACCACTTTACTTTACTAAGAGGGTTAAGAACAAGAGGTGATAAATATATTTTACTATAAACAAATAGTATGACGTTCAAGTTTTGAAATAAGACCTAAACTTATAAATTTTGACTTAACGTTAGGATCCACCTTCTGGGTGAAACAAAGGCTCTCATTGATTGACCAATCGTATGATAGCAGACGCGGTTTGTGGTGTTATCTTATCACAAAACAGACTTCAAGTGAAAGTCCCTAATAAAAGAACATATGTTTTCAGATATTTGCAGAAGATTAAACGTTGTGGCTTGGATTAAAGATCTAATTTGAGGGGTAAAACAAAATCTCTCGTCGCTCAACCAACCGTAGCGGAGCAGAAAATGCGACAATATTTGTGTGTTGGTACATATATATATATAAATATATATATATATATATATATATATATATATATATATATATATATATATATATGTATGTATGTGTGTGTGTGTGTCTATCTGTCGATGTTTCTGTGTGTACAAATTATTTATTTTAAAGACTATGCGTTACATATTTCAAAGATGTACCAATGGTTCATAGACCTGTTCTCTTTAGATAAAGCCGTTATAATCATTCACAACTTCATGGTGACTCACTGACGATCTGACGCTATATTGATTTTTTCAACATACTAAGGCACACACACACACACACACATATATATATATATATATATATATATATATATATATATATATATATATATAGAGAGAGAGAGAGAGAGAGAGAGAGAAAGAAAGACAGAGAGTAAGAGTGTACTGAAATCATATGCCCTTAATAGGGTTAAGATGAACATTCATATACACTAAATGTACAAAAGCAAGGAAATCCCCAAATGTTTACACTTTTATTTTCATTAAGGGTATGCGAGCACAACAAAGCTATGTATTTTACTGGTAAGAAATTTTTCTTCAGCGCACCTGTGTTAGGTGCGCTATTTATACTGTAGTGATGTGATAATGAAATGGTTTGGTTGATATCTAGTCAAACCCTTAATTAATGACAATAAAAGTGTAAAAATTTGGAAATTTCCTTGCTTTTGTACATTTAGTGTATATGAATTTTCATCTTAACAATATTAAGGGCATATGATTTTAGTATACTGGCATGTATCATGGAATAGTATATAGATATAGAGAAAAAAATCTTATAAGTGTTTTAACCTGAATAAAATATACCAAAGTAAATATTACAAAATCATTGCTATTTTTATTGTAAATTTGAGTCGAATAAAAAATATTAAACCATGTTTAATAAGGAGCAGCAAACTAATATATTTTTTGAAAAAATATAAATTCCTGATTGGATAAGAATCTTAATACGGATACTTTATTTCAGCCAATCGAAAGCGCAGGAAATATACGCTTTCACACAATTGAATATCAGTGCGATGCGCTGGGATCTACCTAATTGATATTTACTCCGATCCCAAGAAATATGTACACACTCAGTCTCAGATATTTTACCAGTACGTAATCTCTTCACATTGCTACCAGCAAAAAAAGTTCAGACTGTCCAGTTACTGCTAATCTTGCCCCCTGCTTAACAAACAACTCTTCATATGACGAAGCTTTATTATATTTTTTCGGGTCAGCTCTAGACTGTTATTTACCAGTGACTGTATATGCAGCTTTTTCTGAAAATTCGCTGTTTCTCGTGAATACAGTTTGATTCATTTTTGTTTTAATAGATTTTGTAATTCTGATGATAGTGCATTATTTTTCTAAAGAGTTTTCCTCGATTTGGAAAAATAATTAAATGGCGTACTGATGTCAACTGCCTCTCCATCGTTACAATTCGTGGAAACACATTGAGCCTGCTCCCGGCCTTCCAAGCCAGCAGTACATCCAATGAAACTTGCTGATATTTGCATAGTGGTTTCAATCCAAGATATGTTGTTACTTAATTATTATTTGCCTCCCCGTTAATCAATCGAACAAGTAAACATTATTAGACGGCAATTTTTATATTTCCAATGTCTTTTCAGAAAGAAAACTATTGTATTTTTTGGTTTGTTTTTAAATTAAACTAAATGTCCTATATAAAGATAACATCACTATACCTCACCTATATTTTCAGAGATTATTTCTGAGATAGTTCTCATGAAAAGCATTTATTTACGAATTACTTCCCTTGGTAAACACGGTCGATCACAATAGAAAATATAGATTTGAGGGTGTTGACTGATATCAAGTTTGTTTTGCATTCTATCAGATTCTTTGAATAACTTAAAAATATTAAATGCGAAATACTTCATGCAGGTGAATCTAGTCGATATTGTTATCATATGATATTCCATGAAAAATGCCAGTATACTGAAATCATATGCCCTTAATAGGGTTAAGATGAAAATTCATATACACTAAATGTACAAAAGCAAGGAAATTCCCAAATTTTACACTTTCATTGTCATTAAGGGTATGCGAGCATAACAGGGCTATGTACTTTACTGGTAGGATTTTTTCTTCAGCGAATCTCACACACTTCATCCACTCATGCATAGAGATTTATACTGTAGTGATGTGATAATTAAATTTGGTTGATATGTAGTCATACCCTTAATGACAATAAAAGTGTAAAAATTTGGGAATTTCCTTGCTTTTCTACATTTAGTGTATATGAATTTTCATCTTAACCCTATTAAGGGCATATGATTTCAGTATACTGACATTCATCATGGAATGTCACTACTTTTGTAAAGACTATGTCTCAATACAATGGTACTTTTTATAGGTGTTTTGGAATTTTCTTGAAAACTAAGGTATATGGTAAACTAAAATTAAAATGCCATCAACTAGACCCTAGAACCTCTATCTCTGCCAAAAATTAGCTGAATTCATCAAATAGTTGATGAGATACAGGGTGGCACACACGTACGTACGTACGTACGTACGTACGTACGTACGTACGTACACACGGATAACACAAAATCACTCCTGATCTTTCTGGATCTCTGGGTTACCTTGACTAATTATGCTGAAATTCTACACACGTATAGAACCTATCTAAGGAAAATTTTGTGCAAAGTTTTAAGTAATTTGGTTTATTGGTTGTTGAGTTATGACTGATCAAAGAAATGAGATTTCTAGCATAGGTCCTTTTTGAAGTCTATTAAGGGATAGAGCGCTATCGCGCCTCCCTTGATTATTCACGTAAATTTAATACATATATTTGAATAGATACAAAAATATATATGCACTTCAATGTATTATATAAATTAAGAACACAGCAAAAATTTACAATTTTATATTTCAACCTCGTTCGGATTTCGGAATGGAATTTTGTCGATACGCAATCAGTCTGACTTGAATATTGAACGCCTATCAGTGCAAAACCCGTGAAAAACAACAATATCTTCGCGGTAATCTTCTTGATCAACATAGTCAGGAGTTAGCCTGCCGGTCTGCGGCTTATCGAGAGACAAGATGGCGGTCAGTGTCCTTCCATTTTCCAACTGCTTTGACCGCCGAAGGGAATTAACTCTCGTTTGGCCACTTCGCTTATCATTAGATCACGCTAGGTTCTTGTCGGCTAGCAATTGTTGTACAGTCCATTCGTCACCAGACCGGAGTGCACCCTCCAGACATGTAGCTATTCCTTGATCTTTATGCAAATGATCGACAAGCGTTGCCCTCAACAATGTCAACGGATGCATTTGTAATCGTCGATGTGTCGTCTAGGAAACTAAAGAAACATCTAAGAAGAGTAAAAAAAAGTTAATATCTCTCTCGGATTCGTTCAAATATGCAGATGATCTATAAGTTGAGCTGGGTTCAATTGTAGATTAAGATTGTTTCATTTAATCCTTATGAGACTCTTTCATTCGTGGGCGTGTCACTTTTCTTCCTGAGATTCTCCTGAATTGCTCTGCTCTTGAGGAGAAACATGTAAGAAGAGAAAAAAGTTAACATCTCTCTCGGATTCGTTCAAATATGCAGCTGATCTAAAAGTTGAACTGGGTTCAATTGTAGATTAAGATACGAAATGGCTTGTTTTATTTAATCCTCAAAAGACTCTTTCAATCGTAGGCGTGCCACTTTTCTTTCAATCGTAGGCATGCCCCTTTTGTTTCAATCGTAGACGTGTCCCTTTTCTTCCTGAGATTCTCGTGGATGGCTCTGCTCTTGAGGAGAAATCGACTCTGAAACTTCTTAGTCTTTCTCTCTCACCAAATCGTTTTTAAAAATTGAGCTTAAAACATTACCTAAACAAAATATATTTGACATGACGTTATGTGTGTTTACACAAATTTGTGTCCACCCCAAATAGAGCAAGTTGCCGCTGTAAATGTAAGGGGCTACTAAGAATTAGTGTAAAAGATTTAGGGGGTCATCCTAAGTTGGGAGCTGTGCAGCGAGATTCTTGTTCACATTAGTTTGAAATTTCTGCATGTCAGTACAATCAGGGGGCGGGGAACGAGCAGGGAGGGAGTTCCAAAGGTCGGCAGCTCGAGGAAAGAATCTATTAGAGTAGAAAACTCTATGGCATCTGACGACCTACACAATTAATGTATGAGATTTAGCTGACTGTCGGGTTTGTCGAATGTATTCACGTCGAGGTGGCACCAGAGATGCAAGTTCATCGGAGCACATTCAAAGGAAATACTTGTAAACCAAGCACAAGGATGCAACATTGCGGCGATGGAACAAGGGCTGGAGCTTAATGGATAGTGAGGGGCTTATTAGATTAGCGACTCTTTTTGGACGTTGTCTAAGAGGAAGAGACTAGTAGATGTTGCACCAGCCCAGATGCGAGAACAATACTCCATGCATGGGCAGATAGATGGTGGCTTTGTAGAGATATAGGATAATGTCAGGCGTTAGAAGTTTTCTAGCTCGGTAAGGGGAGCCTACTTTTTTGCAGCAACTTTGGCAATGTTTTCAATGTATTTGTTCGAATTCATGTTACTTGTGAATGTTAGGCTGAGGTGTTTGAACGTTGGACTCTCAGGTAGGGTGTTATTTGCCATGGCAAGCTTTTATAACTGGCAGAATTATGCATTAGCAGCACAACTCATGATGAACTTGGAACAATTTTAGTAAAAGTCATTTTATTATTTACCGGTACAGATTTATATTTAAAGCGTTTTGATTAGCTAATTAACATAGATTCAACCAATCGCTGCATTTGTTCAAAATTACAGAATGTATAATGTGAAGCAAGAATTAGAAACAATAGACAACACGCTGAAGAATTAGACAGGGCGAAATAGTCATACGCCGGAAAATAAACACATTGGTTGAAGAGGTTTTCTGAAGTTGTTGAAGAATTGAAGCTTTGTGTAAGCAGCATTAACTGTTACCATCGATGTATGAGTCCATAACACTACAGAGTGGAGGTCACTTTCTAAGGAGTCAGCCATTGCCTCGGATATGTTATAGATTGAAACATGGATTCAAACATAAGCAATAATTATAAATAAATAAATTGGTAAACATTATGAATAGCGTCGGAAATTACTTTAACTGTAAATAACAGTATAGTTTGCTTTACCTATACAGAAATAGTTAATTAAATGACCCAGTTTCCGTTTAAAGTGGTTGACAGCATAGTAATCTTTTGCTTGCGTATGATAGCCGGCCCTTCACAGGAGCAAGAAATCAGGACCGCTGAGGCCATTAATTCTAGTATAATAAATAGGAAAAGAGTAGCCCTGCCATTTAGAATAATTGAGATGAATCGCAAACGGTTTCCGGTGAAACCCCTATCGAAATAAAAATAGTCGATCCAATTTTCCAATCTGTACAAAAAAGAAAAAGAAGCCCATTGAACTATCGCGTGTGTTAAAGTGAAACTCTGTTTCTTTTTCTCCGCGAATTGTCGATAGACGGTTGGGTGGGTAGTTGGTGGTATTAGTTGGGTAAAATGCCTAGGGCTCCCACTGACGCCATCGCAGGACAATCGGCAGTGACAGTAGAAAAGGAACGGGAATTAAATGTCCGGCGTGTGCAAACCGGTTCGTTACAGTTGAAAAGGCGATTAGATTCACACTAATCAAGCGGCTGCATCTCATCATACGCAAATCGAAATCCAGGATACGATTTTTCGGACGGATCGGGTGAGATTGATAAGAATCTTCCCTCCAAGCACACCTTACCCAACCCAGCATCCCTACACAGTGGATAGATTCTCGTAGATTTTCAATTTGTTTCGTGATGTTCATTCCAAAAAATCCATTAACAGAAATCTTGCACAAATTAAGGCGAGAAGATGGAAAACTGAGGCGGGTAACGTCGTGTGATTCTGATTCTTTTAGAAATGACGACGCAAATTTCACTATAGAATTTTAGGCATCGGAAGAAGTCCGAAAAGTTGTCTAACCTTTCAGCAAACGGACAACTGCTGTCGAGATACGAAATTTGTATTTCTCATGCACATTTTATATGTGTAAAATATGTGTCGGCAACACAAATGCTATGATTGATTTTCAACTTAATATAAAATAATTCGAATGTATTCCAAGTTTCTAAGTTTGATTAATGCATCTGGTGCGATTCGAACAAGAGATAAATGTTGCGTCTGACCTCAAGCAAGTCTCAATATACATACATACATATATATATATATATATATATATATATATATATATATATATATAACGTAAAATATAATAACACGAAATTACATGATTGTCGATGCAATAATTTATTTCAACCTTGCGGTTTTATTCAAGCATCCAACTTAACAATTACATTTTTGATACTGATAGAAAATTGAATTTATCCTCGGCACTTCAAACACAATCAGAGGGAGTGGTGGTAGCAGCCGGTTTGAACACCCAACATAGAGCGAGTAGGAATTAACATCTTATATTTAACTAAATTAATCTAAGGGGATCTTATGGTTTTTTTTGTTTATTTTTATTAAATAATAACGTCTGAGTTAAGCGCACATATTCTTTCTACATATCTGACCTGGTGACATACGCCTCCATACATACGCACACATATATCTATTCTTAACATCACACACACACAATTTTTGGCTAGCCCGAAATTCAGCTTACCAAGGCCACCGAGATTTTTTACCCGGCAAACGAAACGATAGAGTCTCGTGTCATCAGCCGGTTGACACTTCTCGTGCCCTCATTTTCACTAGATTCGCGCGTCAGAATTAATTTGAAAATTAAAAATACTCTGATTTTCACAAATTCATCTTACATTAGTTTATAATCTATGGAAGCCTATAATCTATGGAAGCCTATAATTAATTCTAATCTAATATTGTCTAGTGATAATATTATACACTTAATTTAATTCGCTATCTTATTTTAAGTAAATAACATCTGCATACATCCCTACATATATACACATCTATCTCTACACACACCTACATGTATACATACATATACACACACATACATATATACTTACATCTACACACACATATATATATACACACATACACACATATACACATATATATATACACATACATACATACGCACCCACACATACATACATATATACCCCCATACCTACTACCTTGAATTAAAAAATTTTTAAGACATCGAAGATAAATGTGTTTCGTCTTTAAGTATTCATTAAAGAACATCCCTACTAAATGAATGCATACCTACACACACACACACACAAACATATGCACATACACACACATACACACATATACCTATACACACCTATATACGCACATGCACACATAGCCACAGATGTGCAAAATAGAGATACATATATATGTATACATAGACATACACAAATGCACACCTGTACACATACCTATATACATACTCAGTCATACGCATACGTACACACATACCTATACTCATATACTCGCACATG
>OY744533.1:8768492-8775992 GCA_963556195.1 Sepiola atlantica
ATATATATATTAATGATAATAGAATTAACGATAAGCGAAATATCGTAGTGATCTATCTCGATAAAATAAAGCTCAATACGTTGAGTAGAGCAATCAATATTAAAGAAAGATGAAGATAAAGAATTGTACATAAATTAATACAAATTTTATTACATCGAAAGTTCAGATGCAAGGAGTTACATTAATCCTTAAACCATGGTTTTTCAAAGATAAAACTCTTCTCGTCAGAGGATAAATCTGGTAATATAAATACCATATTACCAGATTTATCCTCTGACGAGAAGAGTTTTATCTTTGAAAAACCATGGTTTAAGGATTAATGTAACTCCTTGCATCTGAACTTTCGATGTAATAAAATTTGTATTAATTTATGTACAATTCTTTATCTTCATCTTTCTTTAATATATATATATATATATATATATATATATAGAGAGAGAGAGAGAGAGAGAGAGAAAGAGATTTAATCCTATTTCTCTCTGTCTCTCTCTATCGCTCTGTCCCTCTCTCTATATATATATATGAAATCTATTTTCGATATTAACATGAATAAATCATAGTGACCATAACAAAAGCTGACATATAATCGAAGCTATGTTCTTTACATTTCAAATGACATGCGCAAGAATGACCATTTTCATAAATTCATTTGCTAACGATAAGTCATGAAAATGAACTGCCGTGGTAGACAAAATGTCTGAAAAAAAAAAAAGAAAAACGGAAAACAGGTTAAAATGCAGGAGAAAAACAAAAACAAGACATTTGACCGGTTTCGTTCTTTTAACAGGTTCGGTTTTATTATTCATGGTTACTGCTGATTTAATCGTAATTAATACAAATAATTTTAAAACAAAATATGAATTACCAAAATATGGCCACCACTTCTAAAGAGGAATAATATCTTTGAAAAAATTAAACTTTCAACCGCCAACACAACAATCGACAAGCAAAACAAGTTTTTGTAAACTTAGCTAATTATAATTTATATACCTGATTTTTAAAGCGCTTTTTAAATGAAAACATACTTATAAACACTAAACGCTTAAAAAAGCTTTTTTTTATTTCGGCATTTAATTTTCGTAGTTTCGAAAAATAAATAAATAATTTTTAATTTTCGTTGTTTTTACATTTTCTGTAGAAATACATAAATTTCTTAATTAGCTAAGTAAATGTCGTATTTGTAAACTCTAACAAAAAAAATATTGTTTAATATTTACAAATCGCCTTTTCACGATTCTGTCAAAATTACGATAAAACTAAATACATAATTTAGTGTATTTGTGGATTAACATTTCCCATAAAATAACTCGACCTCCCACCAAAACAAAGAAATACAAAATAAGTTCTTCTTTTGGCGTAAATATGAAAAGAAAAATGCTTATTTTAGAATTGTGGATCAGTTTCGTATATAAATTTAATGTAAAATGATATCCTACTTTTTAGACTTTTCTGGCATTTTAGGGCAGTTAACTAAATTTTCTTGTTTTTGCTATGGGAGGTAAATCCGCTGCGTTATTTTAGGGGTAGTCTACTTTTTTAAGCGAGTACGTGTGTTTTCCTGACCTTGCTAATCGGACTGGTGGTTTTTGATAAAAATCTTTGACTAATTACCCTAAAAAGTTAGAAATGAGGGGGTAGGGATAATTTTACGTAAATTATATGAAATTGATCCTGCACTCTAAATTCATAAATAATTGGTTTTTTTTACAACTTTTCGTTTTCCATGGTGTTCACTTTTCACACGTAATTGCTGAAACAAGCCAAATCTCATTTTTTGGAGAGTTAGGGTTAGGGTTAGGGTTAGGGTTAGGGTTAGGGTGAGGGTTAGGGTGAGGGTTAGGGTTAGGTTAAGTTAGGTTAGGGTTTAGGGTATGGGTTAGGGTTAGGGTTAGGGTTAAGTTAGGGTTAGGGTGAGGGTTAGGTTATGGTTAGGGTTAAGGTTAGGGTTAGGGTTTAGGGTTAGGGTTAGGGTTAGGGTTAAGGTTATGGTTAAGGGTTAGGGGTAGGGTTAGAGTTAGAGTTAGAGTTAGGGTTATGGATTATAGTTAGGGTTAGGGTTTAGGGTTAGGGTTTTGGGTTAGGGGCTAGAGCTAGGGTTAGAGTTAGGGTTAGGGCTTAGGGTTTAGGGTTAGGTAAGGGTTAGGTTTAGGGTTTAGGGTTAGGTTTAAGTTAGGGTAAGGATTAGGGTTAGGGTTAGAGTGAGGGTTAGGTTAGGGTTAGGGTTAAGATTAGGGTTGGGGTTAGAGTTAGGGTTAGAATAAGGGTTAGGGTTAGGGTTAGGGTTAAGGTTAGGATTTAGGGTTTAGGGTTAGGTTAAAGTTAAGGTTAGGGTAAAGGTTAGAGTTTAGCTTAGGTTAGGGTAAAGATTAAGGCTAACGTTAAGTTATGGCTAGCGTTAGGGTTAAATAATTAATTTCTTTAGTTATGTTTACCTGTCTCGTAAAAACTAACTAAATGACTTTTTTTAATGAGCTAATTATTCATTTTGAAGGAATAAAAAAGATATGCAGAGTTAAGGTATTAACACCCTCAGCCGCTCACCCACCACTAAAAAAAATAGAGTGGGGGATGAGTTTCGGATGAATATTAAACGTAAAATCATTCATTTCCGGGTTATTTTAGCGTTTTATAGCAGTTAAACATGTTTCTCTATTGGAGATTAATTCTGTGCATTATTCATTTGGGGTAATCAACTGTTTTACGACATTTGCCAGTCGGACTTCGGGTTAGTGGTAAAAAATAATAGTTCTCCCCTAATAAGTTAGAATGGCCCGGAAGTGGAGGATCATTGTACATTAAATTTATATAATAAACTGATGTCTCACTTTTTTCTTTTTCTCACCAAGTTTTTTTTTTAATGTTTACGTAGAAGCTTATTATTTTAGGAAGGGTTAGGCTTAGCGAGGTTAGGGTTAGGGTTAGGGTTAGGCTTAGCGAGGTTAGGGTTAGGGTTAGGCTTAGCGAGGTTAGGGTTAGGGTTAGGGTTAGGCTTAGCGAGGTTAGGGTTAGGGTTAGGGTTAGGCTTAGCGAGGTTAGGGTTAGGCTTAGCGAGCTGTTAATCTACAAATTTTATTTAAAAAAGTTTGTCTAGAAGATTCAGATTGAAAATATCAATTTAACAATTATTTCTGTGGTGAAAGTTTTATTAAGCGGACATTTGAGAGTCAAAACGAAACAAAATATCCGATAATATAGTATAAAGTGTCACTCTGTAAACATCTCTTCTAAGATAGCTTTCATATAGTTTATAAAATGTTTCAGTATACTTTGTATATTCTTCCGATTTAAAAAAAAATACATGAAGAGCCTATATCCGATGAGCCAATTATTTATATCATATTTAAATACACACAGACATGACACAAGTAAATAGACACCCTTTTTGTCGTTAATCATGAAGACGGCTGTCAGAGAATATTGATTATTTGCTCACGCTAATGAATTAGACAATCACACTGTTAAGAGTAGAAAGTGGAATCTCGAGGTTTGCTGCGATTTGACGCTGATTAAGCGCACCTGTATATTAATATCAATATAGCTCTTATTGATGTATTTTACTACTGCTTTGTACGGCTCCGAGTGCTAACCGTTGGCAAAGGAGGAAGAATGTTTAAAAATGTATTAATTATTAGTGTGTGGGGTCTACTTGTTTTTTGTCTGTGTACATACGTACATAAAGAACCCTTGTCATGGATTAGAATAGGTGCTGTTCATTTCTTACGGCTTTGTGCGGCTCCGAGTGCTAACTGTACGCGAAGGAAGGAATACATTTTTAAAATGTATTAATTATTAGTGCGGGGGTCTACTAGTTTCATGTATGTGTACATACGTACATAAATACCCCTTGGTATAAGTTAGAATAGGTGTTGTTCGTACCAGTTGAGATACGTCCGCGACAATCAGACCGACAGTGGTTTTGTAACTGTCGGGCTCAGGTATGGTTATGTTCGGACCGAGTAGGTCCACCCTCCCAGGGTTTAGCTTTTATCAGAGAATAGTTACTTTATAGTAAATCGCCTGAGACATTCCACTCACGGGAATGCCGATGGGGTTGCTCAAGCATTTTTTGTAGATCAGAGTGCACTTCACCAAGTGTGCTGTCCTTTCAAAACCCAACCCGCCCTCGTGTTGAAACCCGTTGCAGAGGAGCTAAATATAACAAACATACATGCAGATCGCACATGGATACAGATTCCGAAACGTTATGAATATAAAACTAAAAAAGATGAAGATGTTAGTCCAGCGATCAATGATGCAAACATGGTAAGCTTCGCAAATGACGGCCATAAACATCATCGCGAATCTGATGCAACCCGGTATGTAAGCGAAATCATTAAGATTCATCAAATAGCTTTTCGCTGATGCGCAGGACGCCATTTCGAATCAACAAGACCTGGGCCCCCGTCTCTCCAACTTCTGCAGCCATAACGAGTAAGCCTTCTTATTTTTCGCGCACGACAAGAAACTCATTATGGATTCGTTCTGCCTTCTTTAGCCTTTCTTGTTCTACGCCGACCTCATTCAAGCCGCTTTTCGTCAACCAAACGACATAGTTTATGTGCAAATTTTGTCCACCATTTCCCACTCAGTTGGATTAGTGCGATGTCCTCACCACCAGAGGGCCACCATTTATACCAAGATGGCGTACGGAATTCGCTATTACCTTGTGATTAAAGCGCCAACGACGGACGAAGACGAGAATATAAAACATAGATTCCTCTTCATCACTTCCATAAATGACCGCCTCTTCGGCTATTTTGCATTTAGAACATCAAACTTAACATAACTAGAGTTGTAAGATCTCTTTAGATTAAACCATGGCGAAAGTGACTCACGGGGATTGGGGAGGGGGATACAATTTGCAATTTCAAAGCAATTGAGTAATTATACAAATATAAATACGTCGATCTTAAAATTTTCTTCAACTTGTCTATATTTAAAGTTTTGTTTATTTTATATAACTGTGATTACATTGGATTTTCATTCATATGGCAAGCTGTTACTAGACATACATTATCTTTAATCGCCTAGATTATTTTATAATTTAGATTTGGGAAATCTACCTCAAACATCCGGGCAACGCCGCGTACGAATAGTCAGAACACGAGCACAGACAAACACACACACATTATTGCATTATTAGTCGTCCATCACCAATAAAGACAATTACATAAAAAATATAAATATAAAATTGAGTCTGGCAAAAAAATAACACCTGTATTTCTTTATGACGCTGGTCAGCTATTCATTATTTAGTTTCAATTGAAGAATATATGTTGTCTTCTTAATTAAAAGTTGTGTAAAATTCAATGGATAGTGAACAAAATAGTATTTTTTAAATGTATTTAGATATCTGAGGTGACCGTATTCTAATATAACTCCAGAAATACTGTTCGATAGGTTTTGCGATAATGATTGATAATTTTGATTAGTTCTGACTACTATTCTCATCTTAGTAGTGATTTTCACAACGTTTTCACTGATGTGACATTAGAGTTACTTTCATATTTTCGAACGTGTAAATCTGTATATCAAACTCGAAAAACTATACGGATTTTAGATGAAGGACCCGTGGCACAAAGGATAAACGTGTTGTGTGATATTTTTTCTAAGTGTTGGGGACCCGTTTAGGGGTACCGACAATAAAATAAAAGAACAACAGGTTTAGAGATAATAATAATGAATTGTATTGAACAGAGAAATTATACACAAGTCAGTGTTGGTAGTGCTAGTGCCTAAATGTGGTACCAATGTTCTCCCGGCAAAAGCCGGTATTTATGGTAGCCGGTTGCTACCATAAATAGTTATTACTAAATGGTAGGTAGGTTCACCAAAACACTAAGTTACACTGGTCTAGAGGTTGATGATTCAATCCTTATTACAGACGATAATAACAAGGATAACATAGTTATTTAAGTAATACTTCTCCTGGGTCATGGTTGACGGAACGTAGACACTCAAAATTCCGTGAATTAAATTCAGTGTTCAGCTCGAAAATGTTCCAGAATTCGATATAAGAATTCCAAACTTCGAAAATGTTCCAGAAATCGAGATAAGAATTCCAAAATTCGAAAATGTTCCAGAATTCGATATGAGAATTCAAAACTTCAAAAATGTTCCAGAATTCGATATGAGAATTCAAAACTTCGAAAATGTTCCAGAATTCGATATAAGAATTCCAAACTTCGAAAATGTTCCAGAATTCGATATAAGAATTCCAAACTTCGAAAATGTTCCAGAATTCGATATAAGAATTCCAAAATTCGAAAATGTTCCAGAATTCGATATAAGAATTCAAAACTTCAAAAATGTTCGAGAATTCGATATAAGAATTCAAAACTTCGAAAATGTTCCAGAATTCGATATAAGAATTCCAAACTTCGAAAATGTTCCAGAATTCGATATAAGAATTCCAAACTTCGAAAATGTTCCAGAATTCGATATAAGAATTCCAAACTTCCAAAATGTTCCAGAATTCGATATAAGAATTCCAAACTTCGAAAATGTTCCAGAATTCGATATAAGAATTCCAAACTTCGAAAATGTTCCAGAATTCGATACAAGAATTCCAAACTTCGAAAATGTTCCAGAATTCGATATAAGAATTCCAAACTTCGAAAATGTTCCAGAATTCGATATAAGAATTCCAAACTTCAAAAATGTTCCAGAATTCGATATAAGAATTCAAAACTTCAAAAATGTTCCAGAATTCGATATAAGAATTCAAAACTTCGAAAATGTTCCAGAATTCGATATAAGAATTCCAAACTTCGAAAATGTTCCAGAATTCGATATAAGAATTCAAAACTTCGAAAATGTTCCAGAATTCGATATAAGAATTCAAAACTTCGAAAATGTTCCAGAATTCGATATGAGAATTCAAAACTTCGAAAATGTTCCAGAATTCGATATAGGAATTCCAAACTTCGAAAATGTTTCAGAATTCGATATAAGAATTCCAAACTTCGAAAATGTTCCAGAATTCGATATAAGAATTCCAAACTTCGAAAATGTTCCAGAATTCGATATGAGAATTCAAAACTTCAAAAATGTTCCAGAATTCGATATAAGAATTCCAAACTTCGAAAATGTTCCAGAATTCGATATAAGAATTCCAAACTTCGAAAATGTTCCAGAATTCGATATAAGAATTCCAAACTTCGAAAATGTTCCAGAATTCGATATAAGAATTCAAAACTTCAAAAATGTTCCAGAATTCGATATAAGAATTCCAAACTTCGAAAATGTTCCAGAATTCGATATAAGAATTCCAAACTTCGAAAATGTTCCAGAATTCGATATAAGAATTCAAAACTTCGAAAATGTTCCAGAATTCGATATAAGAATTCCAAACTTCGAAAATGTTCCAGAATTCGATATGAGAATTCAAAACTTCGAAAATATTCCAGAATTCGATATAGGAATTCCAAACTTCGAAAATGTTCCAGAATTCGATATAAGAATTCAAAACTTCAAAAATGTTCCAGAATTCGATATAGC
>OY744533.1:8780992-8813492 GCA_963556195.1 Sepiola atlantica
CTGTCACTAAGAACTGTATTATACTTAGTACGATATCCACTTCGCCACGGATGCTTACGGACAATTCTAGGGGCCTTAAACTTATTCTTGTTTTTGATCTAACTACTTATCACTATAGATACCTACTTATCTATTATTTATAATTATAGGTTCCCATATTGTATTGCATTCTATACTAGGTCTGCTGAGTAAATGATTGTCGCCTAACATATTTGCTGCTTCTTTGAGTCGTTTTACTCTCCACCATTCTTCTTTATCTATATATTTTACTTCATCCCATAAGGGTAGATGGTTTCCCTTTTCCTTCTATATGTGGTCAGCCATACCCGACTTTTCAATTTCTCAACGTATTTCGGCTTTCCGGTGTTCCTTAAGCCTTACCTTTAGTGGACGACATGTCTTACCTGTGTATACTTTTCCACACTTAAATGGAATCGCATACACACAGTTCTTAGTCATAATTTTTCTGTAGGGGGTTTGACTCTCACAAGATGCTTTCGAAGAGTTGAGTCGCTCCTGAATACTATCCTTATGTTATGTGGATTACATATTCTTTGGATTTTTTCCGACAAACCCCTCATATATGGTATACAAACTGTGGTGAGTTTTCGGGTCGTGTCCTTTGGTGTTGCGTCTAAATTTGTTGGAGCTGATGTCATGCTCTCTGAGTAGTTGTTTCGGTGGAGGGTTTCTCTTAAACTATCCATGTCCTCTTGATATGTATTATCGTTACTACATATTGTAATGCCATATATATATATATATATATATATATATATATATATATATATATATATATGTATATATATATATATATATATATATTTATACCGACAGGAAGAAGGTGTAGCGATGGGTTCACCATTGTCCCCAGTACTGGCCAATGCCTATATGTAATACTGTGAAGAAAATGGCGTTACAATCAACACCACTACAGCCAACAATGTGGCTGCGATATATAGATGACACATGCATACTCTGGCCTCACCAGGAGGACGTTCAAATATTACTGGACCATGTGAACTCTCTCCGACCATCTATACAGTTCACGATGGACAAAGAACATAACAACAAATTATCATTCCTAGATGTGCTGATTACTCGCACTGACCGGGGGTGTAGGTCATCTGTGTATCGAAATACAACTTTCACTGGACAATATCTAAATTTCAACTCCCACCATCCATATAATGTAAAGAAAGGAATTGTCCGGTGCCTAAAACGACAATATGTAGTAACAACGATACATATAAGTGGATAACGACACGGACTGAATACCTGAGTGTTCCAAGTTCGAATCCAGTCTGTTCCACAGGTTGCGCAAATTTGAATTAGAAAGGGTATTTAGACATATTTTTAAAACCATTGTTTCGTAATAGCATTATATTTTTTTAAAACTATAACAATATGTAATGTTAAAATCAATAAAAATTGTAATTCAAATTGGCGCAACCTCGCCTGCAGACATAACGTGATTGGCTGACCCAAAAGTCCATTACCATCGGACGATGAAGAAAAAGAAGAAAAAGAAAAACACTCTTCGACAAGTAGAATTGTAAATCTCGAAAGCTAAGATTAAAATAAATGTTATTTATTTTAACAGTACACATTGTTATGGTTTAATAAAAAAAATAATACTGTTACGAAACAATGGTTTAAAAATATGTCTAAATACCCTTTCTAATTATATATATATATATATAAATTCCCGAAACAGTTTTTCATGGTAAACAACTGATGATCCCTTAAATAATGTTAGAAGCGAACTAATATAATAACTGTAAAAAATAAATTGACTTACATGAGTGATTTTCCACTGAACGACTTGGGACTAAAAGTTTGTTTTTTTTATTTTTTATTTTTATTTATTTTTATTTTTTTATATAGTTTTAATGGTTGAGAAACTTCCAAGACTATATATATATATATATATATATATATATATATATATATATATATATATATATATATATATATATATATATATATATATATATGTATATATTGTCACACATACCAAAAAAGAGTGGTCTTTATGTATTGTTACCTTTACTTAAAATGGTGACCCGAAATTCTTGTCCTCTCTACCATAAAATATGGTCCGAAAGTCTTCTTCGTATTTACTTACCTCGTCACAAGTTCGGTTCTTATTGTGGTAAGAATACAGTTCCCCCAAACAACACTGGATTGTTACACAAATTAAAATTGCCTCAGTCAAGAAAGATTTCTCATTACTGATCGAAGACAAAAAAGATGAAGTGTAAGATCAGAACAGATACTACAAATTCTCATGAAAGTTGTAGTATCTCTTATTTAAAAAAGTAGTTCAGAACCTCTACCAAGAAAGGTGGTACGTACGGCTTCGTACTGTATTAAAAAAAAATTGGTTCAGAACGCCTACTAAGAAGGGTTGTACGAAAGTCTTGGTACCTCTGCCAAAAAAGGTGGTTTGGAAGCCCAACGACTAAGAGTGGTACTAAGTCTTTGTATCAATATTTAAAAAAGTGGGTCAGAACACCTAACACGAAGGGTTGTACGTATGTCTATTTACCATTTCTAAACAAATAATGGTCGGAACCCCTACTACAAAAGGTGGCACGAAAGTCTTGGTACCATATCGAAAAATATTTGTTCGGAAACCCTACCACAAAGGGTGGTATTAAAGTCTTGGTACCTCTATAAAAAGGTTGTATGGAACCCCTACCACAAAGCGTTATACGTAAGTCTTGCTATCATTTACAAAGAAAAGGTGGTTCGGACCCTCTACCATGAAGGATTGTACGAGAGTATTGGTACCTACACCAGAAAAGTTGTTTTGGAAACCCTACCAAGATCGGTTATGCGTAAGTCTATCTACCATTTCAAAACAGAACGTGGTTTGGGGCCTTTACCACGAAGGGTGGTTCGAAATTCTTGGTACCTCTACCAAAATGTGTGGTTCGGAACGCCTAACGCAAATGATGGTCCGAAAGTCTTGGTACCTCTACCAAAAATGTGGTTCGGAACGCCTAACGCAAATGATGGTCCGAATGTGTTGGTGCCATTTCTAGTAAAAAGTCGTTCGGAACGCCTAACGCAAATGATGGTCCGAATGTGTTGGTACCATTTCTAGTAAAAAGTCGTTCGGAACGCCTAACGCAAATGATGGTCCGAATGTGTTGGTACCATTTCTAGTAAAAAGTCGTTCAGAATCCCTAACAAAAAGGGTGGTACGTAAGTCTCTCCGAAAGTTACAACAATAGACTAAGTACACACCAAAGGGTCACGAAAATAATAATCTTCATACGGACGTTCCCAGTTTGTGACAATGTCAATAGAAAGTGAATAAACTGAATCCATTGCATATTAATAACAACCAGAACGGATAGCAGTCTTGCAAACAATAATAAAGAAACGGTAAAATCCTAGCTTTAGTCTCGGTTTTAGAAGCTTTAAGAATTATCACGATTATATTGAATAAATGATTTGTAGATTTATTCGTTATCTTTGTTTCATGTATTTTTAATTTCATGTACATTGTGCAATATAATGTTTCCATAAAACGGTAAAAGGATATGTTTGAGTTCATGCCTTATTTCCTCTACTACAACAAAGGAAATCAATGGCAAAAGTTGTATGCACCAGCTGTTTAAGACCAATCAGAATAGTTATATTCACGAACTATTGCCAACCAGATGGCGTATTATATTATTTTGATGAATCTTTAAAGTCTCCAAAGACAACTGATACCCCCAGTATAGGTGCCTGCGTGAAGACTGTGCCGTGAGGCAAAGAGTGTAAAATCTATTTTGTTGAACAGACATTGCTTTATACCAGTGTCAAAAAGAAATTTCCAGAAAAATCGGAGACAATGCCGGGATCAGCAGAGAAAATCTGATGATATGTTCGAGATTTTCTTTGGTATCTAAGACTTGAAAATCCAGTCTGCCCTACTATTTAATCCGTAGCTGAGTGAGGATATCAAGAATCATGTCTTTTCCGAATGGTATTAACGACAGTAATGAAGGAAGCTCGGAAAAATGCGATGATTATATACAACCATAACATTTTCAAGAACCCACAAGTTATGTTAATAATAAGACAGTTAAATCAACAAACACATGTTGAAATAAAATGTAACATGAATCTGGAACTTGACATAGATTTTTACATGTAATGAAACTGGAAATAGGAAAGAAGTGAAAATAAAGATGGCGGCTGCATTTGGGAAAAGGCTAAAAACGCGAATATCGGATTGGGGAAAACTGGTAAACTAAATAAAAATAAACCAATATATATATATATATATATATATATATATATATATATATATATATATATATATATATATATATATATATATATATATATATACATGAAAAGAAAAGGTGAATAATAATTTAGGATAAAAATGATGTGATTGGTGATTGAGGGATCGGAACAACAAAAAAAAACAGGTTGTAAAACGCAAGAAGCCTGGATCGTTTTTTTTTGGGGGGGGGAGTGTTTCCTTTATTTCCCGACGCCGGAAATAACGGCAGAAATACGCATTTGAGAAAAAGGGGATAATGAGGATGACATCGATATGAGATCAGCCCCGTTTTTGTGACGCATTTTATTTTTAATAGAAAGCTTTGGCATGCGCACAGGTGGGTATCAATGGATCTACTAGGCATATCTTTTCATTTTTCTTTCCGTGTTCTTATCTTTATATATATATATATATATATATATATATATATATATATATATATATATATATTTGTTTATATATATATATATATTTATATATACATATATATTTATATATTTATATATATATATTTATATATTATATATATATGTGTATATATATACACATATATATTTATATATATATTTATATATATATATTTTATATATATATATATATTTATATATATATATATATTTATATATATATATATATTTATATATATATATGTATTTATAAATATATATATAAATACATTTATATATATATATATATATATATATATATATATATATATATATATATGTACATATATATATATATATATATATATATATATATATATATTACGTCATTTTATTACATTTTATTCAATGCTTAAAAAAAAAAAAAAAAAAAAAAAAGAACGAACAATATCTTTATAACTCCCGGCATGCCCCTTGCATAATCGTTCTTAATATTTTTCACTTCCGCCCTTTTCCATCTTGGCGGAGAGCGTCACACCACTCGATGCTACTTATAAACAAAAGTTTGTTTATTTTATAAAAAAAAAAATACACCCCTGAAGATGAAGTTTGTAGACTTCGAAATTGATTGGAAAAAGAAAAAAAAGAAATAAATTCTTTCACGCATTGTTAAAAAGGGCTTCTTACGTCATTTTATTACATTTTATTCAATGCATAAAAAAAAAAAAAAAAAAAAAGAACGAACAATATCTTTATAACTCCCGGCATGCCCCTTGCATAATCGTTCTTAATATTTTTCACTTCCGCCCTTTTCCATCTTGGCGGAGAGCGTCACACCACTCGATGCTACTTATAAACAAAAGTTTGTTTATTTTATAAAAAAAAAAATACACCCCTGAAGATGAAGTTTGTAGACTTCGAAATTGATTGGAAAAAGAAAAAAAGAAATAAATTCTTTCACGCATTGTTAAAAAGGGCTTCTTACGTCATTTTATTACATTTTATTCAATGCTTAAAAAAAAAAAAAAAAAAAAAAAAGAACGAACAATATCTTTATAACTCCCGGCATGCCCCTTGCATAATCGTTCTTAATATTTTTCACTTCCGCCCTTTTCCATCTTGGCGGAGAGCGTCACACCACTCGATGCTACTTATAAACAAAAGTTTGTTTATTTTATAAAAAAAAAAATACACCCCTGAAGATGAAGTTTGTAGACTTCGAAATTGATTGGAAAAAGAAAAAAAGAAATAAATTCTTTCACGCATTGTTAAAAAGGGCTTCTTACGTCATTTTATTACATTTTATTCAATGCATAAAAAAAAAAAAAAAAAAAAAAGAACGAACAATATCTTTATAACTCCCGGCATGCCCCTTGCATAATCGTTCTTAATATTTTTCACTTCCGCCCTTTTCCATCTTGGCGGAGAGCGTCACACCACTCGATGCTACTTATAAACAAAAGTTTGTTTATTTTATAAAAAAAAAAATACACCCCTGAAGATGAAGTTTGTAGACTTCGAAATTGATTGGAAAAAGAAAAAAAAAAAGAAATAAATTCTTTCACGCATTGTTAAAAAGGGCTTCTTACGTCATTTTATTACATTTTATTCAATGCTTAAAAAAAAAAAAAAAGAACGAACAATATCTTTATAACTCCCGGCATGCCCCTTGCATAATCGTTCTTAATATTTTTCACTTCCGCCCTTTTCCATCTTGGCGGAGAGCGTCACACCACTCGATGCTACTTATAAACAAAAGTTTGTTTATTTTATAAAAAAAAAAATACACCCCTGAAGATGAAGTTTGTAGACTTCGAAATTGATTGGAAAAAGAAAAAAAAGAAATAAATTCTTTCACGCATTGTTAAAAAGGGCTTCTTACGTCATTTTATTACATTTTATTCAATGCATAAAAAAAAAAAAAAAAAAAAAGAACGAACAATATCTTTATAACTCCCGGCATGCCCCTTGCATAATCGTTCTTAATATTTTTCACTTCCGCCCTTTTCCATCTTGGCGGAGAGCGTCACACCACTCGATGCTACTTATAAACAAAAGTTTGTTTATTTTATAAAAAAAAAAATACACCCCTGAAGATGAAGTTTGTAGACTTCGAAATTGATTGGAAAAAGAAAAAAAAGAAATAAATTCTTTCACGCATTGTTAAAAAGGGCTTCTTACGTCATTTTATTACATTTTATTCAATGCATAAAAAAAAAAAAAAAAAAAAAGAACGAACAATATCTTTATAACTCCCGGCATGCCCCTTGCATAATCGTTCTTAATATTTTTCACTTCCGCCCTTTTCCATCTTGGCGGAGAGCGTCACACCACTCGATGCTACTTATAAACAAAAGTTTGTTTATTTTATAAAAAAAAAAATACACCCCTGAAGATGAAGTTTGTAGACTTCGAAATTGATTGGAAAAAGAAAAAAAAGAAATAAATTCTTTCACGCATTGTTAAAAAGGGCTTCTTACGTCATTTTATTACATTTTATTCAATGCATAAAAAAAAAAAAAAAAAAAAAGAACGAACAATATCTTTATAACTCCCGGCATGCCCCTTGCATAATCGTTCTTAATATTTTTCACTTCCGCCCTTTTCCATCTTGGCGGAGAGCGTCACACCACTCGATGCTACTTATAAACAAAAGTTTGTTTATTTTATAAAAAAAAAAATACACCCCTGAAGATGAAGTTTGTAGACTTCGAAATTGATTGGAAAAAGAAAAAAAAGAAATAAATTCTTTCACGCATTGTTAAAAAGGGCTTCTTACGTCATTTTATTACATTTTATTCAATGCATAAAAAAAAAAAAAAAAAAAAAGAACGAACAATATCTTTATAACTCCCGGCATGCCCCTTGCATAATCGTTCTTAATATTTTTCACTTCCGCCCTTTTCCATCTTGGCGGAGAGCGTCACACCACTCGATGCTACTTATAAACAAAAGTTTGTTTATTTTATAAAAAAAAAATACACCCCTGAAGATGAAGTTTGTAGACTTCGAAATTGATTGGAAAAAGAAAAAAAAGAAATAAATTCTTTCACGCATTGTTAAAAAAGGGCTTCTTACGTCATTTTATTACATTTTATTCAATGCTTAAAAAAAAAAAAAAAAAAAAAAAAAAGAACGAACAATATCTTTATAACTCCCGGCATGCCCCTTGCATAATCGTTCTTAATATTTTTCACTTCCGCCCTTTTCCATCTTGGCGGAGAGCGTCACACCACTCGATGCTACTTATAAACAAAAGTTTGTTTATTTTATAAAAAAAAAAATACACCCCTGAAGATGAAGTTTGTAGACTTCGAAATTGATTGGAAAAAGAAAAAAAAGAAATAAATTCTTTCACGCATTGTTAAAAAGGGCTTCTTACTGAAATAATAACGTAGGTTGCAAGTCACTGTTAACCTCCAAAGCAGCTCTTACTGCTCGACACGTGCACTCGCTTCGCACACTCCGTTTCTCTGAGACGGTACGAGACTCGCTTTTTATAATATCCAGTCACACCTAATTTCCATACGTGCAGCGAGACTTTGCGAGATTTTGCGTGAACTGTATGTAATAAACATTCAGGGACGCCATGTTGGATTTCTTTCCTTCTTTCTTTCTTTCACTCGCAGCGCACAGGACAAGCAAACCCGAGGACGTTTCGCAAGTAAGCCCTCTTCATGTTCATGTTCCCTACACTCCCCCCTGATCTCATGATCACAGAGATGGCAGGGAGGCCTAGATCGCCTTCGCCGGTTGCTTCTTCGGAGGGGGACAACGCAAGCCTCATCTTCGCTTGTGCTCTCGTCCGCGGTCTGAGGGTCGAGAAACATCGCGTCCGCTGGGATACTGCTGATATCCGAGTCACTGTCCGATGGGGCTGCTGCAAGCCAGAGCGATGCCTCACTGCTCTCTGACTCCGACTCGCTCTTGTCGTTCAGTGATGATTGCGTTGCTAACCGTAAGTCCCTAATGTGACGGGGCATACCGTCGACTCGCACCGCCTGTGGGCTGATTACCTCGGTGACGCGTCCAACTCCGTATTTCGTCGTACACTTGCCGCGCGGGTTCTTAGTCCAGACGACATCCCCTTTTTTCAGTTTCTCTTTGGTTACTTCCAGTTCGGGCAGCGGGTTAGTCTCTATGCCTTTCACCCTGACGTGATACCTGTGCAAGGTGTCAGCCGGCGCTGTAGAGGGTGAAACATTATCCTTTGGGGTTACGTTATACAGGTAGACTGCCTCATATACCGTGCAGCCCGTCCTGGCCGCAATGGTTTTGACGGTTCTGTGATTCCGCTCGATGACCCCATTTCCACTCGGTACGTGGGCGCATCGAAACCTCAGGTGTACTCCCCAGCCATCAGCAAACTTTCTGAACTGCTCACTAGTGAATGCAGCGCCATTGTCGGTTAATATCTCCGTTGGGGGGCCACGTTCAAGAAAAATATTGTTTAACTGACGGATGATGCTGGCTGCATCCTGCCGGCGCAGCATGCGCCATATCGCAAACCTGGATGGACCGCAATCAATGAGAGTCAAGAAATCCTCACCGTTGTGGTGAGTAATATCCATCGCCAGCCGGTTCCAATGGCTTTCCACTACCAGCTTTCCTTTCTCCCAGCGAACGGGTGCTGGATCAATGGATTGGCATGCTATACAATCTTTGACCACTTTCCTGACGTCTGCCTTTTGTACTCCTGGTTCAACCAACTTAGTGAAATATAGGGTCCGCTTGACCCCAGGGTGCCCGGTTTGTTGGTGGACTTCTTTGATGGTATTAGATCGAACGGGGCTCACGGAAGCGGCGCAGGCGGGCTGCATGGGTTCAATAGTCTTTCTTATGGCATCAAGCCATCTTTGAGGTACTCTCGTCAAACAATCTGCTTTGTTCAGGCTGGATTTGACCAGGGAAACCTCTATTGACAGCGCATATTCGTTCACCAGCTTCATGATCGTGTCGAGCCGCCGTCGGATGAGCATCTCGCTCGTGGCTTTGGTTCGTATTCTGGCCCTCCCGGTGAGAGTATCTGAAATCCACTTATGGACGCAAGCAGAATCCGTGAATAGTCGCAGGGTGGTCGTCTTCCAAAGGATTGCCAAGTTTATCCCCTTGATAACCGCATCAAGTTCTGCCAGGTTTATGTGCTGGGAGTCCTTTTCTGGGCGTAACCAGCAAGCGTCTTCCACCACCATTCCATCATGGACCACCGATACACCAATGGCGAGAGAGCTTGCATCAACCCACACACTAAGGTTCTGGCTGTCGACGCACCATCTGCCTCGCGTTGGGTCTTCCTTGTGCACCCTGGTGAGGACTTCTTTGAGCATTGTATTGAGAGGGACGTCATGAGTTTCGTCATCCCATCCAGTGGTGACGTCGGAGGCTCTTCGCTTAATAAATGCCACCGCAACACGAAGCCAGCCGCCGACAGGAAGGTGTCCAACTAACTTTCCGCACAAGGAAAATACGTTTCGTCGTGTAACAATACAAGGCATGTCCGGGGTTTCATTTCCTCTTTTCCAGTACAGAACGTCATCTTCCTCCCAGACCTGCAAACCAAGTACCCGTGCGCCATCTCGTAGCCTTTCCGGTTCCTTGCTGAGAAGGCCAAAGTTGTAGAGATGCTCCCTCACGCGCGCCGCAGATACAATTTCCTCGTCCACGTACACGTCATCAATATATGCAGACGTTGCCCGCTGAATGCGCTCATCTTTAGTCAGAATGGTGTCAACAATCATTTGCATAATTGATGGCGCAACATTAAGTCCAAATCCCATGCGGGTTAGGCAATACCTTTTCCCCTTGATGAGCACCGTTTGATAGGGCCATAGTGATTTGTGTACACGCACTTGAAGGTATGCTTTGTGAAGATCCAGTACAGATACATTAGATCCCACTTGCCGCCATTCCCTCAACTTTTCAGTGCATACGTCCGCGCGAGCTGTAAAAGGGTCCACGTGCTCATTCAATTCTCGATAGTCGAGCACCGGCCTCACCTTCTGCTTATTCTGTTGGATAACCGCCATTAACGGGATCAGGCACTTTGGAGGACCCAATTCCTTCTCTGAATACGGAACTAGCCATCCATTACTAATCCAAGTTTGTAGTTCCTTGTCGTATTCTGCACGAGCTCCGGGGGGAATTTTGTATTCTGGCACCTTATTGCATAATTTCTCGGGTGGCTGCTCCTCCGACCACTTCCAGGAGGCTGTCCAGGATTTTGTGCGCTGGTCGAATTCCGCACAAAAATCAGGCTGTTCCAGCTTCATAGCTGCACTCAGAGCAAGGCCCGCTTTTGCAAAATGTGCCCTACCCTCACCATCAATGCGTACACCTCCCAATTCCTTGATGACGTCCATTCCCAGGAGTAGGTCGTAACCGAGCAGGTCACCGTTTATAACCAAGGCTCGTGCGGTTACTGTAGGCCCATCGCCGACACCTGCGCGAATGATGCTAACGCCACAAGAGGCTATCGAGCCACCGCCAACCGTCAATACCGGGATCCTTTCCTTATCCCATGCGTCACAGCATGCTTTGCGCACGAGGGTCTGCGTGCACCCGGTGTCTACGAGCGCGAAGCGCTCACGCCCGTTTACGCGCACGCTCACTGTGGGTAGCGCCTTATTTGGCGACGATCTGGGGAGAAGACTGGCGCTATAGCTTACTCCCCTTGCCCGTTTCCCGGACAACCTCTTGCCACGTGACCCAGCTTGTTGCACCGGTAACAACGCACGCGTTTTAACGTTCCTCGATCGGGCGCATCCTTTGCACCGCTTCGGCTACGGCAGTCTTTTGAAAAATGATTCGGCCCGCCACATTTGTAGCATCTCACGTCTTCTGTTGGTGGTGAAGACGCTTCCGCAGCTGCCGAAACCGGCTCTGTGTCCTCTTTCAAAATGTTTCGGGCTCTGGCCAACAACTCGTCAAGCCCAATCTCACTGAGTCTGGACGATGCTCGCAGCAGTCTGCTGGCGCCGTCTGGGAGTCCAGTCAGAAAAGCGCATCCCAGTATTCGCTCGCTTGTTCCACCAAACGGCGCGGCTAGCCTCCTCAAATCGGCCAGGTAGACGTCCACAGTCTCATCTAGCCCAAGCCGCCGTTCGGTGAACTGCCTCCAGGCGACGAAAGGGTCCACAGCAAAGGCTGCGTATAATGCCTGCCTAATTTCCTCTAGGCCTGGTTCGTCTCCGAGCTGCTGATACACCGAGTATGCTCCTTTGGTCAGCCTCAGCGGGATGACCAGTGCAGGATCCTTTATATTGCAAAGTCTGCAGACGCGCTCGGCTTTCTCCCACCACTCGACTACAGAGGGTCCGGAGGGGGAGCCGTCGAACTCGGGTATCAACCTCAAGTCGAACTTGTCCATCGCCGAGATAGCTTGAAATAATAACGTAGGTTGCAAGTCACTGTTAACCTCCAAAGCAGCTCTTACTGCTCGACACGTGCACTCGCTTCGCACACTCCGTTTCTCTGAGACGGTACGAGACTCGCTTTTTATAATATCCAGTCACACCTAATTTCCATACGTGCAGCGAGACTTTGCGAGATTTTGCGTGAACTGTATGTAATAAACATTCAGGGACGCCATGTTGGATTTCTTTCCTTCTTTCTTTCTTTCACTCGCAGCGCACAGGACAAGCAAACCCGAGGACGTTTCGCAAGTAAGCCCTCTTCATGTTCATGTTCCCTACACTTACGTCATTTTATTACATTTTATTCAATGCTTAAAAAAAAAAAAAAAAAAAAAAAAGAACGAACAATATCTTTATAACTCCCGGCATGCCCCTTGCATAATCGTTCTTAATATTTTTCACTTCCGCCCTTTTCCATCTTGGCGGAGAGCGTCACACCACTCGATGCTACTTATAAACAAAAGTTTGTTTATTTTATAAAAAAAAAAATACACCCCTGAAGATGAAGTTTGTAGACTTCGAAATTGATTGGAAAAAGAAAAAAAAGAAATAAATTCTTTCACGCATTGTTAAAAAGGGCTTCTTACGTCATTTTATTACATTTTATTCAATGCTTAAAAAAAAAAAAAAAAAAAAAAAAGAACGAACAATATCTTTATAACTCCCGGCATGCCCCTTGCATAATCGTTCTTAATATTTTTCACTTCCGCCCTTTTCCATCTTGGCGGAGAGCGTCACACCACTCGATGCTACTTATAAACAAAAGTTTGTTTATTTTATAAAAAAAAAAATACACCCCTGAAGATGAAGTTTGTAGACTTCGAAATTGATTGGAAAAAGAAAAAAAAGAAATAAATTCTTTCACGCATTGTTAAAAAGGGCTTCTTACGTCATTTTATTATATATATATATATATATATATATATGTATATATATATACGCGTGAATTTATATCAATAAAAGAAATGTATTAATGTTTTTTTTAAATATTTCATACATCCGAATTTTCGGTTTGACAAACCTTAGTCATGGCAGAGTATATATATATATATATATATATATATATATATATATATATATATATATATATATATATATATATATATATATTTAGATACTGTATGTTACATATTTCAGCAATGTACATGTTGGGCGTGACTACAAACATTTCAGCTTGCCGATGATTTCACTGGACACGGAGATTTACTAAAGATGTCTAAATCTGTGCTTTTGGATGAAACCGCGGTACATTGCTGAAATATGTAATATACAGTATCTAAATAAATTATATTAGCTCTCTTATATCATCGAGAACTTTATTTGATTTATTTTCATATACAACCTAACACTCTCTCTCTCTCTCTCTCTATATATATATATATAGTTTTCTATTTTTGTTCTATGGAGTAAGTCAACGACAACGCCGAAAATTGACGATTCTCTCCGATGTTATTAGAGTGTATGTTTATATATGTCCGGTGTAAGTAGTTGAAGCGCTGATAAGCATTATTAGAATTGAAAGCGTCGATGAAAGATATATATATATATAGGCAAAACTAAATTAAATATTTGTAAACTTTTTAAATTAAAAAATAATTATTAAATAGGGAGGTGGTGTCTGATCAACACTGCTGGGATGCCATGATAAAGAAATACTGTTTTGTTTTTTAAAATCCCGAAACAGTTTTCATGGTAAACAACTGACGATCCCTTATATATAAAAATATATTTATATTAGAGTATATTCTTGGAAGTAAACTAAAATAGTGATTGCAGTAGATTGATTGACTTACTAGACTAAAATCTTTCAACAAAATTTTTTTTTTTTTTTTTTCCCCAGTTTTGAAGGTTAAAAGAACTTCCGAGACTATATATATATATATATATATATATATATATATATACATATATATATACATATACATATATATATATATACATATATATGCATATATATATATAAATATACATATATATATACATATATATGTATACATATATATACACATATATATGCATGTATATATACATATATATATATACATTATATATACATATATAAATATATACATATATATACATATATATATATATATACATATACATACATATATATACATATATATATATATATATATATCTTCTATATTATAATGTAATGTCTGTATGTGTGTGTGTGTGTGTGTGTGTGTGCCCTATAGAAATTTTTTTAGAGAATATAGATACAATATAAAAGTGTATTATTATGTAAAATTCACAGAGTAATTTGATGGGCGTATTCCTGAATCTTTAAACCCACCCCTTAGGGGTCCATCGGGCAGATTCCATCAGGGGGGTCCTTTTCAGTTATTTTTCATTATATTTTATAGTAATTTGAAATTGCTGAGTCATATTGTAATTTAATTACGTAATAATTTGAAACAACTTTTAATTTTATTTAAAGTTGCTTAGCGTGTATTCTATTTACATGTAGGGGATAAGAAACTACGCCAAGCTCCGCCACTCGCCGCCACTGCCCACCACTCTGTATGTACACAAATACATGTACATTTTATAATATCTTATATAAGAAAAGTATTCGGTGTTGTCCGGCAAATTATACCTCAAGTACATAAAACAATTTATGTTTTTTAATGAAATTTATTTGTTAGATGATAGCTAAGGAAGAACGATAACACGTTTAAAAACACAATTTAGGTTTGTTTAAAAAAGGTTAGAGAATATAGATAACCTATAAAAGTGTATATGACCCAGGCATGGTACTTGTGTAGTATATGACCCGGGCATAGTACTTGTGCAGTATATGACCCGAGGACTGGTACTTGTGCATTATATGTTGTAGGCATGGTACTTGTGCAATATATGACCCGGGCAAAGTACTTGTGCAGTATATGACACAGGCATGGTACCTGTGCAGTATATGACCCGGTGCATTGCACTTGTGCAGTATATGACCCAGGCATGATAGTGTGTAGTATATGACCCGGGCATGGTACTTGTGCAGTATATGACCCAGGCATGCTACTTGTATTTTTTCTTATGTTCCGGAGCAATAAATGTAAGATTACACTATTACATTTAAAGCAGATGGCTCCAGGGGGGCGGAGGAATTACATTATTATTTGTATTTAACACATTTAAACAAGAGAAGAATCATATGGAAAAAAGGGAAAAAGAGGGTTAAACGAGGGAGGGAAATAATGGGGGCCAGGGAAAGAGAGACGGCTGGAGAACGGAAGAGAGTTGAAGTTTTTATATAAAGATGTTACACACACTCTTTAATTTCTACTACTTTGTTTTTTTATTGCCCCGGGCAACGCGGGGTAGCCCTGCTAGTATATATATATATATATATATATATATATATATATATATATATATATATATATATATATAGTCTAAAGAGGCTTTGAGTCATATTTAACAAAGAAACGGAATGCAGTTTAAATTCCGAAGATATCGCATAACCCTAACCCACCGTTGAAATATTCATAAATAAAAAAGGAGATTTTAGCATCTAAAAGTGAAACAAAAACAGGTGGCCTTAACTCGAGCGTGAAATATTAAAACGGGGATCATCAGCTGTTTACGATGTAACTGTTCCGAAGATTTAAAAACGGGACCGTTATAATAATGGGTCTCCAGTGGTACTTATATATATATATATATATATATATATATATATATATATATATATATATATACATACATATATATATATATATATATATATATATATATATATATATATATATACATATTTATATAAACATATATACATATAGATATATACATATTTATATAATATGAAGAAAAAAAAATATTTTTATTTTTTTAATTCTTTTTGATTTAATACATTATCTGCATCTAACACATGGTTTTCTCAATGAAGGCATTTTGCCTCCATCTTTATATTAAAACTCAAGATGCTTAAGAAAAGGAACTTGCCCAAATTTATAACTACCGGCGACCATGCGCTATTTTAAGTTCAAATAAAACATACATTTGCACTGTTAGTCCAGAACATCGGACACCTTCTACAAGACCAGGAAGGATTATTACAAAAAAAAGCAAAACAGGTTAATACCTTTTACTTGTCTAAACTCCGAAGAGGCTTGTTTTATCAAGCGAAATATCAGTTATATAAGTCAGGATGAAGAAGAAAAAAAAGAAAAAAAAATGTTTTGACTTTTTTTTAAAATTTTGATTTAATAAATTATCTGCATCTAACACATGGTTTTCTCAATGAAGGCATTTTGCCTCTATCTTTATATTAAAAGTCAAGATGCTTAAGAAAATGAACTTTCCCAAATTTATACACACATATATATATATATATATATATATACATATTTATATATATATATATATATATATATATATATATATATAGATATATACATTCATATATATATATATATACATATTTATACATATATACATATATATATATAGATAGATATTTATACATATATACATATATATATATATATATATATATATATATATATATGTATATGTATACATACACATAAAGTCATCTTTGTGTGCGTATGTGTGTGGTGGCATCACCGTAAACCAGGTAATCTAAGAGCCAAAATAACTGCAGGGCCAACACGTTTCATCCGACGTCTTGATCGATGTCAAAAGTTTATGAACCTGTATTAAAACTTATTATTCAAAATTCAACGTACGTAAAAGTAACATAAAAACAAATGTTCCGACATTTTTACCGTTCCGGTTTCAAAATTAATCGAACAATTTATTTTATTACAGGTAAGAAAAACAAACAAATAAACATACGCGTTTGACATCCTTTTTTTTTATTTAAAACTAGCAGGGTTAGCCAGCGTTGCCCGGAGCCATAAATCATCGCTAACCTAAATAAGATGCTGTACAGCGAGATGTCTGTTTACATTAGTTTTAAATGTCTGCATGTCAGTACTGTAAGGAAAACACGAAGCAGGGAGGGAGTTCCAGCGTCCAGCAGCACGCGGAAAGAAGCTTTGATAGTAGAAAGCTCTTCGGCATCTAGGGACCACCACAGTGTATGGATGGGATTTGGCAGATTGTCGGGTTGGTCTAGTTAATTTTCGTCGGGGGGGGGGGGGGCGGCACGAGAGCAGCAAGCTCATCAGAGCACAATCCAAGTTATTCATCTACCTCCCACAAGGTAAGATGTGACACAAGGTCGGGAAAGTGGGATTAGATAAGCCAGCGCTCGAGAGGTGAGCACTCTGGCCATTTAAAAATTGCCTGGGCAGCCCCGTCGGCATTCCCCGGTAGGGGCGCCTCAGACAGTAAGCAATAAACTTACTCCTCCCCAAAGAGGGGAGGCAAAGCCTGGGAGGGTGCACCTCCTAGAACTGCACAGGACCGGCAACCCCCAATAGACCGGCGTAAATCCAGACGCAAAGGCCCGGACGATACCGGTCTATTAGGCGGGGTATAAAAAAAACCCTGGTTGAATCCATTGAAGTACTTGTAAAACAGGCACAGGGAAGCAACATTGCGGCGGTGGGATAAAGGCTGATCTTATAGTATCTTATGGTTTGCTGACCGATTCGCCTTAGGCCAAGTTTAATAAGACAGCGATAAAACTAATCGATCTCTCTAAGTGACATTGTTCAATATGTTTTTCATAGCCGATATCATTGGCGCGTTTCTTTTGCTAAGAGACCTACTCCTCGAGGGCAGTTCAGCAGCCTTTTATAAATGGTGATGCTGCTTTCTACAGAACGGTTTACGGTCCGGTAATCAGTAAACGAGCTGGCGCCATTTTGTCAGTGGAACCAACTGGCCAGTTAAACGGTTTCACTCGGGCTATCGATTGTGTTATGGGCCACTTTGGGCAGACGTCACAGAATACAATAACCGAGTCACCGAATTTAAAAGCGACGAGAGACAGATAGCTTAATCAATCCTTCAAGACTGTGAATCAACAACGAGTAGGGTGGTGACGGCGGTTAAGTGGATAACGACACGGACTGAAGACCTGGGTGTTCCAAGTTCGAATCCAGTCGGTTCCACAGTACCACTTTCACTTAGGGATGTTGGTAACCTTTTCGTGGTCCTTCCCGTAAGTACTCGATGTCTTTCCAGAAAGATTTCTAACTAGAAAAACATCAGGGAAACTAATGTCAAGACCAGAATCATCTGATTCACAGGAAAGAAGACCAACGAGTAAAAAGCGACGTAAATGTATGTATTGCTCTATACATACCAGATTTGGAGACGTGTCATCCACATATAAGCAAGTGATTTTCAAACGTAAACAACTGAACATCAAATCAAAACAAATGAATTTCAAATAAGCATGAATAGATAATACAAATAAATTTAAAATAAATAAAAATGATTTTCAAATTAAACCAAATGAATCACAAAACAAAACTACTGAGTTTCAAATTAAAATTATTGGATTATACTAAATTTATTGTATAGAAGGGAAATACATTTCAAAATGAATAACTAAATCTTTAAAATCGAAATAAATACATAAGAACAATCAATGTAAAACTAAAACAAATGAATGTCACGTGACGCAATTTAATTTCAAATTCAAAAAACAAAAATAAGACAAATTAATTTCAAATTACAACTGTGAATCCCAAGTTAAAACAAATGAATATCATTTTAAAACAAACAAATTCTAGTTTTAAACAAATAAGGTTTTATTCAAAACAAGTTAGAGAGACATCCGTCTATCTCCGGAAACAATGGATCCCTTTGAAATGATTGCATGAGCTACGAGTAATTTCTAACGAAATATAATATTGTGTAATCGCATGTGTTTAAGATGACCACCATTTTATTCTTTGCTTTTCTGAAGGTGCAACAGATATGTGTCCATGACCTCATTTCAAAGCTACCTATCTCTCTCTCCCCCTCTCTCTCTATCTCTCTTTCTATCTCTCTCTTTCTCTCTCTCTATATCTCTATCTCTATCTCTCTCCCACCTTTCTCTCTGTCTCTCCCTTTCTCTCTCCCTTTCTCTTTCTATATATATATTTAACGTAGCTCTACATATAGACATATGTTTTGAACTTTCTCATGACGTCATTCAGTACGGTGAGTATCTTTTGTCTCCATAAATAGCTATCTATCTCTCTCCCCCTCTCTCTCTCTATCTCTCTCTTTCTATTTCTCTCTATCTCTCTATCTCTATCTCTCTATCTCTATCTCTCTCTCCCCCTTCCCCCCCCCCCTTCCCCCTTTCTCTCTCTCTCTCTCTCCCTTTCTCTCTCCCTTTCTCTCTCCCTTTCTCTTTCTATATATATATTTAACGTAGCTCTACATATAGACATATGTTTTGAACTTTCTCATGACGTCATTCAGTACGGTGAGTATCTTTTGTCTCCATAAATAGCTATGTATCTCTCTCCCTCTCTCTCTCTCTCTCTCTCTCTCTATCTCTCTCTTTCTATCTCTCTCTATCTCTCTATCTCTATCTCTCTATCTCTATCTCTCTCTCTCCCCCTTCCCCCCTTCCCCCTTTCTCTCTCTCTCTCTCCCTTTCTCTCTCCCTTTCTCTCTCCCTTTCTCTTTCTATATATATATTTAACGTAGCTCTACATATAGACATATGTTTTGAACTTTCTCATGACGTCATTCAGTACGGTGAGTATCTTTTGTCTCCATAAATAGCTATCTATCTCTCTCTCCGTCTCTTTCTCACTCTCTCTCTCCCTCTCTATCTCTCTCCCTCTTTCTCTCTCTCTCCCCTTTCTCTCTTTCCCCTTTTCTCTTTCTCTCCCTTTCTCTCTCTCTTTCTCTCTCTCTATATATATTTAACGTAGCTCTACATATAGACATATGTAATGAATAAGGTCTAGGTAGTGAAGTGCCAATTTACAATCAGTTTTAAAACTGTTCACACAGCCTCCAAAGTTTTCCTTCAGGCACTTCTGTGGCAGTTTTGTAGTGTGAGAACCAGAATAATTTTGTTGTAACCAGGACATAACAATAAAGAACAGGTACCCACTTACAATTAAATTATTCCGCCTAGTGTATCAGACTATATTGAACTGAATCTCTCACGACCTAACAACTCTAATGTACAGTTCTGTGAGCATCTTCAATGGCCTATACGATTGTTATGAGTGCAGTGAAGTTCTGCATTTTCTCATAGTTTTCAAAATGGTCGAACCAATCGTGAATGATCCTCTTGAAAGGATCTTTTTCACATTTTCAAGAAAATATCGTAACCCTAACCCTATCCCTAACCCTAACCCTAACCCTAACACTAATCCTAACCCTAATCCTAATCCTAATCCTTACCCTACCACTAATCCTAACCCTAACACTAATCCTAATCCTTACCCTAATCCTTATCCTTACCCTAACATTACTCCTAATTCTAACCCTAACCCTAACCCTAACCCTAACACTAATCCTAACCATAATCCTAACCCTAACCCTAATCCTAATACTTACCCTAACATTACTCCTAATTCTAATCCTAACCCTAACCCTAACACTAATCCTAACCCTAATCCTAACCCTAACTCTTATCCTAATCCTTACCCTAACATTACTCCTAATTCTAATCCTAACCCTAACCCTAACCCTAACACTAATCCTAACCCTAATCCTAACCCTAACCCTAACCCTAAATCTTACTCTAATACCCTGCACTTTTTTCAACAAGCCTCTCTTGTAGTCATGTTTAAAGCTGTATAATTGTTGACGAACCTTCTATTTAGATGAGGTTGTTTTCACAATTGCAACATACGTATAGATCATTGAAGACGCTTACAGAAATGTACATTAGAGTTGAGGGGGGTCGTGAGAGAGTCAGTTCAATATAGTCTGAAACACTAAGCGCAATAATTGTAATGTAAGTGGGTACCTGCCGTTTATTGTAATGTCATGGTTACGTCATACTCTCCAAAATGAGAGTAACTGAATAATTAATGGAGTATAGAGGACAATTTTTGTGTGGGGGAGAATTCTGTATAAATATATAATTATATATAAATGTATGTATTATGATATTGAATATTTGTGACGATTTTGCATTGGGATATAGAGAACCAGAAAGATAATAGAAAGAACGCTTAGATTTACCCGCCAATCTAAGCGGAATTTTGTTCGGATTCATTAAGATGCTACAAATGGTAGATTTGGGGAAACTGTCGTGTTCAGGCTATTTGTAAATTCAGTTGCCATGTCGCCATTAACAATTGTCGTCCAGGACATTTTCACTAGGAACAGGGTATGTGATTGTAATGAATTTAGAGGGTATATTTTAATAATCAACTCAAATATAACTAAATATTCAAATTAAAAATAACATAGTATTCGAAGTTAAAATAGTTTCTCCTCGTCATGGCTACATACTAGATTATACATGGAAAGACATAACAACTATAAGCCAGATTATCCACCAAACCAGACCAATTCTGGCCCGGAATTCGGCTAAACCGATCGAAAAGCACAATAAAAATAAACTTTGCCTCGTTAAATTCTCCATTATGAAGAATAACATTATTCTTCACCGCTTAAGTTTTGCAGAAGTAGAGAAAGATTTACATAGTAAAGTGGTCCATTATGGAAAATCAAATTATTCTCTACTTCATTACTTATTCAAGTTTTGAGAAATAGGAAACACGTTACATAGTAAAGTTGTCCATCATAGAGAATACAATTATTCTTTCCTTCTTTACTTATTCAAGTTTTGAGAAATAGAGAAAACTTTACATAGTTAAATGGTCCATTATAGAAAGATAAAATTACTCTCTACTTCATTACTTATTCAAGTTTTGAGCAATAGGAAACACTTTACATAGTAAAGTGGTCCATCATAGAGAACACAATTATTCTTTCCTTCTTTACTTATTCAAGTTTTGAGCAATAGAGAAAACTTTACATAGTTAAATGGTCCATTATAGAAAGATAAAATTACTGTGTACTTCTTTACTTACTAAAGTTTTGAGAAATAGGAAAAACTTTACATAGTAAAGTGGTCCATCATAGAGAATACAATTATTCTTTCCTTCTTTACTTATTCAAGTTTTGAGAAATAGAGAAAACTTTACATAGTTAAATGGTCCATTATAGAAAGATAAAATTACTGTGTACTTCTTTACTTACTCAAGTTTTGAGAAAAAGGAAAAACTTTACATAGTAAAGTGGTCCATCATAGAGAACACAATTATTCTTTCCTTCTTTACTTATTCAAGTTTTGAGAAATAGAGAAAACTTTACATAGTTAAATGGTCCATTATAGAAAGATAAAAGTATTGTGTACTTCTTTACTTACTCAAGTTTTGAGAAATAGGAAAAACTTTACATAGTAAAGTGGTCCATCATAGAGAATACAATTATTCTTTCCTTCTTTACTTATTCAAGTTTTGAGAAATAGAGAAAACTTTACATAGTTAAATGGTCCATTATAGAAAGATAAAATTACTGTGTACTTCTTTACTTACTCAAGTTTTGAGAAATAGGAAAAACTTTACATAGTAAAGTGGTCCATCATAGAGAACACAATTATTCTTTCCTTCTTTACTTATTCAAGTTTTGAGCAATAGAGAAAACTTTACATAGTTAAATGGTCCATTATAGAAAGATAAAATTACTGTGTACTTCTTTACTTACTAAAGTTTTGAGAAATAGGAAAAACTTTACATAGTAAAGTGGTCCATCATAGAGAATACAATTATTCTTTCCTTCTTTACTTATTCAAGTTTTGAGAAATAGAGAAAACTTTACATAGTTAAATGGTCCATTATAGAAATATAAAATTACTGTGTACTTCTTTACTTACTCAAGTTTTGAGAAATAGGAAAAACTTTACATAGTAAAGTGGTCCATCATAGAGAATACAATTATTCTTTCTTTCTTTACTTATTCAAGTTTTGAGAAATAGAGAAAAGTTTACATAGTTAAATGGTCCATTATAGAAAGATAAAATTACTGTGTACTTATTTACTTACTCAAGTTTTGAGAAATAGGAAACAATTTACATAGTAAAGTGGTCCATCATAGAGAATACAATTATTCTTTCCTTCTTTACTTATTCAAGTTTTGAGAAATAGAGAAAACTTTACATAGTTAAATGGTCCATTATAGAAAGATAAAATTACTGTGAACTTCTTTACTTACTAAAGTTTTGAGAAGTAGGAAAAACTTTACATAGTAAAGCGGTCCATCATAGAGAATACAATTATTCTTTCCTTCTTTACTTATTCAAGTTTTGAGAAATAGAGAAAACTTTACATAGTTAAATGGTCCATTATAGAAATATAAAATCACTGTGTACTTCTTTACTTACTCAAGTTTTGAGAAATAGGAAAAACTTTACATAGTAAAGTGGTCCATCATAGAGAATACAATTATTCTTTCTTTCTTTACTTATTCAAGTTTTGAGAAATAGAGAAAAGTTTACATAGTTAAATGGTCCATTATAGAAAGATAAAATTACTGTGTACTTATTTACTTACTCAAGTTTTGAGAAATAGGAAACAATTTACATAGTAAAGTGGTCCATCATAGAGAATACAATTATTCTTTCCTTCTTTACTTATTCAAGTTTTGAGAAATAGAGAAAACTTTACATAGTTAAATGGTCCATTATAGAAAGATAAAATTACTGTGTACTTCTTTACTTACTCAAGTTTTGAGAAGTAGGAAAAACTTTACATAGTAAAGCGGTCCATCATAGAGAATACAATTATTCTTTCCTTCTTTACTTATTCAAGTTTTGAGAAATAGAGAAAACTTTACATAGTTAAATGGTCCATTATAGAAAGATAAAATTACTGTGTACTTCTTTACTTACTCAAGTTTTGAGAAATAGGAAAATCTTTACATAGTAAAGTGGTCCATCATAGAGAATACAATTATTCTTTCCTTCTTTACTTATTCAAGTTTTGAGAAATAGAGAAAACTTTACATAGTTAAATGGTCCATTATAGAAAGATAAAATTACTGTGTACTTCTTTACTTACTCAAGTTTTGAGAAATAGGAAAATCTTTACATAGTAAAGTGGTCCATCATAGAGAATACAATTATTCTTTCCTTCTGTACTTATTCAAGTTTTGAGAAATAGAGAAAACTTTACATGGTTAAATGGTCCATTATAGAAAGATAAAATTACTGTGTACTTCTTTACTTACTCAAGTTTTGAGAAATAGGAAAAACTTTACATAGTAAAGTGGTCCATTATAGAGAATACAATTATTCTTTCTTTCTTTACTTATTCAAGTTTTGAGAAATAGAGAAAAGTTTACATAGTTAAATGGTCCATTATAGAAAGATAAAATTACTGTGTACTTATTTACTTACTCAAGTTTTGAGAAATAGGAAACAATTTACATAGTAAAGTGGTCCATCATAGAGAATACAATTATTCTTTCCTTCTTTACTTATTCAAGTTTTGAGAAATAGAGAAAACTTTACATAGTTAAATGGTCCATTATAGAAAGATAAAATTATTGTGTACTTCTTTACTAACTCAAGTTTTGAGAAGTAGGAAAAACTTTACATAGTAAAGTTGTCCATCATAGAGAATACAATTATTCTTTCCTTCTTTACTTATTCAAGTTTTGAGAAATAGAGAAAACTTTACATAGTTAAATGGTCCATTATAGAAAGATAAAATTACTGTGTACTTCTTTACTTACTCAAGTTTTGAGAAATAGGAAAATCTTTACATAGTAAAGTGGTCCATCATAGAGAATACAATTATTCTTTCCTTCTGTACTTATTCAAGTTTTGAGAAATAGAGAAAACTTTACATGGTTAAATGGTCCATTATAGAAAGATAAAATTACTGTGTACTTCTTTACTTACTCAAGTTTTGAGAAATAGGAAAATCTTTACATAGTAAAGTGGTCCATCATAGAGAATACAATTATTCTTTCCTTCTGTACTTATTCAAGTTTTGAGAAGTAGAAATGACATAACATATTTTAATGGTCCATTATGGAGGTTAACATTATTTCTCTCTGATTTACTTATTCAAGTTTTGAGAAGTAGATCGTATGTTTCGGAATTTTTCAGATTTAGATTGATAATTTCTATTATTTTAATTTTTTGAACCACTGTTCTCATCTTGGATGTTATTCACACAGCATTACAACCAATAAAACCTCCGACCTTCTAAAGGTACGTATTGTCGAACTCAGGAATCTTTATTCCCTAACTCCGTACAGCTATTGGTTCGAAATATTTCCGTTCGAAATCCCGTGAAAATTTCCGAGTTCGAAATAAATATTCCCGACTTCGACCTGACGTAGCTGAAGATGGTCGGAGGTTACATCGGCCGAAACGTTGTGAAAATAACATACAAAATTAGAACAGTAATCTGAACAATATAAATAATAGAAATCTGATTATATACGGCATAATCACGTTGACACAACGGTTCTCATTAAATCACTGAAGTTAAACAATGTTGGGCCTGGTCAGTACCAGATGGGTGACCATTTGGGAATACCAGGCGCCGTATGTCATTTCCCTTAACCGGGGGTCGCCTGTGAATTTTATATTCCCTAGAAACTTCCTCTTTCATTTGGAAGCGCTGTCTGTAGGAGGACGTCGACATCTCCGTGCAAAAAGTGCAAAATCAAACGTTGTCATCTCCCCTAATTGGGATATAAATGCGACTGGGGATCGCTTGTGAATATGATACTCCCAAGAAACTTCCTCTTTCTTGGGAAGCTTGTTCAAGCCGTACAAGGATGAGTATTCTTCCCATGAATAACATAAATATATTTGTGAAGACGACGTGATTGGGTTGATGCTTACATGTGTTCTTTTGTATAGACATCTAAAATCACCAATATACGTTAAAAAAAAGACCGACATATACAAGTTCTTCTCAAATTATACTAAAGAAACAGTCGGTTTCAGCTGAACTTGAAGATAGCGCAAATAGTGAAAAAAAAAAAAACGTCAGCTAAAAATGAAGGCCGTGACGTCCAATCCAGACAAGGCCAGCTGCCATCTTGTCGACATGCTGCACAGTCTAATCGTTTTATACGTCTAATTTAACGCTTCGTTGAGCAAGAGCTTGTCGAAGCTGAATTCTTTTTCGAACATTCGCATCACGGAACTTTCTTATTTACTCATCCAACGATGCATTCATTTATTTTCTTTAATGTTTGTGATTTTTACCGTTGATTTACAAAACAATTTCCGTCGGGAAATGGTGTTCCTTTCGCAAGGATAACAGGCATCAGCGGATTCATCTATGGACCAATATCAGCAGTACTTACGGACGCAGATTTGTAATTATGCCTCATAGTTCGAATATCTTTAGACATAGAACACATTCATACTTACTGAAATATGTGTGCGTTTTCAGAAACGGCTATTTTATTGTTTCTAAGCATATAAACAGCTAAGTTATATGTGTTTATATATACATATATACATATATACACATATATATATATACATATATATATATATATATATACATATATATATATATATTTATTTCGGTACAGAAAAATTAGTACAACATTCGTACCGTCGGTTTCAAGCACAGAAGGGCATAGCCATCCAGCTCTCTTCAGCTTCTGTTGCCATCTGTTGAGGCTGAACAGAGCCGGATGGCTAAGTCATTCTGTGCTTGAAACCGACGGTACGAATGTTGTACTAATTTTTCTGTACCAAAATAAATAAATTGTACGCTCTTAATTTTTAATTTTTAACTTTAATTCTCAATTAATCGAGCACTCTGCTAGGATTTTTCTTGCTATATTACAAAGAAGTTTTTCTTTTCTTCTTTTCTTTCATCGTCCGATGGAAATGGACATTTTGGTCAGAAAATCACTTTATGTCTGTAGGCAAAGTGACGCCGGTTTGAATAAGAAAGGGTATTTAGACATATTTTTTAAACCATTGTTTCGTAATAGTATTATATTCTTTTGAAATAAAACATAACAATGGTGGTGTTAAATAAATAAAATTTATTTTAATCTTACCTTTCGAGAATATACTTCTCCTTTTCAAAGTGTGTTTTTTTTTCTTTTTTTTTTTCATCGTCCGATGGAAATGGACTTTTTGGTAAGAAAATCACGTTATGGCTGTAGGCGAGGTGACGCCGGTTTGAATAAGAAAGGGTATTTAGACATATCTTTTAAACCATTGTTTCGTAATAGTATTATTTTTTTTTTTGAAAAAAACATAACAATGGTGGTGTGAAATAAATACAATTTATTTTAATCTTAGCTTTCTAGAACATACTTCTCCTTTTCAAAGAGTGTTTTTTTTTGTTTAGTTTTTTTAAAGAAACACTATAATATTTTTTTATCTACATACGTATACGTTTTATCCTTTTGGGAATCGTCAGTGTATAGACGATTATTCATACCAGTCGCCGCACTCGAACCCTGATACTCAAGTCATGTTTTAAACTCAAATTATACAAGGAACATGCATTGAAGCAACGATAACGACTATGTTTATACTACTCACTTAGCCTCTAATTGAGATAGAATGGCTCTCTCCTTGAGGAAGCGTCCTTTTTTGATAAACTTGTATGAGAGACTTTCACTTCAAACATCAAATTGAAGATTTACATTTAATATATTGATAGAGTCGCTGAAACACTGTTTGAACCATTCTACTGCTCCAGAAATTATATTACTCCTGAGGCAATCCTCTCTTTATATGAGAGTCAAATACGTCCTAACAGTGAGTACTGTTGACACATCTTGAGAAGTGATACTAAAAGCATATTTTCCTGCTTTGACACAGTACAAAACTGACTTCGAAATCTATTTAGAGATGTATTTTTCTGTTTCTTTTGTGGAAGATGTATTTGGGAGAAGCAGATAGGTTGGAGAAAATGTAATATTATTTGTGAGGCGAAGTAATCGAAGCACATAGTCTTAAATCACGCATTAGGAAGTTATGTACGTGGTTAGTAGAAATGTTTAGCATATTAAGCTTTTGGTATGATCTATAATTCCCAAAGTTCCAGAAGAAATACAACTTTAATCTCTCTCTCTCTCTCTCTCTCTCTCTCTCTCTCTCTCTCTCTCTATATATATATATATATATATATATATATATATATATATATATATATATATATATATATATATATATATATATATAAGATCGCAACACGTGGAGATCGTCATAAATTTTTAAACGTTTTAGACCCCCGAAAGGTTGGTTTATATTAAGTTTATTTTACTTATGCTGTTTATTAAAAGAAATAAAATACCCAACAAGTTTGTTTTTTAAGGTGTAATGCCCAAATATTTCGTTTTATAGTTACTTCTGTTTTAAAATCTTCTGATTCAAATATGTTTGTAAAATAGAAAGTAGACAACTTTTCTTTAGATTTTATGTTGAAAAATAATTTACAATTTTTTTTGATACAACAAAAAGTGGAGCACGTCGGGAATTTTTTCTGGGGTTTTGCCTGTCGAAAGGTTGTGTTGTATTTAATTTATTTAACTTATTCTGTTTAAAGAACAGCAAAAATACGTTCAACACTTTTATTTTGAAATTACAAGATTTCGTTTTTGATTCCCGTGCGAAGCTATCTTATTAAGAATTAATATTTTCTCTTGACTTTGGATTTTTTTAAATGACGTCGAGTATATCCATTTACTTTGCACATTTTTACCCGGAATTCTAATTGATAAATTTTAATTGACTGATGGAGAACATCTTGTCAATTTCGAAAACTCTATTTGAATATAATTTGTATTATTTAGATTATTGGACTAGCGTTTCCACAGACCCTTGACGCAATGGATATAAGTGCTTAGTTACAATCAGTTCTAAGTGGCAGTTACACTCTTCTGTAGTGAATACTAAGAGTACAATTACGAATTATGTTTTACTTATGCATTGTCTTCTATCATTTATTGTATTTAAAACTATAATGTGAAAGTGAAACTGGTAATGCAATATCTGTCAACCTGGCTTTTGGTCGACATTTTTTATTAGAAAAAGTATGCGACGAGAGAGGGGGCATACTTATACAAGAATTTGAAAAATGTAGCTCACTTCTTGAAGAAATAAAACGCTTCATTATTTGTTACTTTCTTCTGGATTAAATGGGGGTTTCTATTCGAAATTGCGTACAGATTCCCGAAACGCGAGTTCGATATGAAGATTCAACAGTTCGATATTACGATTCCCGAGTTCGATATGACGATTCCCGATTTCGATATAAAGATTCCCGTGTCCGATATGAAGATTCCACAGTTCGATATGACAATTCTCACATTCGAAATAAAGATTCCCGAGTTCGATATGAAGATTCACGAGTTCGATATGAAGATTCCCGAGTTCGATATAAAGTTCCCAAGTTCGATATGAATATTCCCCAGTTCGATATGAAGATTCCCGAGTTCGATATGAAAATTCCCAAGTTCGATATGACGATTCCCAAGTTCGATATGATGATTGACAAGTTCGATATGGAGATTCCCGAGTTCGATATAAATATTCCCGAGTTCGATATGAAGATTCCCGTGTTCGATATGGAGATTTCCAAGTTCGATACGACGATTCCCAAGTTCGATATAAAGATTCCCGTGTTCGATATGAAGATGCCCTAGTTCGATATGACGATTCCCAAGTTCGATATGCCGATTCCCAAGTTCGATATGATGATTGACGAGTTCGATATGGAGATTCCCGAGTTCGATATAAATATTCCCGAATTCGATATAAAGATTCCCGTGTTCGATATGAAGATTCCCGAGGTCGATATAAAGATTCCCAAGTTCGATATTAAGATTCTCGAGTTCGATATGAAGATTCACGAGTTCGATATGAAGATTCCCGAGTTCGATATGAAGATTCCCTAGTTCGATATGACGATTCCCAAGTTCGATATGAAGATTGACGAGTTCGATATGGAGATTCCCGAGTTCGATATAAATATTCCCGAGTTCGATATAAAGATTCCCGAGTTCGATATGAAGATTCCCGAGTTCGATATGAAGATTCCCGTGTTCGATATGAAGATTCCCTAGTTCGATATGGAGATTTCCAAGTTCGATACGACGATTCCCGAGTTCGATATGACGATTCCCGAGTTCGATATGAAGATTCCCTAGTTCGATATGCCGATTCTCAAGTTCGATATGAAGATTCACGAGTTCGATATAGAGATTCCCGACTTCGATATAAAGATTCCCGAGTTCGATATGAGTATTCCCGAATTCGATATGAAGATTCCCGAGTTCGATATAAAGATTTCTAGAGTTCGATATGAAGATTTCCGAGTTGGATATGAAGATTCCCGAGTGCGATATAAAGATTCACGAGTTCGATATGAAGATTCCTGAATCTGATATGAAGATTCCCGAGTTCGATATGAAGATTCCAGAGATCGACAAGATCCATCTAAAGAAGGTCGGTTGTTAGATCGACAGAAATGTGATAATAACATCTAAGAAGATGAACATTTTTCCGAATAATTAAAAATAATACTAATGGAGATTGGGTATAGAATAGTCTGAAGCCGAAACTATACTATTGCTTATTTAAAAATTGTACTATTGTACTCTCTTTTAATGCTCGATTCAAGTATAAAATCTGTTATGTTGCGTGATGCCACCCTCCCCGGCATTACGTCTTCCATTTCGGTGGATTGGTGCGTACTGTAGTATATTTGTTGTAGTAATGATACCATCCTCCTAGGGATTACTTCATTTTGTTCGCAATGGAGAGAGAGGTAAAATATGTTCTGTTGTCATGTAAAAAATCCTATCAGCCATGTTCTCCTCTTTTGAGGATGGTTTGTAGCTGTTGTTATGAGACCATTCTCCCAGGTCTTACCTCCACTTTTAAGAGGGTAGCTTAACAAGGAATGTTTACAATCGGCTGTCCATTAGAAAACTCAACACTTACATTATATATACTAGTAAAAAAAAGTCGACCAGAAAGAGCATAGTATTACTAACACTAACCGTAACCCAATACTTACATTATATATACGAGCAAAAATATGCTACCTGAAGGGGCATATCATTACTAACTCTAACTCAACACGTACCTTATATAAACTAGCAACATTATGCGAGCAGCAGGGCATATTATTACTAAGCTTAACCCTAACTAAACACTAACTTCATATAGACGAGCAAAAATATGCGACTAGAAAAGGCATAGTATTACTAATCTTAACCTAAACTTAACTCTAACATTATATATACAAGCAAAATTATGCGCCAAGAAGGGGCGTATTATTACTAATCTTAACCCTAACTTTACACTAACATTATATACGAGCAAAAATATTCGACCAGAAGGGGCATAATATTACTAACCCTAATCCTAATTTAACACTTACATTATATATACTAGCAAACATATGCGAGCAATAGGGACATATTATTACTAAGCCTAACCCTAACTTAACACTAATATTATATATACAAGCAAAAATATGCGCCAAGAATGGGGCATATTATTACTAATCTTAACCCTAACTTAACACTAACATTATATATACGAGCAAAATTATGCGCTAAGAAGGGGCGTATTATTACTAATCTTAACCCTAACTTAACACTAACATGGTATATACGAGCAAAATTATGCGCCAAGAAGGGGCGTATTATTATTAATCTTAACCCTAACGTAACACTAACATTATATATACGAGCAAAATTATGCGCTAAGAAGGGGCGTATTATTACTAATCTTTACCCTAACGTAACACTAACATTATATATACGAGCAAAATTATGCGCCGAGAGGGGGCGTATTATTACTAATCTTGACCCTAACGTAACACTAACATTATATATACGAGCCAAAATCTTCGACTAGAAAAGGTATATTATCACTAACCTTAACCTATAACCTTAACCCTAACTGAACATTTACATTATATATACGAGTCAATAATATGCGACGGGAGAGAACACGTTTTTACTAGTACTTTGAATGTAAGTCGCATCTTGAAGAAATATAACTCTTCATTGTTTGTTGCTTTCTTTTTGAGTCGTTATTTTATTCTTAACATATTCCACAACGTGTGCGCTTGAGTGTTTATGTAGAATAATGTAAATAAAATGGAAACTGAAAAAGTCTCACAAAACCGGTAAAAGAAAATACATAACGGAAAAAAATCATTAGGACAACGACATACAAAAAAACAAAATGAAGTACAATATATTTTCTTCATAAATATCCACTGTGTTCCAAAGAGGAAAAATGTCATTTTAAAAGTACAGACAGTATTGATCGAATCCGTGTCCCAATATCAACAATAACACTTCGTCGAATCACAATGGCGTTAGTCTTACTTCCAACGGCCGCCCGTCGTGGCGGGAGAGACGCCGGACCGCTACTTTGTCGGGGGAAAAACCGCAGTTCTTTAATGCGCCAAGATGGCGTAGTCGGTCGCAAATAGATTCCAAGTGTTTATTGTTGACTGACATGATTCTATACGAGGCAAAGGATGGGTCGGGGT
>OY744533.1:8818492-8823492 GCA_963556195.1 Sepiola atlantica
ACGTGCCGTAAGTTCGTATGGGCATACGGCGTAGAAGTACTTGTGAAACAGGCATAGTTTTTGAACATTGGACGTGAGACATAGGCTAGTTCTTGGTAGACAGTGCCGGACCTGTTAGGTTAGAGATCTTACAGCAGGTGACCCTTTGAGGTAAACCTCTGCTTCCATTAGTTGTTCCTTAAGTCCTCACATTTCATGAGCGATATTTTTGACAAAAGGAGAAGTGCTGTTTTCTGGGTTTGAATCTATCACCCTAACACTTATCGTTGGCTAGTTTTTTGACTTTGAAGTAGTTTTAGCTCTTTACATCAAGTGGCTGCATGCCTTGTCTCAAGCAATTGCCATTAAAAAATTAAATATGAAAGCAAAAAAGAGAGAAGGAAATGAACAAAGAAAGTAAAGCAATAAGATAGAAGGAAACTAAAAACGGGTTCCCTCTTTAGAAGTGATCAAAATCTGATTATGATGATGATGATCATGACTACAATGCCGATGGCAATGACGTCTACTAGCGGGAGCCCGTGGATATTCCACGATGCTTTCAATATTATTTTGTATAAGTTATTGTTAATAATGATATTCTTTTTGAAATAATAAATATTCTGCAGTGTTAAAGTATTAATAAAAAATGCCTCTTTTTCCCCCGTATAAATGATTGTCATTGGCAGCTAAATATTCTGTAAAAAAAATAAAGCGAATATATCTCTTATGTATTTATTTATTTATTTATTTATTCAAAATTGTAGCAATTTGATTATTTTTTTAAAATCATTACGAATGCAAACCGCGCTAAACGCCATTTTGAAAATTACGAAACTATCGCTACAAAAGTGTTGCTTTTGAACAATAGTGTACATGATATGATACTGACATGATTTGTTTTATCCTTTTAATTAAAATAAGTTTTTAGTCAACGTCTAAATTTTATATATTCGTTCTTTAATTGTTTTATGTCCCAACTTAAGTAAATTGGATTCATCGCGGTTTGGGTTCGAACTCTTCTCCCTCTTGTTACCGTTAAAATAGTTGTCAGCTAACAATACTCACAATCAATGAAACGAATCATTTTTGTGATGTCTTTGTTTAGAATTGTACTGTTTTGGTGGAGGGCATGATACGATTACGGAACTATTCATTTTAAAATGGGTAAATTCGGAATGTTAACCTTGGCGACATCAGATTAATAACCAATCAAAACAGACCATCTGATTTTTTTAAATGTGTGTGAAAGGTGTAGATGTGCATATGATAAAAAAGCCTAAGCGTATTATGATACAGAACATTATAAATATATATATATATATATATATATATATATATATTATGTATTTTTTTATATATATTTTTTTATATATTTTCAAAGTTTCATTTTATTACCTGCAGTAATGTCATTGCGGTAATGGTCCTCTGAGGAGAAGATTTTCTTTGAAAACTCATGAGTTAAGGACTTTAAAGTACTTTGCTTGAACATTGAATTCTAATAAAAATTTGATTCGCACCTTATTTTATTCTTTCACTTCATCCAGTGCTATTAATGCTCTGTCCAGTATATTGAGCTTCAGTTTTATCCGGATTTCCACTAATTAAAGATATTAGTTGCCTCTTATATATGTTGTTGTATTACAATATATATATATATATATATATATATATATATATATATATATATATATATATATATATATATATATATATATATATATATATATATATGTGTGTGTAATACTTGTGTGTTATTATCTATGTACGTATAGTACGTTTCGTCCTTTTTCCGGACTCATCAGCATAGAGATATAACTATTCACTACTGGTCATGCGATTCGAAACCCCGGACTTCGTGTATTTTACAACTCAAATCCCGAAATCTAGAACCACTCGGCCACCAGTGAATAGCTGAATAAATAGTAATCATTTTTACACTTTATTCGGCGGCTTGACGTCATAAAAGCGTTCAACTTAAGTAAATGAACGATGCATTTATAGCTAGCGATGTCATACTGTGTTAATACTACACTTACAGTGCCCATCAAATGTTTTTAGAGGCTACAAATAATACATATTTGTTTTGTTTATTATCTACGACGTATACGTTTTGTCCTTTATAATCGGGACTCATATATATATATATATATATATATATATATATATATATATATATATATATATATATAAGTTAATACAACAAAAGATATAAAGGGAAACTAACATCTTTACTTCGTGGAAATCCGGATAGAACTGAAGCTCAATATACTGGATAGAGCATTAATAGCATGAGATAAAGTGAAAGAATAAAATAAGGACTTTAAATTACTTTGCTTGAATATTGAATGCTAATAAAATGTCATCATTTCTCTTTATCTAGTGCTATATATATATATATATATATATATATATATATATATATATATATATAAGGGGTATTTATGAAGCATGTATTCATGCAATTAAATGTTATTAAATAATGCAGTTTTTTATACAGCTTTTTTTTTTAATTTTATATTTCGCAAAGCCCAATAAGTATTTTAGTCAAATTAGTGTATATAAATTCCGTGGGTGTCTTGTTCTTTATTGTGTTATATTTATTGTATCCTTTTTGGCGAATACAGAACGTATATACGCGAATTTGACCGAAATACTAGATGGATTATCCGAAAATTGAAAAATTCAAATATTCCTATAAAATACTCTATGTTATTTAATAAGATTTGCCTATATATATATATATATATATATATATATATATATTTAGTATATACCAAACATAACAATTATCATAAGAACCCATCCTCCACTCTCCCTATTCCCTTCCAGCAGCAGCCATGGCTATTTCTAGTAACCCTCTCACCGTCTGCCTTACCTTCCTTTTTTCTAACCCACCCCCTAATTTGACCTTGTTTTTAACTTAAGGACTTCTTCTCAGAACTGCCTCAACATTTCCCTGCTAATGTCATTCGTTTACGATTCTAATTCGGGCCAGGAAGTATTGTTTAAAATGGTCCGATTTCTTCATTTTAATTCCGTTTAAGTGCGCTCCATCTACGATTTGAACTCAACATCGCACTATTTATTAGCGCTTTCCTATGCTGCCTTCACGAAATTTTTCTCTACTCCATCTAAATCTCCTTCTAATGGAAATCTTATCAACGGACAACTACCATCTGGACAAACCCCATATCTTTTTTTACACGAACTTTTTATCACCCTCCATTTTCTTAATAATATTTTTTCAAATGTTGAATTTTGGCTTTCATACTGCCAACTTATCTATCTGTATAATTCCTCTGATGATAAGATCTCGATCTTTGAAAAGCCTTGGCATAAGGAAAGAACAATAAACATTATTTTATTACAGAATATACCTTGCATTGAACAATCGAAGTTTGAAATAAATCTGGACATTCATACATGTTTATCACTCTTCGTTCATCTATCTTTATATATTTATATACATATATATACATATATTTATATACATGTATATATATTTATATACATATATATATATATATATGTATATTTATATACATATATATATATATTTATATACGTATATATATATACCTATATATATATATATATATATATATATATATATATATATATATATATATATATATATATACGCACACAGTGATATATGATAATACAAGTAGTGATATATAGTGGTAAGTAGTAAGACTGCACATTAAAAAACAAGAATATGGTTAATGCTCCCAAATTCATAATAGTATTGTCACAAGGACCCGTAGCTAGTGGATATAGTACTATCTAAAATTCAGTTCTAAGTGATAGTCATCTGAAGGTTGATAGTTCAATCCTATGTACGGGCGATATGAAGAATTGTGAATTACAAAAAACATGCTACCCACGTGGGTTCCGTTCGAAATTCTGTCCAGATTCCCGAATTCGACAGAAATATGTATGAGTTACCTGAATAAGGCCGGAGTTTACAGCGGCCGAAACGTTATGAGAATAACACTCAACATGAGAAGAGTAGTCCAAATTATTCAAATATTGTTTCATTATTTAGATTTTTAAAATTTATTTGAAGATCACATTAAGCAGGTCCGCAGAAAGTATTATTAGCTTTAAAAGAAATGGCTTTCCTGATGCGATGAAAGAAACGGATTAGCCGCTTGTGATCCACAGAAAAAACGATAGAACACTTGTGATCTCTAGAAAAACAATTGAACATTTGTCATCTCTAGAAAAACAATTGAACATTTGTGATCCCTAGAAAAACGATTGAACATTTGTGATCCCTTGAAAAACAATTGCACATGTGTGATCCCTTGAAAAACAATTGCACACTAGTGATTCCTTGAAAAACGATTGAACATTTGTGAACTCTTGAAAAACGATTGAACATTTGTGATCTCTAGAAAAACAATTGAACGCTTGTGACCCCTTGAAAAACGATTGAACACTAGTGATCCCTAGAAAATCGATTGCACACTTGGTATCCCTAGAAAAACTATTGAACACTTGTGATCCATAGAAAAACGTGTGAACACTTGTGACCCCTTGAATAACGATTGAACATTTGTGATCTCTAGAAAAACGATTGAACACTTGTGATCCCTTGAAAAACAATTGCACACTTGTGATCCCTTGAAAAACAATTGCACACTTGTGGTCTCTAGAAAAACGATTGAACATTTGCGACCCCTTAAAAAACGATTGAACACGTGTTATCCCTAGAAAACAATTTTTTTACTCAAAATAAAATAAAAATATGACCCACCCACCCAAATTGGTAAAAATGGCTTCTCATAAAAAAAACTACAACATTATACTCAATAGTATTTCCTGAAAACCACCAAGACAAACATTTACCAGAAGAAATCGTGTACCTTTAACCATGGCAAATAACTTTTCTTTCTAATCTTTCATTACGAAAAATAAAACGGAACTTCCATGAACGAAGTTTCTTTCCTAGAACATCCCATTAGTGGAAAAGATACTACGAGCTTGCTTCCAACCGACTGCAACATAGTCGT
>OY744533.1:8828492-8845992 GCA_963556195.1 Sepiola atlantica
ATTTTATTATATATATATATATATATATATATATATATATATATATATATATATATATATATATATTTAGGCAAACATTATTAAATAACACGGAGTGGTTTTGTTTGATGCGACTTTTTTTTATTTTTTCAATTTTCCGAATTGTCCATCGGAAAATTGAAAAAAAAAAAAAAGTCGCATCAAACAAAACCACTCCGTGTTATTTAATTATGTTTGCCTAAATGAAAATATGCTGCCTAAATACACACAATATATATATATATATATCACCATTGGAGAGACATGAATATTATAACGTTCCCATTTTCAAATCTCCGAAACAGTTACATGGTAAACAGCTGATGATCCCCGTTTTAATATTTCACGCTCAAGTTAAGGTCCCCTGTGTTTTTTTCACGGTTAGATACTTAAATCCTTTTTTTCATTTATGAATTTTCCAACGGTGGGTCGGCTTATGCAAGTGCTAAGTCTGCGATATTTTCGATTTAGTTTGTTTCTCTGGGAATTTAAACTGCATTTTCTTTCTTTGTTTAAAATGACTCAAAGCTTCTTTAGACTATATATTGGGTACTTAGATCTGTATGGCTAGGTTTCCTTCGTCCTATCTACTTGCCTATCTGGAACCTAAGGTACTTAAGCTTTTTTTTTGTTTTTTTTTATAAAGCAACTTTAATTGCTATATAATTATATTGCTAACTACCATATCGCAGAATGGTTCTTGGGTGTAGTGTTTTGATAGTATTATTATTATTGATATAATTAATGTTATTCGACATGTACATTACCATATCACACTGTAGTTTTAAGAGTAATGTATTTAATTATTATCATTATCATTATCATTATCATCATTATTATTATTATTATTATTATTATTATTATTATTATTATTATTATTATTTATTTATTTATTTATGTATATATTAGTGAAATCAAAGCTGAATTATTTCTACTTTTAATTATTGGTGAAATGGGCGCTTGATCAGTACCATTGGAGTGCCATGGATATCATAACTGTCCTGTTTTTAAATCTCCGTAAACAGTCACATGGTAAACAACTGATGATCCCCGTTTTAATATTTCACGCTTAAGTTAAAGTCCCCTGTTTTTGTTTCACTGTTAGATACTTTAATCCAACGAATACAAAATAACCTACCTCTCTACTTATATATATATATATATATATATATATATATATATATATATATATATATATATATATATATATATATTAGTACTTCATGTATCCACATAAAATATTATAAGGAGATATAATTTTTTATGTACCAGTTTTCAGTATTTACTTCAACAGTGCTCGATACGTAAGTAGAGCTAGGTAGTAAGCAGTGAAAATATATATGGCAATCAAGCCACACAGAGGCTCCCGTGTTTCATCCCCGGGGGGAATCGGCATTTAGCCTGACGATTCCCCCCGGGGATGAAACACGGGAGCCTATGTGTAGCTTGATTGCCATGTATATTTTCACTGCTTACTATATATATATATATATATATATATATATATATGTGTGAGTGTGTGTGTGTGTGCATAATTAAAAAGTTATCAAATAGTAGTTTATAAATATACCATGACAAGTATGATAAAAAAAATTCCTAAATACGATAAATGTATGCGCCATGTTGGAAATACAACATTATTATTAGAAATATCCGATATTTAACGGACACCTTATGAAGAGAGAATAATAATATATTCTTTAAAAAATCCGCGATTTACAGGACACACTTGGCCTTAGTTCTGATGATTTTTCTTGAATGCTCTGATAAATAAATATCGAACTCTTTATACATTCCATGAAAAATGCCAGTATACTGAAATCATATGCCCTTAATAGGTTTAAGATGAAAATTCATATACACTAAATGTACAAAAGCAAGGAAATTCCCAAATTTTTACACTTTTATTGTCATTATTAAGGGCATGACTACATATCAACGAAACCATTTCATTATCACATCACTACAGTATAAATCTCTATGGATGAAGTGTGTGAGGTGCGCTGAAGAAAAATTCTTAGCAGTAAAAAACATAGCCCTGTTGTCAATACCCTTAATGACAATAAAAGTGTAAAAATTTGGGAATTTCCTTGCTTTTGTACATTTAGTGTACATGAATTTTCATCTTAACCCTATTAAGGGCATATGATTTCAGTATACTGGCATTTTTTATGGAACTTTTGTAACTTTTTTTAATGTAACTTTTTACTTTTGTAAAGGCTATGTCTCAATACAATGGTCATTTTAAAGTTTTTTTTGAATTTTCTGGAAAACTAAGGTATATGGTAAACTGAAATTAAAATGTCATCAACTATAGACCCTAGAACCTCTATCTCTGCCAAAAATCAGCTGAATTTATCAAATAGTTGATGAGATACAGGGTGGCACATACGTACGTACGTACGTACACACAGATAACATGATTTCATGATTGAACTTTCTGGATCTCTGGGTTGCCTTGACTAATGATGCTGAAATTCTACACACTTATAGAACCTATCGAATAAAAAGTTTGAGCAAAGTTTTAACTAATTTGGTTTATTGGTTTTTGAGTTATGATTGATCAAAGAAATGAGATTTCCAGCATAGGCCATTTTTTAGGTATATTCAAGGATAGAGCGCTCTCGCGCCTCCCTTGATATACACTACCCCACCGCCTCACTACACATCTTATAAACTCTGGCTCAATTTACGAACATCTATAAAAACATGGCTGTCCTCCCTCTGATTTTAAACTAATTTTAGTTAACAACACTAAAATAATACATTCCGAAACCTATTTTTAAAAAAATAAAAATACTAAAGCTATCTACATCACAAGATAATAAGCTAATATTAACAATCTTCGTGCAGCCACATTGATCAACATTAATATACTCCTTCCAATACCTTAGGTAAATATAGTTTGACAACTATATTTAGTTATGGGATTTCATCTCCATTCTAAAATCTCAAATATATATAAATCTCAATGTATGTGTGAATGTGCGTTTGATGCTTGTCTGTTCCCTGTAGAAAGAAGTAAAAAATAAAATATATGAAATCTAAAAGTGTATTCTTATGTAAAATTTAGCGTGGATGAGAAAAGGTGTGTATTTGAGTCTCTACGTGTCCCGCTCAGGGGTATATGAGGGCATAACCCCTTAGAACATCAGATATATTCTATTTATTTTTTTATTTAAATTATATGTAACAGATGTTCTGTAGAAGATAACGAAAGATGTCCTGAATCTCTGTGTTACCCACTATGTGCCGAATATCTACGTGTCTCCACCTCTAAGTGACCCATAGATACATAACGTTTTTAGTACTTCAAATACTTGAAATTTATATCATATGTATTAAATTTTTTGAGGAAGACAATGGAAGTGGTTCCGGATCTCTACTCTACGTTATTGATTCTGTGACGAATATCTACATGCTCCATAAGGGCAGAACACTCTTAAAACTTTAAATACTTATATCCGATGTTAATTAAATTTAAACCATATGTATAAGAGACTAATTCAGAGGGTTTTCCAACATTTCAGCTTCTTTCGACTATATAAATGGGCGAAACTGGAAGAGGTGGGCTCTAGAAACAAAGAAAGCATCATGGTGTTATAAGCATAATAACAAAAAGTACATATATCTACTTTGGTATGATATCTACACTTAGTTATGCGATCTACATTTCATATTGCAATCGACATGGTACAAGAGTAAGTAAAACAATTCCCTCCATTTGTTTTGATATAAAAAAGTCTGCTTAGCAAGCCTGAAACCGTTACCTAAACCCCTACTTATAACCCTAATCTTAACCCTAACCCTAACCTCTAACTCTAACCTCTAACTCTTACTATAACCCTAACCCTAACCCTAACCCTAACCTCTAACTCTAACTATAACCCTAACCCTAACCCTACCCCTAACCCTAACCTCTAACTCTAACTATAACCCTAACCCTAACCCTAACCCTAACCTCTAACTCTAACTATAACCCTAACCCTAACCCTAACCTCTAACTCTAACTCTAACTATAACCATAACCCTAACCCTAACCCTAACCTCTAACTCTAACTATAACCCTAACCCTAACCCTAACCCTAACCTCTAACTCTAACTCTAACTATAACCATAACCCTAACCCTAACCCTAACCTCTAACTCTAACTATAACCCTAACCCTAACCCTAACCCTAACCTCTAACTCTAACTATAACCCTAACCCTAACCCTAACCCTAACCTCTAACTCTAACTATAACCCTAACCCTAACCCTAACCCTAACCCTAACTCTAACCTCTAACTCTAACTATAACCCTAACCCTAACCCTAACCCTAACCTCTAACTCTAACTATAACCCTAACCCTAACCCTAACCCTAACCTCTAACTCTAACTCTAACTATAACCATAACCCTAACCCTAACCCTAACCTCTAACTCTAACTATAACCCTAACCCTAACCCTAACCCTAACCCTAACCTCTAACTATAACCCTAACCCTAACCCTAACCCTAACCCTAACTCTAACCTCTAACTCTAACTATAACCCTAACCTTAACCCTAACCCTAACCTCTAACCCTAACCTCTAACTATAACTTTAAACTCTGAGCCTTAACTTCTAACCAACTTGTACCGTAAATTTCAACGAATTGATTGTGTAACACTTCAGCCAATTATTCAACGAGAAGTTGCTGAAGACTCAGTAGTCTATTCCGACGAATCGAGAGCTCGCGCCAATTCAAACCAACTAAATTCTCCTCATTTTTCCGTAAATAATCTGCAACATTTTGTCGATACTAACACCGGAGCACATACACAAACATTGAAATATCATGACTTGTCGGGACGATTCGTATATACCACCAAAATTAGGGGCGTACGGTCTAATTATTTTTAACTTGTAGATAAAAACCCATAGTAACACGCGGTTTTCTTTTAGACATTAAAGTAGGGGTTGGACGTAATGGGTGAAAATTTCAGATTCATGCGAGTAGTATTTTTTGTGTTCATTTATACATAAATAACACTAAACAATCAAACATTTTGAAAATTATGCAAAATTCAGAAGGTGCAGGCCAAATTTTTGGGCTATTTTACATTCATGAAACCCCTTTCACAGCCTGAAAATGGTCCTAAATTAAAGTACTATATCAGATTTAACCACCTATATCCATTTATAGCTTTTGAGGATGTTTTAGGACCTGCAATGTCGCATGAAACCACTTTTTCACCGAAAAATGATGGATTTTGAGTCCCGTGGAGCCCTAACGGCTATTTTTGACCTGCACCTTCTGAATTTTGCAAAATTTTCAAAATGTTTGATTGTTTAGTGTTATTTATGTATAAATGAACACAAAAAATACTACTCGCATGAATCTGAAATTTTCACCCATTATGACCCACCCCTAATTAAAGACATGAAATTATTTTTAAAAAATACCTAGTTCTTCTGGCGGTCGGCAACTGATTTTGATAACTATAGCCGATTGATTGCATTTAAATAGATAAGGATACGCGAATCTTACTTTCCATCCACATTCGTCGTCGTCGTCGTCGCGCGTTGTGCTGTCATTCGTCATTAGTCGTGTGCACTGGAACTCTTTGTGACGCGTTAATGGTTTAGTCGATTTGAAGTTATCGTAAATAAGGATAATTGCGTCCGACACTCGTTCAAGTCGGAATAATGACACTTGATTTCCGAAAGGTGTTCGTCTCTCCGGTAAATCTGTAGTCGCGTTTACACGCCGGAAAAGGGTAGGATAACCTGGTGAGCCACAGGGAACTCAAACGTTAATCGATCTTGTTAGAATTATGTCTCTATAGTCAGATCAATACGGTCGAAAATCAATGAGTGCTGATATCTGCGTAAACGCAACGGATCTCTGAACCCTGTAAGTCTATTTCAACGATTAGAAGCATTAGTCAATGATTTGCTTTATTGGGATTATTCGGACTACTGCTCTGATCTTACGTGGATTTCGCACAGCGTTTCGGTCGATGTAACCTCCGACTATCTTCAGGTGCATCTTGGCGAACTCGAGACTATTTCCGTCGAACTCAAGAAATCTGCACGCAAATTCGAACAGGACTGTGGCGCTACGGATAAAAATGCTGAATATAAACAGATGTTAATAAGAATCCTCTGGAGGTCGAAGGTTCAATCTACGGTACGGTCGATACAATTACGAATTACTTATCACTTCTACCCTGTCATGGCTTACGTAATTAGAACAACGTATCTCGGTCGATTACATAAAGGGTTCCGTTCGAAATTCCATACAGATTCCTGAGTTCGGCAAAATGAGTCCATAGTTTGACTAAATGCACCTGAAAAAGGGCGAGGAATCAGTAGCCGATACGCTGTGAAAAATCCAAATGATAAAATAATTTGTTAACATTGGACTTGAAAACAAACATATTGGAGTAAGCTGGGAAACAAGCCCGTTGTATTGTGTTCTAAAAACGGGTAGTTTTGGGAAAGAAACTTTGCTCATGGAAATCTCGTCTATCGACGTAAAGCAGGAATTCAGACCGCCGATATTTTTGTAAAACATGCTAATAAAAATTGATACCACCATTGCAACTCTCCTATAATTTTTTTCCAGAAAATCTGACATCGACTTTTGTATCGCCCATTTTTTAAAAATGTGATTGACAGACGGACAGAAAAGCCTCTTCTTTTTCTTCTTTCGTGTGAATCAGATGATTCTGGTGTTGGCATTAGTTCCCTGATGTTTTTTCTAGTTAGAAATCTTTCTGGAAAGACATCGGGTACTTACGGGAAGGACCACGAGAAGGTTGCCAACATCTCTAAGTGAAAGTGGTACTGTGGAACCGACTGGATTCGAACTTGGAACACCCGTGTCGATATCCATTTAACCACCGTCACCTCACAGCAAGGACTCTCAAAAGTGTAGATAAAACTTTAAGGAGAGAAAGGCGTCTGTTGCATTATGAAATGTTTTTTACTTCAATATCTCCCCTGAATGTTTTCTTTTTCCTACCTTTCGTCCCTCCCATCCTACACCCGTCCCTTACGTTCTTCAATATTTATACGCCTATATTCTACATAACGTGATGCAAACCTACATATCACAATTCCTTTTTGGTTGGTTTAATGTTTGTCGACCATTTAAAAACATTTCTACTTTGTATTTTTGTTAAGGGCTTTGAGACCAATGTATTCAAATCCCTAAGCATGGTCTAGCTAAACTCAAGTACCGAAACCATATTAATTGACCCTCTGGTGATACCAGCTCAGGCTGTCTGAAAATACCGTCTAAATGACCTAAAATGCACCAAACACTGGCGTTATTGTTTTTTTTTCTTTTCTGGTTGCAAAACTCAATCATGTTCTGCATAGCTTTAAACAAAAACAATATCCTTTTACAAAACAACCGACCAAAAAACCAAAAATAAATATTTGAACATATAAAGAACTTCAAGCATAGACACTTTATTATGATGTTGACTAGACCTCTTTTGGGAAAAGGTCGGGTAACATATAATAGAATATATCGAGAGTCGTACACAGTTCAAACGGTGACTTTGATAACATCTCACTCCCTCGTGATGAGAGTTGCCTCTCTTTTATTCCATTGGAGCATCTCATTCTTACAACCTCAGGAAGGGGTACTAGCTTACTCCACATCACACTTTTACAAAAATGACCGGATTTTGCATTAAACAACCCAGAAAACGTTAATATGCCGTAAAACAAAACAACCAACCATCTTTCAGTATGCCACTCCAAGAAGCACATGTTATTTACCTCCTTATTAGGAAGTTAGACACAAGGTCATGGTTAGTTTTTAGAAGCCAGGATAAGCGCATTCTGACCTACAAAAATCCCTAACTAGCCCTGTCAGCCTTCATCGTTAATGGAGCCTCAGACGATTAGCCTCAAACTAACTTTTTCTTAGAGATAAAGTAAAATCTAGAAAGGTGGACCTCTCATGACTGAACAGGAAAGCAGTCTGAGAGCAACAACACCACCGTCGGACTGATTTTTATCATAGTGTAACATAGCCGTCCCGGGAATGTGCCGCGGCAGTTCTCGTTTTGCTTACCCGTCCCGGAACGGGCCGTGGCAGTTCTCTTTTTTTTTGTATGCCTTTAATTTCTCGTACCTCTTTCTTTTTCGTCGCGGAGGGGCGCCGTCTCGATGTCGTCTAGTGGTTGAATTCTTTCTTCTTTCTTTCTGCCGTAAACCACGCCGTCCGGTGTCTGCAACAAAACCTTTATAACACAAAATTCACGGGCCAACAATCTTTTAAACTTTCAATTCTGTTTTGTTTCAGGCGTTAGATTTCCGTCGGCTTGGAGATATTCACTAACGCCGAGGGAGAGACCAAATTCCTGCCTTATCGTAGTTACTTCCTAATTAAGTCCTTAGCCATTCGAGGAGGGAGGATAGAAGAAATCTCTGCCTGAATTCGCTTAGGGAATTTAAATCCCCTAATCATGTTGAAGACTACATAGTGAAACACGTCCGTTCGGCTCGCCTCCAAAACCCAGACTGGCAAAACTCTGCTTCCCACACAAAATCCCGTGACGCCACAGATCCCCTATCGCAGGTGCATATTAACCCTTGATCTGAGGTCTCGTCAACGTGGTGACCCTGTCAACGCTTGTGAGCTCCGACTGTGAGAACCAGTTTATTCTGCACTCAATCGGGCAAGCAAAAGCAAACGATTTCCCGCATACGCCCACCTCAAGATGTGTTTGTTCCCACAGGGCCATTATCCAACAATAGTTCTATTGTACATATTTAGAATCTTGCCATGATATAAAATCAGACCATTCAAACATGTAATGAAGGCACTTAGCATTCAATTGCTATGAAGTTTCGAAAACTTTCATATTTATGAGTGTCTTAAACTTCAAAACTTAAGTTCTTGACGGCTTATATGTTATAAAATATCGTCTATTAATCTATTATGAAGATGGTGTTTTTTATATGGTATAGAACCAATCTTGAAATGTAACATAACTTCTGAATTTTGAATGGCTGCTGGTTGAATACTACAAAAACGATCAGAATTGAAATGCGCCAAAGTGTAAAACGAGATTGAATTTTAAAGTTTTATGAAACCTGATTTTACTTACATTCTCCACAGGGAGTTAGACACAAGGTCAGGTGTTGGTTGGATGAACATGTTTCTGTGGAACGAACTGGATTCGAACTTGGTACACCCAGGTTTTCAGTCCGTGTCGTTAACCACTTAGCAACACTTAGTGGCTGTTTTACTTAAGATACGCATGCATTTTTGAGAAATGTTATTTTCCAATAGAAAATTGCACCCGCTTTTATAAAGTAAAGTTTATTATACTAAAACTACTGTGTGATTGTGGAACACAATACCGCATAGTGACTTCCAAGATGATTACAACATGGTAATATTCAAGTCCAATTCTTGTTGATCCGTTCACTCAGATAATACAAATTGTACCCAGTTTGAACTATCATCCCCCAATATGCTAGATGTTGTCTCACTGTCCACCTGACAAAATCGTGAACTGTTATGCTCGAGTAGGCTTTAGGCCTTGATAAATTGTAACTCTTTACTATAAAAAACAGTCGGGAGTATATTGAGTAAGTTGAGGGAATTTGTGCCATTTCTAATTAGCAGAGTGTACCGGACATGTCTGAGCATTGCGATGGTGTATAAAAATAAAAAATAAAAACTGGTCAATGGAGGTAGAGCGAAATGTTGAGCTTTAGGTCTTCCCTTTTTTATTTTTAACTCATACCGTTGGAATTATTTCATCCCTTTATTGTCACACACACACACACACGCACACATATATATATATATATATATATATATATATATATATATATATATATATATATATATATGCAAACATTGTTAAAAATAACAAAATTCGTCTGTTTAATTATACCTAATTTATTTTTTCAATATTTCTGATTGTCTTTTTTGTATTAAAATCAAATCGATATATAAATGTTCCATAGGTGTCAAAAGCAAATGAACGAAAAAGCTGGAGAAAGAAGAAATTTTTAAAAGACGGCGGAGAAACGCGGATGGAACGTTTTTCGCATTATTCCAAGAAGTCGTTGACGGTTTAAATTCAGCAACGATGGATGACATTACAGAACAAAATCGCATTTTTTTAAATTTCTTTAAAAAAAAGACCATCAGAAAAATTGAAAAAATAAACAAGGTATAATTAAACAGCAACTTTAGGGGAAATCTGTTATTTTTGTATTTCCTATTTTTTTTTCTTTTTATGGTATATTTCTCATTCTTAAAAATTCAAAAAGTTTAATATCATCATTTTATAATAATTCAATAATTTATACTCAAAGCAAGATATCGGATTGACACTTGTTTACAAAAATATGCATAGGTAACACAAAATCAAGATAGTTTACTATACAAGCAAATTCTTTTCGTCTAAATTCGCTAACAGAATGTAAACATGGAACATTGAAGTACGTCACACGATTGAATAATATCCGAAAGTAGTAGAACCAGAAACGTCTCATCAGTCACTCCAAAAGAAGATGTAGTAATTGTCGTGAAAATTGTTCAAAGGATCTAAAACAACAAGGATATAATTAAAAATAAGAATCAGAAAGACAAAATTCAGAAGTGCAATTCCTACTAGTCTGTCGTCGTTTGGAGCAACGGCTCTTCAACTTTAGGAAGAGTTTTTAAGGTGATAAGTATCATTACCAGAACGTGATCAATGCTATGGGCAAGTGAGGTCAAGAACAGGTCGAGAAGTGAGGCTTGCTGGTCCGCATGATGTTCACCCCACACAAGGCAAGCTGCCACTGTAAGCGTAAGTAAGGGGCTACTGAGAAAAAGTGTGAAAGTTTTTTTGGGGGGGGAGGCCAACCTAAATTGGAGCTGTGCAGCGAGATGTTTGGTTACATTAGTTTTAAATTTCTGCATGTCAGTACCGTCAGGAAAACAGAAGCAGGGAGGAAGTTTCAAGGTCAAGCAGCACGAGCTTTTAGAGTAAAAGGCTCTTCCACATCTGGGGATCTCCACAGTAAATAGATGGAATTTGGTAGATTGTCGAGTTGGTCTAGTGAATTTATGTAATGGGGGGGGGCACCAGAGCAACAAGTTCATAAGAGCACAATCCATTAAAGAATTAAATCGATTTTTTTTGTCTACGATGTAATCGATTAATAAATCATCTCTTCGGATATATAAACAATAGAAGCGCAATATTGTTATATTTGGTGGCACTTCTGCATTTTAGCCGTCACTCGGACTTCATTTGCTTTCCTCTTTTGAAGGCAGGGGCAGACAACTAACCGGAAGTAACAGAATTAGATGTTTTTTTATCCAAAATGACAATAATAACAGCGAACAATGTATCGTTATTGAATATGAAAATATTTTATTTAATAATGTAAAATTTTATAAAAATAATAAAAATTTGTTTTTTATTATGAATTAAAACTTTCTCAAAATAGTCAACAGTGATTTTTAAAACGAAAATGTATCATTTAAATGAATAGTCAGTGATTGTTTTTATTGTATGAATTAAAATGTTATCAAAATAGTCAAGTGATTTGTAAAATCAAAATTAATTATTTAAATGAATAGTCAGTGATTTTAGTCAGTGATTTGTTTTATTGTATGAATTAAAATGTTATCAAAATAGTCAACAGTGATCTTTTAAAACGAAAATTTATAATTTAAAACGATAATCAAATTCAGTCTGGCACCTACGGTTGACTGGGTTGAATGAATGAAACTCTTCAATTATGATTAAAACAAAGGAGGAGGAGGAGAAGGAGGAGATGGAGGAGGAGGAATACGGACTCAAAGTTGTAGAAGTTATCCGTTATCATATTGATGTAGGTTAATTTCGATTAGAATCGATCTGGCAGATGATGTAGAAATATTATAGAATCCTGGTCTTTGAATAATTGTGTTATTTGTTTAATTCCTTGCTGCCATTCATTTTAAATTACTACTAATCTTCCTTCCCCACTTACAGCGTTTCCGATCGGCTTTTACATGCTAACTGCTGATTGTTTTCTTGCTTTCTTTATCTTTTTCTTTTTTAACATTTCTTCCTTTCTTTCTCCCTTTCTACTGTGTATTTCATGTGACTATATTTCTTTCCAAATTGCGTTCGTTGTACAAACTTGAAAACTTTTCTGTTTTAATTAAAGTTCTGCTGCCAACTGATGATGATTATCTTAACAATTGAAATATTTTGGTAGAACTTTTCAATATGTGTTTTTGAGTTTATGTTTGCTAGTTGTTGATTTGCATATCCTTTATTCCATTTTTATTTTACACATATATATATATATATATATATATATTAATTGATCAAGTTCAAATGTGTTAATAAAATGAACATAAAACCAAGTTTTTTCAAGAGTGCTCAATACCAAGTAGAGCATTTATAAAATTACATAAATAATATTATGGCCTTACGTCAATTCAACCAACGTTTCTATGCGTTCCACCGTTTCTTATCAAAGGCAGAGCTAAAAAAAGAAGATCTGCCTTTGACAAGATGAGGTAATACGCATTGAAATGTTGGTTGATTGACGTAAGGCTATAATATTGTTTATGTAATCATATATATATATATATATATATATATATATATATATATATATATATATGGCGTTGCTTCGAAAATAAACTGCGACTGAATAAAATGTCCGCTTTGAGAATCCATCGAAAATGTTTGTCCGTGCCTTGAATTCAACATGACAATCACGTCCGACATCTCAACAAGCAATGAAATTCATCGAGGAAAAGGCAAAAGCCGTACATACAAAGCTTGGCCCTCGCTGCGTCATTTGTCACGCACACAACGCTTTCCTGTCGCGCCATCTTGGCAAAAGTCGACATTCGAAAAATCTACGTCGATAAAAGTGTTTTTCTGTGAAGTGTTACTTTGACGGTGGTTTGTATATATGAAAGTTTCATGAAAATGAATGGCGTATTCCTTAGCGGCATGGCTTACTATTATTTTCAAATGTTAAAAAGTTAATTAGTTGATTCCTGCCGTTTTTCGTGTTGTAGACACAGGGTAAAATGAATTTTGTCGAACAGTTCTGCACGAACTTTGTGTTCTCTTACGAAACTAAAAATCAAGATATATTCAACTAAACCTTACGTCCATAATCCTTATTCTAACTTTGAACAAAATTCATTACATAAGTTTAATCCTTAAAAATGTCTAAAATATAACACTTAAGCTGAATTGTTCTAAATAAAACACTGAAATCCAATAATCTTCACTAATTGGTATCTGATGACTATGGATCAAATTCAATGAATATCTGAAATATTTGAATTTTCAAATGAAAGTTTTTACCTATATTATGCTCCCTAAAACCCCTTCAAAATACTCCAAAAACCCTGAAATATGCGGTATATTTAATAATTCTTATTTAATACCTATTGTTAAGATTTCACAAAAATTGAAGGTACTCGAATTTTTACAAAAGGTTCAACCCTTTTTTTCCACGTCTGAATTAAAATAAATATATCCTACATTCCGACCGCGTAATAATATCAGATGGGTTTCAAAATTCATGATGATCGGTTAATTAGTTTAGGACTGAATTCTGTACACAAAAAATATATAAACATATACACATACCGACTTTATATAACTAGCGATATGTATATACTACGCACATTCCCAATCAGCAACTCTTTCCCTCTGTTAAACATTCTAACAACATCGCCCTCATTTTTACACACTCTCTCTACATGTTTATACATTAATGTATAAAGTCATGGTCTGTTTGTTATGTTATTGTTGTATTCATTTCAATTTATACATTTTTTCAATTTCACTTTTGCCTATACACATATATATATATATATAAGGGAGTTTGAATTACCTACTGGGAAGTTTGAATTACTCACTGGGAGATTGAATTACCTACAAGACATTCGAGTGTATTCGGTCTCTCTGTACAAGAGTTTGTCAGGACAACTTGACATGACCTTACAAGTTAACTCCGACCAAATATTCAAACTTACGTAGTATTCAAAGCCCAAATAAAATCCACTCGCCATTGGCTCAAAGGAGGACTAGAGCACCTTCTCCAAGTAATGTTACATCAAGTAACAACACTTAGCTGGATACTCCACCAGACTCGATGAATTCTTGTCCTGGAATCCGGTAAGACCAATGGACCACAAGAAAGATGTACTATAACAAAGGTAACTGGTCAATTAGAAAGAGGAAAATAAATGTTCTGAATTTCTTTACTAACTCAACATTTGAGAAATAAAGGAGAACTTTCGTAGAATATACGAATATCTATGTATCTCATATAGAAATATGTGTTAGCAACAGGAAAAGGGCCACTTGATTTCTGAGAGCTTCGACTGAAGTAAAATGAAACAAATATATATATATATATATATATATATATATATATATATATATATATTGAGTGTGTGCGTATTTAGGCAGCATATTTTTTTATTTAGGCACATATTATTAAATAACACGGAGTGTTTTTGTTTGATAAGATTTTTTTCTCACTTTTCCGGATAGTAAATTGACAAATCAAATCGAAAGTACTCTTGAAAAATGGATAGGGGATGGAACAATACCTCACGGAATTTATATACGCCAATTTGACCGAAATACTAAATGGACTAATTGAAAAATTTTTTTTAAGTCTGATCTAGCCATAACACTCTGTTCTATTTAATATTTTTTCCCTTAATATATATATATATATATATATATATATATATATATATATATATATATATATATATATATATATATATATATATATATATATATAACAGACAACTTTCAGACCAAACTGTGTCCGTCTTCAGGGGAATGAAGATGGACCCGGATGGTCTGCAAGTACTTGGGACACAAATAAAATCTATGGCAAGATCATCGACCAATCCCCCCCCCCCACACACCCATCGAAACTAAAATTCTAATTCGGACAATAGAAAGGATCTACGAAAGGATACCCAGACATAAGCTGTCTGTTATATTTAACAGTACTTGCCTTAAAGAAAAGATGCTGCCTAAATATATATATATATATATATATATATATATATATATATATATATATATATATATGCAAGCATTGTCAAAAATAACTGAATTCGTCTTTTTAATTATACCTTTTTTAATTATTTTTATTTTTGTGATTGTCTTTTTGGTATTAAAATAATAAAAAAAATATTTCATAGGTTTCACAGGTTTCAGGAACGTTTTCGATTCCTCGTCGAATCATCCTTAGGTGTCAAACGCAAATGAACAAAAAAGCTGGAGAATTAATAGATTTTTAAAAAGACGACGGAGAAACGCACATGGAACGGTTTTCGCATTATCCAAGTAGTTGTTGGCGATTTTAAATTCAGCAACGCCTGATGGCATCACGGAACAAAATCGTATTACGTTAAGCATTTTAAGATGTTACCACTGGTTACATATGATATATATATATATATATATATATATATATATATATATGTATGTATACACACACACACACAATTAAAGGGTAAACTCCTTAACTAATGAAAAGCTTATTATAAAATTTAGAATATATATATATATATATATACATATATATATATATACACAATTAAAGGGTAAACTCCTTAACTAATGAAAAGCTTATTATATAATTTAGAATATATATATATTCTAAGCTAATTCCTGATTAAATTTGGCAAATTATTTACTGTAAATGTTTATGAAACTATCATTATGAATTTTAGAATATATATTCACGGCTACACGGTCATCAAAGTGTAGTATCTGTTCCGATGGATACTGCACCCCATAGACTGGTATTGTCTTGGCCTTCGGGGCTTGATTTACGCCGGTTTATGGGTCTGTCCTGTGCAGTTCTCGGAGGTCCACCCTCCCAGGCTTCGCCTCCCCTCTTTGGTGAGGAGTATGTTTATTGCTTACTGCCTGAGGCGCCCCTACCGGGGAATGCCGACGGGGCTGCCCAGGCAATTTTTAAACCCCACTTTCCCGACCTTGGGTCACATCTTACTTGTGGGAGTAAGATAAAAACTGACCTTGTGCCTAACTCCTGGAGAGGAGTAAATCAATACACGGTCAGTTCTATGGACATATTATTTTTTATTTTTTTATTTAAAATTCAGGGGATATTCACACACAAACACGTTCTCGCGCTAAAAAATCTTTTGAAATGAGTTAGACGCAAAAAAATAAATGGAGAGAAAAAGATGGCCTTACTTCAAATGTTCAGTGACAGTAATTAATAGATTTAAAATAAAAGACTGATATATATATATATATATATATATATATATATATATATATACAGTTATACAGGTAAAGTAAACATCAACAGGATATGAATCTAAATAATCTTAACCGAGCGTATTTCCCAAATATGATCTGAGGTAAGGATCGGATTTTAAATCTACTTAATGAGATCTCCGTTTCTAACAGCTGTTGATCAATAACATCGACATGCCAGTGTCGCAGCTTTTGTACATGTCTGTATAAATAAAAATTATCATATATATAATATATATATATATGTATATATATATATATATATATATGGGTGTGTGTGTGTGTATGTATGTTTGTTTAGTGTACATCTGTGTTCATGCGTGTGTGTATGTAAAGTTTAATTGCTAAAATGTGGATAAAAAATATAAATGCAACGGACTTCAGGTATTAGTTGATATATATATTTTTATATGTCGTCTTTATTAATGGAAAACTTATTCAGAAACAAGTGAAAATATGCTTTTTTATATTTTTATAAAAATGATATAAATGGGGGAAACAAACGTGGCGGGAAACAGAAGGAAAAAGATGGGCATTATGGACGAAAACCGATGACACAGAAGCAGATTTGATGCTATTTTCAAATTCATGTGAAGGTAAATAAAAACAAAAAAGGCGCGAAAAAAGACGAAGAAATGATGGGGAACTGATGCTTTTTGTATGGAAAAGTGCAATGGGATGCGACACTTTTGCACCTCGTCAGTGATTGAGTCGGCAACAAACCCTGGACATGCAGCAGCATCAGCAAAGAGTTACAAGCGGTTAAAATATGCCGATCTTCTCGACAGATTTGTATTTCAACCGATCGCTGTGGAGACGAGTGGAGTGATTGGCTCTGCCACGCGCGACTTTCTCAGCAGCCTTGGTCTATTAATGACGCGCAACGCCGGAGACAATCGCGAATTGTCTTGACTTTACGAGCGCCTGTCTATCGCTATTATTTGTGATGCTAAGCACATGGTGGGAGAAGGGAAAGTTTTGTATGTTGTGGTAGTAGGATAAGTTCTTGCTGTGAATGTGTTACGAGACGAAACCAGAGAGTGGAGCTCAGTCGAGCATCTTTAGTGGAAATAACGATAGACTAGAGAGAGAGGGAGAGAGAGGGAGAGAAGGAGAGAGGCGGAGAGAGAGAAAGAGAGAGAGAGAGAGGGAGATATAGAGGGGGGAGAGAGAGGGGGAAGTGAGGGAGAGAGAGATTGAGAG
>OY744533.1:8848492-8865992 GCA_963556195.1 Sepiola atlantica
GATCAGATATAATGTTTGGATCAGACATAATTATTGGATCAGACATAATTAGTGGATCAGACATCATTGTTGGATCAGACATAATTGCTGGATGAGACATAATTAGTGGATCAGACATCATTGTTGGATCAGACATAATTGCTGGATCAGACATAATTACTGGATCAGACATCATTGTTGGATCAGACATAATTGCTGGATCAGACGCAATTGCTTGATCAGACATAATTATTGGATCAGACACAATTGATTGATCAGACATAATTGCTGCCTACGATATAATGTTTGGATCAGACATAATCAGTGGATCAGACATAATTAGTGGATCAGACATCATTGTTGGATCAGACATAATTGCTGGATCAGACATAATTACTGGATCAGACATCATTGTTGGATCAGACATAATTGCTAGATCAGACATAATTACTGGATCAGACGCAATTGCTTGATCAGACATAACTGCTGGATCAGATATAATGTTTGGATCAGACATAATTATTGGATCAGACATAATTAGTGGATCAGACATCATTGTTGGATCAGACATAATTGCTGGATCAGACATAATTACTGGATCAGACATCATTGTTGGATCAGACATCATTGTTGGATCAGACATAATTGCTGGATCAGACATAATTATTGGATCAGACACAATTGATTGATCAGACATAATTGCTGCCTCAGATATAATGTTTGGATCAGACATAATCAGTGGATCAGACATCATTGTTGGATCAGACATAATTACTGGATCAGACGCAATTGCTTGATCAGACATAATTGCTGGATCAGATAAAATTTTTGGATCAGACATCATTATTGGATCAGACATAATTGCTTGATCAGACATAATCAGTTGATCAGACACAATTGATTGATCAGACTTAATTGCTGGATCAGGTATAATTTTTTGATTACACATAATTGTTGGATCAGACATAATTACTGGATCAGACATAAGTGTTGGATCAGAAATAATTGCCGGATCAGAGATAATTACTGCATCAGACACAATTGCTTGGTCAGACATAATTGCTGGATCAGATACAATTTTTGGATCAGACATAATTACTGGATCAGACATAATTACTGGATCAGACATAAGTGTTGGATCAGACATAATTACTGGATCACACATAATTGCTAATCGACTTATAACTCAATCGATGTTGAGTAACACATGATCTGTCGGGGTAAAGATGATGAAGAAACACACGAATCAATTACTCACGGTCCTAACTAAATAAACAAAAACATATTTTAGTCAATATTACACTTTATTCATCAACATAGTCACCGTCGAATTTTATACATTGAATCGAACTCTTCCCTTAACTATTCGATCCATTTTTGTGTAGAAAGAGGTGTCTTTCGGCGGTTTACGTTCACCGCCGGAAGATGTCGCCGAAACGTCGATTTCATCACAGGTCGTAAAATGCACCAGTGCCGAAACAAAAAACAACGCTAAAATTAGTAATATGTGGTCTAGGGTTCGAAGCGAGAGAACGTATAATCTATTATTTGTTTCTGTTAAACTTCGAGTGTAGTTCAAAGCGCTTAAAACGTATACACTTCTAAATAAATAAATGCGAAATATTTTTCTATTCATTTTAACTTATGTTAATATACAAAACACGTTAAGTTTATTTAATTAAACTATGCATTTTTTTTTCAAATACATTATATCCAACAGAACACTGCGTAAACACATTCATCCCGATGCTTGATTAGCATAATAATTTTATAAACACCTTCTAATAAATTAATATTCTGAACAATTCATTTCGCTTTTGTTTCGCAGTTTTCTTATATATATTCAAAAGTGTTGTTAATATTAATGTTATTATTATTAGTAGTAGTAATATTAATTCCAACGATTTTATAGAAAAACATTTAACGTTTAAAATGATTATTTTGAAATTCGAGTAACTTCCGGTCACATTTTAAGCATGCGCATGTTGACATGAACAAACAACTTAGATTACCTGGAATAATTTCTTTTGAAAAATTGCACTCCGCATTGAACGCAATAAAAGTGTTTCTTTAGATATATACTTTATCTTTAAAAGTAAATTTTTTGTTGTTTTCGACGACGACTATTGAATAAGATTATATTTACTATAATAAAGAAAAATGAAAAATTCCCCACATCTTTGCTTTTTAAATAATAAAAAAACAAACAGATTCATATTTTTTTTAAACTTAATTTGTTCTGTCTTCAATAAATGCGAACATTTTTCCATTTATCCAAACTATATTTATATCAAAACACCAATTAATTGAGGATAGGAATATTTAAAACAATGTTTTTACTCGGAGACTTCCATAATTTTAACAACAAACTTTGATAAATCTGTAGATTAACATTCTCAACTTAGTTTGAACAATTTGATTCTACTTTTTAGCGTCATTCTAACTTATTAGGGCAGTATACAAATATATTTTAACACTAACCCTAAGTCCGACTTGCAAGGTCGTAAAACCACACGTAATCGCAGAAAAGAGTGGACCCTGCCCCCCCCCAAATAACGCACATAATTTTTTAATAAAATATTATTCAATGAGAAAACATTTCAAGTTAAAATTAGCTTAATATCAAATGTCTAATGTTTAAGAAGTCCGTCTTCATTTTTTAGTATCAAATAATATTCAATCAATTTAATTATCACGTGAAAACGTCGTTTACTCACGTACAATTATTCCATAAAGAGAAAAACAAAAAAAACAATAAGGCTTGAAACAATTGTCAGAGAAAGAAAGAGAGAGTCAACAGATGACGATTAGAACGGAAGTGACGTCGCCGTTACTGACATAGCGTTGCCACGAACGATAGCCAGGGAGAGGCGTTGGAATAACCAGGCTGACTCACGGGGCTCGTGCCTAGACGTTGAAATCCTCCGTCCAATATCCTGAACAAATTTAACACATAATTTATCTTCAATAGCAAAAAAAATTGGTTACTGCCATAAAACTCTAGAATGGCCCGGATATGGACGATCATTTTAAGTTAAATGTACATGCGACACTGATGCTACACTAAATTCTAAAATAATTTTGTTGTTGTTTTCTACTGCCGCCAGGATTTTCTGGGTATCCACACGTAATCGCCTAAAAAAGTAGAATCGTATTTTTTTTTTGGGGGGGGGGTAGCTGATTGTGTTAATCTACACTAATACAAAAACTTTTAATATTTTTTTTATTTATACATGAAAAATCAGATATTTAATTATTTAGATATTTTTAAATTAGCCATTTATTTAATTTTCACGCGAAAAAATAACAACTAAACTCAATTACTTAAAATAAAAATAAAAAAAGGGCGCACAGTTAAAAAATATAAGATTTAAAAAATAAAATATGAGTAAATTTGCAGATAAACACACTTAGAAACCCCCTTCAGTAAAAAATGTATTCTGCTATTTTAGGCGATTACGTATGAACACCGTGGAAAATGGAAAGAAGGAAAACATATTTTAGAATTTAGAATGATGGATCATTTTCATATATATTTAACCTAAAGTGTGCGTTATTTTTTTTTCGTGGGGTCCACACTTTTAGGCTATTACGTGCCAGTCGGACTTAGGGTTAGTCTTACAAATATATTAGTTTACTATACCCCCACCCGAATTAATTGCTGCTCGTAGGGCGGGTATGTTTTGCTAGTAATTAAATATATGTTGCTGTATTTACACCCCCTCTCAGTAAATCTACCACATAATTGATTGGCCTTTTGGCTAGGATCAAAGTGCAACATCTGTTCTGATATTACATTTCATCTTTTCTGGCATCGGTCATTGAAAAAAAAATTGCTTCCAATCTGGGAATTTGTTTCCCCCCCAACCAGAGTGTCATTGTTTGGGAGCTGGGAATTCCCCCAAATTAAACCCCGACCTTGTGTCTAACTCTGCTCTCGTAGGGAGGCAAGTAAGTTTGAACACCCTTTTTTTTACAATTTTGAGCGTACTCTCCAAGGACGTATCCTTGGAGAGCACCCTAAAAAGTCGATATTATGAAATTTAATTGTAAATAAATAAATAAGAATAAATAAAGTACTATAATGTAAAAGGCTTGGGAGCAGCTGCACATAGAGTTTTTCATTCGATCCCAGGCAGCACCAAGTCTCCTTGCTTGTAATCTATGAAATAATCGATATGATTTTCACATTATTGTTTTGTCATGATTTGTTAAAGGCTGTAATCTTGCGATCGTTTCGAGTTATAGTCAACATTACCAATCAGTCTGTAGGCAAAATGTGATCGAATTGAATCTGTTGTTATTGGCAAATTTGCTAAATATGTAGTCGAACGCCATTAGCGCTTTTTTGTTAAAACAACGCTTATACGTATCATCAGGACGTATAGTAACTCTCTCTCTCTCTCTCAACTCTCTCAGTTCTCTCTCTCTCTCTCTCTCTCTCTCTCTCTCTCTCTCTCTCTCTCTCTCTCTCTCTCTCTCTTAATATGCAATTCACTTCTTTTCTTCTACATATAAAAAACACAAGTTTTGTTTTCTTTCTTGCTCTGATTTCTACGCGCACCCTCTTTATCGCAATGTTCGCATCCAATCAATGAGTAAATAGTGGTCTACAAGTCGCCCATTTAACGAGATATGATATTCGCATGGAATAGTTAATAGCAATTGAGTGAGAAGGAAAACAGAGGAAACGCTAAACTGTGGCATCTCTCGTAACGAGTTTCTGTATTGATGTAATTTACTTTTTCTCAATCTAACCGACATTTTACGAGCAGCCATTCTTTTTTTCACAGGGATTCAATTTTTGTAGTCTATAATACTGTTAATTTTTACAATAACTTTTTTGTTTATTTCTTGTGTGATATAACTAAAATTACAATATATATATATATGTTATTAAATGTATATACACATATAATATCGGGTTATATAATATATTGCGTATAGCTTTTATGATTTATTTCAACAATTAAATAAATATTTTATAAACATACTAGTAGAATATATACATACTAATACAATACCCGTCCCAGGGCGGGTAAAAGCAATATATATTGCATCCGTTTAAAATGTTAATGTACTTTTCTTTCTTTGGTAGGTATGGTATCATTTTAGTGCCTCCTCCACTAAATCGTAGATTATTTTTTAAAAAATAATGTGTTCACGTAATTCACCTGTAGCCTTGAATGCATAGTCCATAATTCAACATAATAACTTCAATAATTTACCAAGGAGATACATAATGCCACTTACGTCCGCGGATCGATCCCTTTAAAAATTTATTATTGAATATAATTCAAAATTTGACGTAGAGTATGTTTTTGTACTATTAAGTTTTTTTTTGTGCATTTTAAAAGCTTTTTAGGGCAGGTACGAGTTCGAGTGGGGGTACTCTCTATATGATAAAGTTGCCGAGAATATGTATTCTAAAATTCATAATGATCAGTTCCTGAAAATGAATTAATTGAAAAGAAAAGAAAATTCTACCTAAATGCACTACCTAAATGTTGGCATCTACAATAGAAAAAATGTGGCCATGTTACTAATCGTATTTGGTAGACTAAATATTCCAAAATTCATGATGGTCATTGCATTAGTATAGAAACCTGTACATACACATTTACACACACACACACACACACACACACACATATATATATATATATATATTAGGTACGTGCAAAAATGGCGCCTTCTTGTACGGACTATGCTTATTAAAAAGCGCTTATCATTAATTATTTAATTAGTTTCCGTATAAACTTTGATTGTGTTTGAAAGATAAAAGCCTAAACTTAATCTCTAAACGAAAAATACTGCATATTTACGTGTGAAAAATAAATTATAATAAAATATGTAATTACGACGGTCAAAAACCCCAAAAATTCAATGAATTTTGAACTTTGAAAAAATTAATTGTAAAAATCCCTTAAAAGATAAATATAAGTTTTTGGGAACTATTTCAAAGATAATTATTAAATTAAAGTCATAAGACACTGAATTAAAAAAAAAATCCCACGTTTGACTAAAAATTAGCAAAATTAGCCCTTCAAATGTGATAAATGAGTAAAATCCGCCATAAGTTCATCGGAAAAGGACCTTGTTTACAAATTGACATCGCTATTCAAAATATATGGAAGACAAAAATGTCATAATTTATCATTTTTAACTTTATATATAAAAATGTAATAATAGTTTATAGAAGTTGAAAAATTGTTATCCATTGATTTCTTTATTCTTTTTAAGGTTATAAACAAATTTAAGTACCCTTATTTTGTTATAATAAAAAAGGAAATGCTTATTTAATTATTTGTGAGTGTACGCAATTATTTTTAACTGAAAAGGTTCAGTTTTTAATTTCGTAATACTCTGAAATTATTGATGACGTCTGTTTACCAATGTTTTCCCTTAGAATTTGAAATAAAACTATTTTTTAAATGTTAAAAATATTTTTACGTTACGAACTGCGTCAATTTTATCAATTTTTTTTTACATGATTTAAAACTTTAGTTACTCGATTTATTCTTAACGTGTCGTAACGATAAATTACATTGATTCTTTTAAAAATAAAGTGTTTTTATTTTTTATTTTAAGTGTGAAAAAGTAAATTAAAGTCAATGACTACACTGACAATTTATTCATTTAAAAAAAAGTTAAAACAGTTATTTATTGATAAACAGAATTCAATTTTGAAAGAAAATGTCATGTTTGAATTCTCTTTATTTATTAATAAATAATTGTTTTTAACTTAAATATTTATTAATGAAAAAAAAGACAAAACAAATACAAATCTTTCCAAATAATTGACGATGAATTGTGAAATGAACGAAATTGTTGAATCTCTAAAAAAAAAAAATTTGCGCTGTAAAAGTGAGTGATTGCTAATCCCACCTGGTTATTACAGAACGGGGCTACCATACTAATGAAAGTTCATCGTTAGCAGAAATTATTCAATTTTTTAAATTCTTTTTTTCGTTAAGTTCCTGGATCTCAAATTTGGCAATTTTTGGTTTATTTTCAAGATTACAAAATTTTTTTTCTTGCGCTAATGATGCCACGTTCCTTTATGAAAGAGAAATATAATTATGTCGCATTTTTTATTTTTCCAAAAACTCTAATCATTAAAATCACATGAAATTTTTTTTGCAATTATATTATTTTTTTGGTGAAAATATTGATTAAACAATGCTTTATTCAATAATAATATCGCTAATTCAAAAAATTAATTTTTCTTCGAGTTATAGTGATTTTATTAACACGGTATTTACTGGCCTTTTTCGTAATATATACGAAATATTTTGAAAAAAAAATTTAATTGTTAACATCTACGATCCTTTTTTTACATAAGTAACAGTTAAAAAATCATGCATTTTTTTTTATTAATATATAAAAATATAACTTTAGTAAAGGTGTATTTTCTTTTTAAAAAATAATACATTTTCACTAAGATTTTAAAGAAAATAATGGTTTCATTATATTCCGTGATTGTTGATTAATAAATATTGAAAATTTCAGTAAAATTGGTTGATTTCCTGAATTTTAGTGTATTTTTAAGTAAAGAGGGGGTCAAAAAATGTTTTCATTTTGGGAATCGGCCATTGATTTTGCAAGTACCTATATATATATATAATGGTAATAATCCAGGTAAAAATATCCACAGGGTGGTAATCCAGAGAATTTCAACCGGGTTTATAGAAAGTGCTCAATATCAAAATAGAGCTTCATATATGATAATTTTTATTTACACAGACATGTACAAAATCCGCGACACTGGCATGTCGATGTTATCGATCAACAGTTACTATAAACTGAGATCTCATCAGGCAGAGTTAGAATCCGATCTTAACCTCAGATCCTATTTGGAGAGAATGACATGGAGAGAAAAGGAAAAAGAAGAAGAAGAAAATAAATTTAACATTTCAAAATTTTGACGTCACGTGGTTAGGGGCCGTTCAAAATCAAAAATCAAAAAAGTTAAAATCTAAAATCTGAAACAAACAAAACAAACAAATAAATAAATAAATAAATAAAATAAGATAGAATAAAGTGGAAAGAGAGACATATAATGAAGGGAGTAGGGTAAAAAAGATAGGTAGGGAGACAGGTAGAGAAATGGAAACCGTTGACCGAGAGAGGAGATAGGAGAGGGGGAGGTAGACATGCACGATTCAAGTGTCAAAAAAGGACAGTTATTTTTCTCTCCATTTCATTCTCTCCAAATATGATCTGAGGTTAAGATCGGATTCTAACTCTGCCTGATGAGATCTCAGTTTATAGTAACTGTTGATCGATAACATCGACATGCCAGTGTCGCAGATTTTGTACATGCCTGTGTAAAAATGATCATATATACATATATACACACATATATATATATATATATATATATATATATATATATATATATATATATATATATATATATATATAAAGTCTAATTGAATACCACGGAATTTTTGCGTTATGTGATTTTCTTCGTAATGTTCTCGACGCGTCGAACAAGCTTTCGAGTCTCTGGTAGTAGTTGGTATAATATGGCTCCGAGGGTTCTTATTTCAGCAATATCTAGCGCTTTCAACTATTGTTATCGTCATCAGGAGTAGGTTTGCTTAAGAGACTTGTTGCTTTCTTTTCTTTTATGATTTTTTTAATTTTCTATATTTTTCTTCTCCTTCTAAAACTTTAGTGAAAATAATAAAAATCACGAGAAGAAAAAGACAGCAACAACAGGTTCTTTAAAACACAGACAAGAATTTCCAACTATTTAAATAACAACAAAAAGTAGCGATGACGGAAACATCCTCCGCGAACACGCTGCACGATTCAATGCGACGTGGCTTGAAATAACGTACCATCTTCGGCATCGTCTGTGACCGCAAGGTCAGCTACAATATAAAGTCAGAAATCTACCGGACTGATGCGAGCCCCTGTTGCTTTGTACGGCTCCGGGTGATTAGAGGCAAAGAAGGAGGCGGAGCGAAGAGTGGTTATGGAAATCAAAATGATCCGCTGTATCTCGGGAATTACATTGTCCAACCATATCTGTAAGGATGACATTCGAAAAGGCTACGGTATCGCACCAATCGAGAGCAAAATGTAGGAATGGTGGCGCAGATGGTTGGAACACGTACTGGCGGCCGACCACGAGACCGTCGCGAAACTTGCTTCTGCATTGGAAGACGTAAGGAAACGACCGAGAGGAAAGCAAATGATCAGATGGGCAGACGCACTGTACGATTATCTCTGTAAAATCGGCCCTCACCCGGACAAAGCCTGTGTCTGTGGCAAATGCAGACAACATTCCATTATTGTCGACTCTAGAAAAAAAGAATATATAATAAAATACATATCTGAACAATTCCAGAAATATGAAAACACTTTTCAAGAATATATTCTATGGAACTGCAGTACTGTTTTTAGTTAATAAAAATCAATGATGTATAATTGTTGTAGAGATTTATCTGAAAATATATATATGACCGTTTATATACGTATCATGTTTGACTGCATTGATTCGGCCCAATTTCGGAAATGATTTTCGAACGACATTATCTGCGAATATTTCTATGTTATATTTGCGTATGCAACGTGTTAGCGTATTCGGTGTTTTATTGGCGTTTTTTTTCATCAAAACAGTGTTTTTACGTTTGTTCACTTCTTTTGTTTTATTCTCTCAGTTTAACAGCATGATGAAGCACACCATCTTATCTCATCTGCAGAGGAGCCAAGATGTCGCAAAAGCAAATTATCGACACTTTCAAAAATCTTCCTCTGCAATTTTTGTTTCTCAATTTGCGTCCGTACTGACGCCTTTTAAGCCTATTTTCTTTGAACGCAGAGAAAGGCACACACACTGACACACATGCATATGTAGAAAATATCTATCTATCTATCTATCTATCTATCTATCTATCTATCTATCTATCTCTCTCTCTCTCTCTCTCTCTCTCTCTCTATATATATATATATATATATATATATATATATATATATATATATTATACACACACACATATATATATATATATATATATATATATATATATATATATATATATATATATGCAATAATCTGTCCTTATTGCTTTCTGGTTCTAACTGCTTTTATATGTCATTCATACATTCTCTCTCCACGCCGTTTCACCTTGTTATATATATATATATATATATATATATATATATATATATATATATATATATATATATATATATATATACATGAGAAAGGATGCATAAGAGTAATCCGACGTAATCGGAAATGAAAAAGGAAAAAACAAGATATATTTTTATATATTAATCAACGTTTCGTTTTTACTGCAAGCCTTCTTCAGGATGATAATTTTAAGAAAAATGTCATGCAAGTACATCAAATGATTGAGTTGACATGATGGGTTGATAAGGAAAAGTAGTAGCCGTGGCTACTAAGAGCGCTGGACGAGGGTCCAAGGTTTGGAGAAGTCAGTAGTGGCGAAGAATGAATGTCACCCCAATATGTTGATGTACTTGCATGACATTTTCTTAAAATGATCATCCTGAGTAAGTCTTGCAATAAAGACGAAACGTTGATGAATATATAAAAAATATCTCTTGGTTTTTCCTTTTTCATTTCCCAAATATATATATATATATATATATATATATATATATATATATATATATATATATATATATATATATATATATATATATAAATATATATATATTGGATTATGAAGAGTTCTTATAAGTTTAAGAACTTTTATGTTAGCTAGTATGAATTGTGGCCGACGTGGAATCCGCGAATTAAGTGCAGGTTAAGATGGCATGTGTTTTGGAAGGGTAAGTTTGGTTCTCATAAGTGACTCATTTTGCCAAAATCATCATAAATTGACAAGAGTTGGTCGACATCAAAGATTTGGGGCAAACAAAGATCAGGCAAAAAGTGACAGCGAGTACACCTCTCTGATTGGGTGACACGAGTTTAGGGTCTGTGACGTCACTTGTTTTGTCAAAAACTAGAGTTTAGATTCAGTCTGCCATGGGAGTTCGAGGCGAGAAGATGTTTCGATGTGGAGCTCGAGGCGAGCCGGTGCTCGAAAATAATTATCTGAAAGGTTTAAGTACGCATGTCAAGTGAGGCCCGAATGAGAACCTGGCTTGCGTCCGCCATCGTCAATGTTAATCGCAGTAACACGAGTATGAATGGGAAAGAAAAGACAATGCAACTCTCTCCACGGTAAAAGAAACAGAATAACGATGTTGGAGTGACTCTCTCTCTCTCTCTCTCGCTCTCTCTCTCTCTCTCTCTCAAAAATACCATCTCCGAGTTTCTTCCTTTTTGCAAGGAAAATAATTTTTTTCCCCAGAAACAGGTACAACATGTTCGACAAGCACGGGCACAACCTAAAAAGAGTCGGAAGTTACATTGTTACATATTCGAGTCGGTGCACGGTAAAGGTTGTTGATAAAACAGATGCACCTGGCGATTGTTAATTGATAAGATGAATGTCGGATCACCAAAAAGTTATTTGAAAATAAAATTTAAAAACTCACAAGACAAACACCTGCACAGGAAGAGGCAACATATGATCGATTGTCAAAAGATAAGTTTCTTCCGACCAAATCAAAGGGATGCACCTGCAAGAATCACTTAAACAGTGATGTCAGAAGAAAACAGAGATGTCGGAAAGGTTAAAGATCATATTGCCAGGTGCGGTTTTGTCATGCCAGGAATTATAGACAGATTTGTTGAATTGTCAAATGAGTGCAAGCTGTCACCGGGTGCAACCTCGGAGGTCGTCGAGGTGGCCACGAAATTGTTATATAATTCCAACCAAAAAATCGAAAGAAGAGTTGACGATCGAACCTCGGAGAGAAGCAACCGTCTCATTCCATGTGCACAAGCCTCTCCGACCACCACCCTCATCGTCACCACCCTCATCGTTACGGACAAATAAATATACATATTATATTTTCCCAAGATACTGTGTTGCCATTTTTATTAAGCCCGCACAATACAACAACATCGGCTCAAACTTTATGCGAATAACAACTAAGATCAGGACAATAGTCCTAATCAGCCCAATAATACAAAATAGTAGATATAACAAATTGATATTTTAATTGATATCAGTGGATATCAATTGATTTTTCATTGAAGATTAGTGGATACTATGAATCGATTTTACCTACAAGAGATCGATTCAGATCATTAAGTGACGATTCATTGATGATCAGTGGATAGATTATTTCCATTAGTGACCAGGATATACCAATAATTGATATTTAATTTGAGATCAGTTAAGTGAATCATTACTTTTTTTTAGATTAGTGGATATCACTAATCGATCTCTTATTGGGGATGTTGATATCATCAATGAATCTGTTATTCTTCGGAGAGCGGTGTGTTTGCGAGAGAGAGAGTAGGATAATTTTTACACGAAAATGCACAGAAATAAGAGTATTATCTCTCCCTCTCTCTCTCTCTCTCTCTCTCTCTATATATATATATATATATATATATATATATATATATATATATATATATATATATATATACAGTGCGTCCCAGAATTATATGCAAATCGATTTTTTGTTCTAACTCCGATTTTAAGTTGTCTGTGTCTAAATCTCCGAAACAGTTACATGGTTAACAGCTGTTAATCCCCCATTTAATATTTCACGCTTAAGTTAAGGTCCCCTGTTTTTGTTTCACTGTTAGATACTCGACCCCCGCTTTTTTATTTGTGAATTGTCTAGCTTATGAATGTGCTAAGTCTGCGATAATTTTGATTTAGTTAGTATCTCTTAGAATTAAAACTGCCTTTTCTTTCTTTGTTTTAACAGACTCAAAGCTTCTTTAGACTATATATATATATATATATATATATACTGCGTGCCAGAATTATATGCAAATAAATCTATTTGTTCTAACTACGATAGTTTATGATAAAAATTAGTGAAACTTGGCACGTTATATAGCAACACTAACACATGCGCAAATAAAAAATTCTAAGCTAATCTGCGCAATAGTAAAAAAAACGGCAGCCATTTTGGTAACTTGCAGCCTATGTAAGCGTGACAACTTTATATGCAAGATCCGACGTAAAGATGCTTTGACTCAATCTGAGAAGTCTAAAATTCTCGAAAGGATTCATAATTAAACGTGCCAACTTTATATGCAAGATAGGACGTAAAGATTTGTTGACTCAATCTGAGAAGTCTTAAATTCTCGAAAGGATTCATAATTAAACGTGCCAACTTTATATGCAAGATAATACGTAAAGATGCTTTGACTCAATCTGAAAAGTCTGAAATTCTCGAAAGGATTCATAATTAAACGTGCCAACTTTATATGCAAGATAGGACGTAAAGATGATTTGACTCAATCAGAGAAGTCTTAAATTCTCGAAATGATTCATAATTAAGCGTGCCATCTTTATATGCAAGATGGGACGTAAAGATGCTTTGACTCAATCGGAGAAGTCTTAAATTCTCGAAAGGATTCATAATTAAACATGCCAACTTTATATGCAAGATAGGACGTAAAGATCCTTGGACTCAATCTGGGAAGTCTGAAATTCTTGAAAGGATTCATAATTAAGCGTGCCAACTTTATATGCAAGATGGGATGTAAAGATGTTTTGACTCAATCTGAGAAGTCTGAAATTCTCGAAAGGATTCATAATTAAGCGAGCCAAATTGATATGCAAGATGCGACGTAACGATGCTTTGAGTAAAACTGAAAAGTCTAAAATTCTCCAAAAGATTCATAATAAGATATCAACCTTAGAAATAGTCAAAGAACTGGACCGTGATCATCGTACAATTTAACAATTTTTTACTAACCCAGAATATTGCAACGGACGTTCTGACAAAGGGGAAATTCATAAGAAAACACCTGCGTCGTATCGAGCCATGAATAGGATCAAGATGGAAGTCCGCCGTAACTCTCTTGAAACTAGCAAAAATGTTTTTGAAAACGCTCGCGTTTTGATGTGGCCAAATCAACTCGATGGCGTATCCTGATGACGGTTGCAAAATGTGGAAAGTCAGAAGTTTGCCTTCAATTAAACAGTATCTACAAGGAAAAGAGGATCCTTGGCCTTTTGGCTAAGATCAAAGTGTAGTATCTGTTTCGATGGATACTGAACCCCATACTGGTGTTGTCTTGGCCTTCGGGTTTTGATTTACGCCGGTCAATGGGTCTGTCCTGTGCAGTTCTGGGAGGTCCACCTTCCCAGGCTTTGCCTCCCCTCTTTGGGGAGGAGTAAGTTTATTGCTTACTGTCTGGGGCGCCTATACCGGGGAATGCCGACGGGGCTGCCCAGGCAATTTTTAAACCCCACTTTCCTGACCCGACCTTGGGTCACATCTTACTTGTGGGAGTAAGATAAAAACTGACCTTGTGCCTAACTCCTGGAGAGGAGTAAATCAATACAAGGAAAAGAGGATTGGGTTGTCAAGAAATTATATGATGATATATTTTCAAACGTTTTGATGAGTGTCTAACGACACTTGATTGACCCGATGGGTGGATAAGTGTATGGTAGCGTAATGAGGATTCACGTCTCCACCGGATCAGGCGTCAACAAGCAGGTGGTGGTGTGATGTTTTGGGCTGCAATAATTGGTAATGAGCTGGTAGGACCATTCAGAGTCGCATATAGGGTAGAAATGACCGCCAAACTCTACATTGACTTCATTAAGGAACACCTTGTACCCTGTCACAAGAAGAAGAATGGTATTCATGCATGCTAATGCACCGTCTCCTGCTGCAAGGGTAACCACTGAATATTTGGAGAGTGTTTTTGCCAGACATGAGAAAATAATGCAATGCCTAGCCTGTTTACTAGATGTAAATCACATCAAAAATCTGTGGAGCATCTTGAAAAAGAAGATTTACTCCAGTGGAAGGCAGTTCACCTCCAAGGATGACCTCCAAGGATGACCTCCAAGGATGACCTCCAAGGATGACCTCTGGAATGCTATTCTGACTGTTTCCAAAGAAATTTAATCAAATGAAATCGAAAGTTTGAAATCTTCAATTGACCATTAATAAAAATGGCGATTATATACAATATAGATTGTACTATGAAACCATATTCAAGATGTTTGCTCTGTATTATTTTGTTATCAAATGACATATTCCTAAAATAATCAATGTTTTAATTCTCCGTCACCACTTCACCATATTTGATACTTTTGCCATTTGTTTAATATTTCGGGGATGGCTTAGAATTTTAGATCTGCGCATGTTTTAGTGTTGCCATATAACGTGCCATGGTTCACTAATTTAAGAAAAAAACTATCGGAATTAGAACAAAAAAATCGATCTGCATATAATTCTGGCACGCAGTATATATATATATATATATATATATATATATATATATATATATATATATATATATATATTTCTTATCTTGCTGTCTTTGATGGAGATGGGGCATCCAATCGTATGTCAGACATTCACCGGCTATTTCAGACACTCCAGCCTAGAGATCTTTATAAGATTTTAACCGTCCCTTTAAGTGCAATTGTTTGTATTTCTCTTGCACTCGGTTCACCGAGTATACTCGCAAGATAGCTTTTGAAATTATTTTTCATTAGTCCTGTTGCTCGTATAATTACTGGTATGATAGAGATTTTCTAAGATTCCAGTTTCTTTTCATGTCGTACATCAGGCCTTGACATTTCGTAATCTGTTCCCTTTCTGCTCTGTTTAATCCTGCATCATTAAGGACACTGACTTCAACTAGGGGTGCTACTTTCTCTCTTTTGTCCCATATTACGATGTCAAGTCAAACAGCTCCGTTTTCTAGATATGTAGCTGTAGGGATTGCATAGGCATAGTGGATGGTGTATGAATTATTTCCAACTTCTCTTTCTGGTATATGCTCCTAGGACTTGCTGCTTCACTGGATATTCAACTTTTTACAAATAGTCCAGTGAAGATATTTACATACTCCGTTGTGTCGCATTGTATAATAGCCATCCCCTAGGAGAACCTTACAACTGGATGTCAGGTGGCTCACACTCTCTACTTCTGTGTGGCAGAACCTACACTTGTTATTGTTGCTGAGACCATTCATATTTTAAAGGCATTGGTCATCAAGCCTTGATCTTGAGCAGCCATTATCATTCTCTCCTGATCATAGTGGAGAGATCCCCTTTTCAGACAGTCTACAGAGCCTTCCTTATCTATATATTCCTGGGATAATTCACCTAGGAAACACTTAGCACGTTTTGGTTGGCCCATTCTTCCAGTTTTCTGGAATGGAAGGTCTTTGTGTATTTCTGGCGGCTTTTGCGGGCTATTTCTTTGACAGGATTGTTGTTTGTTTCTGCCTCATTTGTAAGACAGTCTTGTCCAAAATGTTTGGCCAGTTTTAAGATAGAGTATGTTCTGCTTGCTCTGGTTTCTTGATGTTGGCATACAATAATCAAGAAATATATATGTGTGTGTGTGTGTGCAAACATGTTTTTGCATATATTTTCTATGCTTTAAGTTTTCAAACCTCTTCCAAGTTAAGCTCGATGATTGTCAAATAGTAACAACAGAGCATATATAAGTAAGCAAGGTTCATATACATTCCAAGAGCCATGATTTGATTTGTACTCACGAAAACATTTTCAAAACAGACAATTTTTTGTGCAATCATTTTACAAACTCATTTCGCTCATAGGAGACCAACCAACATTAGTATGTCAATATTGGATCTCTCTTCCTTGAACTCTTCAGAAAGTACAAAAAGTTCTCAGTTTGCAAAACAAATTCATTGTAGCGTAATATGAAAAGTTAACGTCAAAAAAATCAATCGCGAATGCATCAGCTATCACTGCTCAGCTATGCGTGACAGTCCGCCATTTTAAAAGCATCAATGCAGAATCAACACTAATTCGCATAACCTTCGCCGGTAATCATATTTCTAATTCTATTTTCCAGTAGTAGCTATATGATATTCATTGTTTACCTATAATATACATAAATTAACTCTAAGATGATTCTCATTACACAATTTACGTCATTAATATTGTGGGTATCGATTTACTTAATCTGAATACGAAACTAAGTGTGGAGTTAATATAAATGTGTATTCATTTTAGCTGGAATGTTTCTTATTGTCTTATATTTAAATTCGTGGAACAACCATAATAGGTCGTATATAAAATAAATTAAATTTTCTGCACTTTTACATAAAATTACTTATATAATTTGCGCTATTTAGTTTATGAAAATAACAATTAGCAAATCCCGAGGACATTCTCTGGCAGTCATTGGTCTCAAATTGCTCTCACATTGTTTTCCCCAGGACAGTTTTATGTAAGATGTTCGATAGTAGGCTCCCCACAGTGTGTTTACATCTTGACACCAGAAAGTAAAAAATCTAACATTGATGTATGCAAGAAATTAGTAGGACTTGTCAGAAAATAATTATCTACAGGGACAAGGGTTTCGTTTTTTTGACAATCTGAACTTACCCAATGATTGTGGCTCTACTTAATTGTATGGAAACACGTCTCAACATATGAGGTGTGATGTT
>OY744533.1:8868492-8888492 GCA_963556195.1 Sepiola atlantica
AATTACATAACTTGTACGTTGTCAAAAGAGAAAAACTGAAAAAATGAAACTAGTTGTAAAGAGAAATAAAAAGAAGAGAAGAAATATAGAAGAAAAGGAAAACGTATGAAAAGTAACGTTGAATGTATAAAAGGGTTAGAGATAGAGAGAGAAAGAGAGAGATATGGAGAGAGAAAGAGAGAGAGAGGGGGAGAGGGGGGAGGAGTAAACAAAAAATGACAAAATGAAAAGAAGCAGACGAAAACTGAAGACGATAGAGAATAAGAAAAGACGGAAAAGAGAAAGTAGTACTAAAGAGAAACAAAATAGAAAGAAAAGAAACAAAGAGGAAAACAAACAAGGAAAGGGTAAAAAAGAAACGAAAGAAAAGAGATATGAAAATCGAAGAATAAAAAGAATATAAAACGAGAGAAAAAAACACAGAAGAAAAAGAACATTTTTAGAGAACGAAAAAGACGATGGAAAATAAAAGAAGAATGAGTACACAAGAAACCGGAAAGAAAAACATGGACAACATATAAATTTAATAACATAAAAAAAACGGTTTGAAAAAAATACAACTTGAAATAAAACACATTTAGAAAAAAGAACGTAAATAAGTAAGAATAAACTACAAAAAATACATTTAAAAAACTGAGAAGAGAAAAATAATAAATAGGAAAAATGAAAGAAAAAATTTTTTTAAATGGCGGGCACCAACTAAAATTGACAGTAATGATGATTTAAATAAATTTACAAAATATGAAACTTTGCAAAATAAAAACAGAAAAGAAGAAATATCAGAAATCAATAAATTGGTAAATAAAGAAAATCAGAAAAATCCGAGTAGAAATAAAATCAAAAATAAAAATATTAAGAAATGAAGAAAATACAAAACGATAACATATTAGTACGAAAGCAATTTTGAAAGAAAGAAATTGGGAAATATAATCTAACAAATAAAAACAGAAAAGAAGAAATATCAGAAATCAATAAATTGGTAAATAAAGAAAATCAGAAAAATCTGAGTAGAAATAAAATCAAAAATAAAAATATTAAGAAATGCAGAAAATACAAAAAGAATATGCAAAGATAACATATTAGAACGAAAGCAATTTTGAAAAAAAAGATTGGGAAATATAATCTAACAAATGAAAACAGAAAAGAAGAAATATCAAGAAATTAATAAATTGGTAAATACAGAAAATCAGAACCGTAAATATTTAGAATTAAACACAAAAAGGGCACTAATAAATACATTTAAAAAAAATAATCTGAAAATAGTAAACTTCAAAAGAAAATACTTATAGCAAAAATATTCAGTGAAAACAGAATTAAAAAAGGAAAATCAGAAAGAATAAAAAAAATTTAAATTAATTAAAAATATGAAAAGAAACAATCTGTAAAAAATTTTAAAAGAAATAAAAGAAGTAACTTTGTGAATGAAAAAAAAATGAAAAAGTCTTCGTCGCATTTAAAGTTTCTGTAATTACGAATTTACAGATATTTGATCATTAAAGTTAACCCTTAAACGTTCGTTAATAAACACTACCGATATACACTGCGACCAGTGATAATAGCTTTCTAATAAAAATAAATTAATTCATCATTGTTTTAATCAATTTCAACCAATGTTTTACGGAAATTCTGGCGTATTCTCATAACATTATTTGATATATTGACATATTGTCGTGAATAGTTTTTTACAGTCATGAAGGGTTTTTTCTTCTTATTTGAGGGTTGCCAGACATAAAAGCCTTTGTATTATTTAAAATTAATGGCACATTTAAAAATTTAAAAAAACAAATAGAAAATAAACAATACATTAGAAACGGCGAAAGAAACCTTTTCTGGTGTAATTGATATTTTATACAAGTTGTAACTGTGTTCAAATCAAGAACTTCCGGTAATTATCTGCCCTTAGACTGTTCCCACTTCCTGTATCCACTTGGAATGGCGCTCTATGTAAATATAGTTCGTTTTCATTTACTGTCCGTCTCTGTTTGTTTTTAATCCAAGCCATCCTCGACTGGCGACAACGCAACATGGTGTCAGAAGCGGGATCAAAATAACGCGTCATGTGGATACTGTAAACAGGTTTCTGAAAGAGCCTTTCCCAAACAAGAAACGGTCAGATGCGGAAATATAAAAGACTGTCACCAACTAGCATTTGATGAACATTAGTCGCCATCTCCGTGGAAAACCTGGACAATCATGAAAATCAAGCTACACAGTAGCTGTGTCTCCTGACGAACCAAAATCAACATGGAGTGCAGTATTTCAAACAAAAGCTTCAGTGAAAGTTTCACTTACAAAGCTTCTTTTTACACAGAGACACTAACATGTGAGAAGGCAATGAGCAAAGAAATATATAAAGATGGATATGAGAAAGGTTATGTTGACTGATGAGACCCGGGCACATCTTGATGGACATGATTCCTAGGAGAAAGGATAGGGTTTATTTCAGAGATGAGACCCCCCTTCGTTTAAAATGATAACAGAAGGGTGTAGGCGACATGATATGGGCGAGTATCATTGCAGATAGACTTGTTGGTCCGATAAGAGTACCCGGAGTAGTAAAAATGAGGTATGCTACCTATTTCGCTCGTTTTAGACAATTTCTGGTGATTTGGCTTGATGACATGTATCTTGATCTATTAAGGGATTTTGTTTTTATGTACAATATGGTCCTTCTCACTCTGCCCACGCAACTCAAACATTCTCAACATCTTTTGGCATCAAACGTACAAATATAACTGTGCTCCCTAGATTTTAAACGTTCTCATTGACTCTACCGATGACGCATTCGTCACCTTTCCCAATAAAAACCTACCGCAATTAATACACGCATTTTAAGTTATAAAGGCGAATAAAATTGCAATGATTAAAAATCTGTTAAACTGTGAAAAGCTAATCTCTTCAACCAAAAATGATTTCGTTACGAATTAAAAAAAAATATGCCAGTCCTAAGCAATGATCAATTTCTCATTTATATTGTAGACGAACAAATAAAATTAATTATTACAAACTTAGACAATACTAATAATAATCAGCTAAATAATTCCTACTATATAAATCTATTCTACTGTAACCAAATGCATCCGAACTTTTAATTGGATGAAAAAGCTCTTACAAATATAATACATCGCTACATATCCCCAATCAACTCTGATAATAAAATAAGATACATCATTTCTTACAAAAGAATGAAAACATCGAAAAATGTAGTTTAAACAACACTTCTCAGACTCAAAACACATTAGGAAGAACAAATGTAATATATCAGTTCAAATGCCCCATGGGAGAATGTATCTTTGACAATAATAATAAAACTAAGTCTTACATAGGTTTAACTACCACAACACTAGCCGAAGACTAACCTTACATCTCTCTGATACTGGCTCCATTTGTAAACACCGCAAAACATGACCGCTCCACTTCGCAATATAGACACATACGAGTTTACAATACTAAAATAATACACCACGATACTAACACCAACAGATTAAGAATTCTTGAACCCTCTATATAAAAACTAAACATTCCACAATGAATAACGTGAATTACGAAACTAGTCACAATATTTTAAAGTGTCTTGCATAGTAATTCACGTGACAAAATTCTTAGCCGTTCAGAAAGTATACGTTTGATTCTTGAACGCTTTCAGCAATCAAACTTTTAAATCTTGCACGCCCTTAGAACGTAATCACGCGCTCATGTAATATCTCAATATTATAGACGCTCATTTTAAGTTGTAAATTACTAACCATTATAATAAAAATAAACTCAACAGTAAAGACATATTTGTAAAGGAGGCAAGACTAACACCGCCTGAAGATGATTTGACGAATCAAATCGAAAGTACTCGCGAAAAAGAATAGGAAATGGAACACGGAACCGGCGAAAGTTTCATACACCAATTTGATCGGATTACTAAGTAGACTATTCGGAAAATTGAAAAATAAAGAAAAGTCTTATCAAGCAAAAACACTCATTGTTATTAAATAATGGTGTCTTATATATATATATATACATATATATATATATATATATATATATATATATATATATATATATATATATATATATATATGTATATATTCAAACAAATATATTATATATATATATATATATATTCTAACAAATATATATGTTCAGACAAAGTACTTTAAAATCCTTAACTCATGAGTTTTCAAAGAAAATCTTCTCCTCAGAGGACCATTACCGCAATGACATTACTGCAGGTAATAAAAATTAAACTTTGAAAATATATTAAAAAAATTTTTTTTTAAATACATAAAGGTATATAAAACATCAAATCTATCGGCCCAAAACATACTTTTTTTTGTAAATCCATACAGTTCATCCAAGTCAAAAAGTTTAAAATAGCTCCAGGAAAGATATCAAATAGGTTGATTAAAAAATAATCCAAGTGGTGAATGGTGGTCCAAAAGCGAAAGAAGTTATCCAGGCGGGAAATTCGTTTGCTATCGATGCAGTAGATAACAGTGAAAAGTGTATTCGAGGTGTATGCAAATTAATAAAACGATAGAAAAAAACGATAGATAAAACAAATCATATGAAAAGTTCAGAAAACTCACTTGGTGTTGAATATTATGAAGTCCAAATTCAGGGTTCTTATGAGCTGATTACATATATATATATATATATATATATATATATATATATATATATATATCTATATCTCTCTCTCTCTCTCTCTCTCTCTATATATATATATATATATATATATATATACATATATATATAGCAATAGATGAAGTGAAAGAATAAAATAAGGAGTTATCCAGGCGGGGAATTTGTTTGCTATTGATGCAGTAGATAACAGTGAAAAGTGTATTTAAGGTGTATGCAAATTAATAAAACGGTAGAAAAACGATAGATAAAACAAATCATATGAAAAGGTCAGAAAACTCACTTGGTGTAGAATATTATGATGTCCAAATTCAGGGTTCTTATGAGCTGATTATATATATATATATATATATATATATATATATATATATATATATATATATATATATATACATGATAATTTTATTTACACATACATGTACAAAATCTGCGACACTGGCATGTCGATGTTATCGATCAACGGTTACTATAAACTGAGATCTCATCGGGCAGAGTTAGAATCCGATCTTAACCTCAGATCATATTTGGAGAGAATGAAATGGAGGGATAAAGAAAGAGAAGAAGAAAAGAAATTTAACATTTCAAAAATTTGGGGCCGATTTTGTCGCAGATTTTGTCGCAGATTTTGTACATGTCTGTGTAAATAAAATTATCATATATAAAGCTCTATTTTGATAGTGAGCACTTTTTATAAAGCCGGTTAAAATTCTCTGGATTACCACCCTGTGGATATTTTTTACCTGGATTATTACCATTATTATATATATATATATATATATATATATATATATATATATATATATATATATATATATATATATATATATTTATATATACATAAATATGTATATATATATTGATATTTTTATATATATATATATATATATATATATATATATATATATATATATATAGGCATCACTTTTCCTTGATATATCTGCAATTAAACTTAGGTGACAGTTTTTGCTTGTTCCTAATTTGATACAGTTGTTCGAGTTGGCAGACCAACGATCTAATGTGCCCCCGTGTTAACTCGCTATATTTTCAAACGTTTTCTACTCGGTCAGTATCGTAATGAGCTTACAAATTAAGACAGTGAATTTATTATGATTAAAAATATGTTTTTAACTTCAAACATTTCAAACTTAGTTGATAGTAGGTTTACGAGCTCGAATAAGTAAGTCTTCGATGATGGTGAGACGTAGACTATAATTTAAAACAGCGGGGATTGCAGCGTGTTTTGTTGTTAATATATCGCAGAAGTGAATATATAGAGAGAGTCCTGAACGAGACGTGTAAGCGTCGAAACGTTTGTTGATCTGCGTAGACTGTTTCTAATGTTTGTTTAATTTTATTGTTAAAAGCTCTTATTTGCATTGAGCACTTTTGAAAAGAAAATGGTTTTAAGTTCATGTTATTAATATATTTGAATTTATTTTATAATATATATATATATATATATATATATATATATATATATATATATATATATACGCTCTCATCTTAACATAAGACTCTTTAACTTTTGGTCTGTATTTTGTTTTATTTTATGTTAAATTTTCAAAGTTAAATGTTGCCGATAATATTTACAATTACATTGTCGGTTATTCTCTATCCTTTGATGAAAAGATTTTATCATTGAAAATGCATGGATTAAAGATATGAAACTCCTTGCTCTGAACTTTTGATGTTCTAAGAAATATTCTATCTTATCAAATTCACTATAAATCGGTATATTGAAATAAAGACGAAACGTTGATGAATATATAAATAATAGGAAGTATTGAAATAAAGACGAAACGTTTATATATACATATATATATATATATATATATATATTTATATATATATATGTATATATATATACATATATATGTATATATTTATATATATACATATATATATATATATATATATATATATACATTTATATATATAAAGTAATCAATTAATATCTTATAATTAGTGAAACATCCGGATAAAAACTGAAGCTCAATATACTGGATAGAGCATTAATATTATAATATAAATTGAAATAATAAAATAAGGTGCCAATCAAATTTTATTAGAATTCAAAGTTTAAGCAAAGTATCTCAACGTCCTTAACTCATGAGTTTTCAAAGATAATTCTTCTCCTCAGAGGATCATTACCGCAGTGATATTACTACAGGTAATAAAATTACACTTTGAAAATATATAAAAATATATACAAAAATACATAAAAATATATAACATCAACCCAAAAACATACTGTTTTGTTAAATCTATACAATCCATCCAAGATTTAACAAAAAAATATGTTTTTGGCTTGATATATTTGATGTTATATATTTTTATGTATTTTTGTATATATTTTTATATATTTTCAAAGTGTAATTTTATACCTGTAGTAATATCACTGCGGTTATGGTCCTCTGAGGAGAAGAATTATCTTTGAAAACACATGAGCTAAGGACGTTAAGATACTTTGCTTGAACTTTGAATTCTAATAAAATTTGATTGGCACCTTATTTTATCATTTCAATTTATATCATAATATTATATATTTATATATATATAAATATATATATATATATATATATATATATATATTTACATATATATATACATATATATACATATATATATACATATAGAATAAATATGAAACTAATAGTAAACTTTTAGTAGAAAAAACCTATAGTGAAATGGTAAAAGCTCAATATACGAGATAGAGCAATTATAAAGATAGATGGACGAAGAGTGATAAACATGCACGAATGTTCAAATTTATTTCAAACTTCGATTGTTCAATGCAAGGTATATTCTGTAATAAAATGATGTTTATTATTCTTTCCTTAAGCCAAGGCTTTTCAAAGATCGACATCTTATCATCAGAGGAATTATGCAGATAGATAAGTTGGCAGTGGAAAAGCCAAAATTCAACATTTAAAAACATTTTTTTTTTAATTTTTAAAAATTGCATTGAACAATCGAAGTTTGATATAAATTTGGACATTCGTGCATGTTTATCAGTCTTCGTCCATCTATCATTATATATATATATATATTTATATATATACATATATACACACATATATATATATATATATAGTACATGTATTGTATTAGTTTCTGTAGATGTAAATCCGTTGAAACTCAAGTGTTTATAAAAAGTGCTCAATAAGCAAGTAGAGCTGTTTATAAGTATAATTTGTTATTTATACAAACATTATTGGTTACATATGTGTATACATGTTTCGGTTGTACTCTTCGCAGAAAGTCAACCTCGTCAGACCAAGGATTCAGAGTAATGAGCTCATTACTCTGAATCCTAGATCTGACGAGGTTGACTCTCTGCGAAGAGTACAACCGAAACATGTATGCACATATGTAATCAATAATGTTTGTATAAATAAAAATGTATACTTATATATATATATTATATATATATATTATATATATTATATATATTATATATATATATATAATATATATATAATATATATATACGATATATATATATATATATATATATATATATATATATATATATTATATATATAATATATGAAGAAGAATGGAAAGGAATTAGAGAAGCGAAAGCCAAATCAAACTTCAATTCAATTGCTCAGAGCAAGGTATATTCCGCAAAAAGGCAATTTATTCAAGTCAAATTTTCCTTAAGCCAGGCTTTTCAAAGATCAAAATGTTATCATCAGAGGAAGTCGCTGGGATAGATAAGTTGGCAAAGGCCAAGATTTAAAATTTGAAAAGTAAAATAAAAGTTGTAGGGAAAGAAACACAGGGCTAAACTCTGCCCGAATGCAAGCAAATGTCCGATTGCTAAAAAGTCCGGTGTCAAAAAGTCCAGCGGAGAAAATGAAATGTAGATAGATAGGTCGTTAAAAGGCACGAGAGGTGGTGAGAGAGGATTCGAAGTTAAATTCCAAAGACCACAACTTCAGGTGCGGCGAAGATAGAATGAGTCCAAAGGGTAAAAAGCCCCAAAAGAGGTACGTTCGTGGATGCAGGCAAGGCTCAGTAAAACTGCCTTCCATTAATGTGTATATTTACAAAATAGGCAGAAATAAGCCTGGCTTAAGGAAAATTTGACTTGAATAAATTGCCTTTTTGCGGAATATACCTTGCTCTGAGCAATTGAATTGAATTTTGATTTGGCTTTTGCTTCTCTAATTCCTTTCCATTCTTCTTCATAGCTACCTGCTCTATTCTGGATATTGAGCTGTATACTTTTCACAATAGGTTTTACCTTTACTAAAAGTTTCGCTTTTAGTACACCACTTTATATATAATATATATATATATATTATATATATATTATATATATATATAATATATATATATTATATTATATATATATATATATATATATATATATATATATATATATATATATATATATAAGGGGTGTATGTGTGTGTACGTATTGGAAGAGTGAAATATTAATTTAATGAGAGAAAAGGAAAGAGAAATATTTTGTGAACGAGACCGAGAGATTGCTGCCGATAAAATGTAAATTATGATCGTGTTATACGATTTGTGTTTGTTTTTCACTTCCTTTGTGAGTTCCAGCAGGTGTGAGCATTGCAATAGTGGTCATAGAAATCGATTTAGCGGAAAGAGCCATTATGATATTGAATGCTTGCTTCACGCTGCAAACGAACATTGTAAAATGGACGATGCTATAGCAAGATGGGTGCAACTCGTTCATAGTGCAACGCAACAATGTGCAAGGCGTTATCTTTACCAATGACATCGAGGTGAAGCACTTGTTTTGGTTGCAATGGCTGCGTCGTCATCAACAGTCTACGGTTAATGCATCCGTTGTATTGAATGCAGAGAAAGAGTCTTTAAAGTCACATCGCGATCTATAAAATATACATAAATAGAGTGTGGTCTTCAAATTGTAATTTTGATAAGGTTGATTTTATCTCCCCCTACAGGGTTATATATGATACCAGATAGGGTTTTATTGTGAATTGCTTCTATCCATTTTGTAAAGATACCATTCATGGGATACAAAATTTAACAAAAAAGACGTCATTAGTGCATAACACACCACAAACTGAAAAAAACAAAACAAGATGCGTCAAATATGTATTTAATTAATACATTTGTAATTGATATTAAATTTTATATTCCTGTTTTCTTTCTTTTTATTATTTAATATAAAATTATGAATGTTTGGTAAATTCTGCCTTCCATTAATGTGTATATTTACAAAATAGGCAGAAATAATTGTTTTTAAATAAAATTCTTTTTGAATGAATCAGCATTATAATAAACAAAACATATATATATATATATCAACAATAAAATAGTATTAGACGCATTGCCATTATTATTATCTATAGAGAGGATTATTTTCGTTTCCATCCTTATTTTTTTCTCAATACTAATTTAAATAAAAAAAACATCTTCATAGAGAAAAAACAAGAAAGTTACGAAGTGATTCATCTTTGTTCCCCTTCTCGTGGTTCTTGATCCCTCTCTTATAATATAAATTATTTTGAAAAATCCTCACTATAGATAATAATGGCAATGCGTCTAATATTATTTCATTGTTCATTAAAACTTTGTACCTACAAAAATCCATTCAAATATATATATATATATATATATATATATATATATAATTATTAATATTTGTTTTTATCTACATACGTATATGCTACATCCTTACGGTAATCGTCTGTGTAGAGAAGAATTGTTCACACCGGTAGCCAGACTCGAACCCAGTAAAACACACACACACACACACACACACACACATATATATATATATATATATATATATATATATATATATATATATATATATAGTTGTTATATAGTTTTATACTAGGGACATATATATATATATATATATATATATATATATATATATATATATATATATATATATATATATTAAACTATATAACAACGAGAGTTTCGGCTTCCCAAATTTATTTATTTACTTATTAAATTGTTAGGTGAAAGTACAAAATTGTTAACAAAGAACCGTCTTTCTCTCCATGTTAAAGAATAGCTTTCTAAATAATAACGTTATTATTTCAACACTGTCCGTAAACTTCAGAAGATTATTTAGAAAGCCATTTTTAACATGGGGAGGGGGCTTTGTAAACTATTCTGTACTTTCGCGTAAAAGTTTAATAAATAAATTAATTAATAACAATTAGTAAACAACTTAGAAAACATGAGGTGTCAGCGAACTAAACAACAGGGGTATTTAAGATCAGGAATGAAATCTTACTGAACACCGTTTGCTGCTGACTTTGAGTTGGGTACTTTTCTGGTGTGGATTTTCCCATATCGATCAAATATACAAACTATTCCGTTAAATTGTAAAAATAACAAAGATGTGAAGATCGGAGCAAGGATTGTATTTTTTCAGGATGTCTTGTTTTGAAGGCAAATCCGGTAAGTTCGGCCTCCAGGAAGTAAAAAAAAAGAAGAATGGCATTTATACATAACCACCTTCTCTTCGAATGTGTTCAACTAAAGTCTTGTCGAACTGGGTTTTTATTTAACTCTAACCCTAAACTAACCCTTACCCTAACCCTTACCCTAACCATACGCCCAAAGTATTAACTTACCTTTTTTTCTTTTTTACATAATGCACCCCAAACAAGGCAGGCCACCATTGTAAACGTAAGGGGCTACTGAAAATTAGGGTGTTAGTTTTGGGTGTCATCTTTAGTTGGGAGCTGTCTGTTTACATTAGTTTTAAACCTCTGCATGTCGGTACAGTCGGAGAAACAAAGAGCAGGGAAGGAGATCCAGAGGCCGGCAGCACGAGGAAAGAAGCTATTGAAGTAGAAGGCTCTCCTGCATCTGGGGACCTCCACAGTGAATGGATGGGATGTAGTTGATTGTCGAGTTGGTCTAGTGTATTTACGTCGAGGGGGCATCAGAGCAGCCAGTTCATCGGAGCACAATCTATTAAAGTATGTGTAAAACAAGCAGAAGGCTGCAATATTGCAGCGACGGGACAGGGGCTGGAGCTTGGTGGATAGTGAGGGACCTATTAAGTTGGCGAATCTTTTTTTGGGGACCTTGTCTAAGGGGGAGAAACTAGTAGATGAGGCACTAGCAAAAATGTGGCAACAATACTCCATGCATGGGCAGATGGTGAATTTGTAGAGATACAGGATAATGTCAGGTGTGAGGATTTTACTAGCACGGTAAAGGGAGCCTACCTTTTTGCTGCTGCAGCCTTGGCAATGTCTTCGATGTATTTGTTCCAATTCATGTTGCTTGTGAATGTTAGGCCGAGTAGTTTGAATGATGATCTCTCAGGTAAGGTGTTATCTGCCATGACAATCTGTGGTTGCAGAGGTTTCTTGTAGTTATTAAAAATAAGTTATCGTCGAATAGAGATAACTGCTCGTACCTACCTCTCTGTGTAAACGTAAATATATTTTGTATTTGAGAAAACGGCAAATAAAGGTGGATATTTTATGCATTTCCTTCGTTGTAATTAAGTGTTTTCAGAGCAAGCAACCGTCGTGGGTTAAATAAAGAGTTACGCTTAAAATTCTGAGGTTAAGCTAAAGACTTTCAAGTTCGAACCGGAAGAACGTCGAACGTCTTATCGACCGAAACGTTGTGATAATCACATCCAAGATGAGACCTTACTCATAAAATATCTCCAAAGAGAGATAACTTGTCGTCCATACCTCTCTATGTAAACCTTGGTTTCGTTTTTATTTGATAAACCGGCAAATCAAAGTGAATATCGTGTACATCTCTCGCGATTTTATTCAATTTTGTTTTAGATTTGTAAATGCTTAATTAGCTTAAAATTTCACAGTTCAATGGTTTTTCTTTTTGTATTCCTTTTAATTATTTCAGTTTATTATTATGAAAGCCATCACGTAATCCGTCATTGTTTAGCGATTTGAATAACACAATACAAACAACATCTGAAGACGATAGATTCTTATTTTCGATCGATAATTTTCGCAAGTGCAAAAGATACATTGAAAAATAATCCTAGAAAAAAATCAATATCTATTAGTGTTTTATTTCTTTCTGTATCGATTGTTTTTCTCTTTTCGTTTTTTTTTTAATCTGAAGAATAATTTTTTCTTGTTCATTCTTCCGCATTAAAAAAATGCGTACTTTCCTTGATATATTTTATAACTTTTCATCAAAAGAGCATGCTTGAATCGAATATAAGCATATAGCAAAATATTTAAAATAAGTCAAAATAAAAACATTTCAGAATGTTCCGGATTTGAAAAAAGTGTCAGAGAATGTGTGCCAGAGATTAGTGACATACAAAAACAAATCCCTCGAATCTGTAGAAACTTATTATCAGTGTATACATTTATTGAATTATTTTTTTTATTATTATTTTATTATTTAAGCATTTAAAAAAAATAGTGTATGTTTTCTTTTTGCTAATCCTGATCACGGGTTTCTTCCTCTTCATTTTGTATTTGAAAACGCTTTACTTTGTGTGTTGATTAATATTGGTTCATATTCTTTTTCATCATAACAGTAGCTTTCCTTAATCATTTTTAAAGAAGAAAAGATTACTAACATATAAATATTTTTCTTTACTTTATATTTGAACTGAAATCGAATCTTGCGATACCGATTTTTAGATTACTAATCCAAACTGCACTGTTTAATTTCCAGCCTTAAAATAAACAGTTGAATAGTTTGCATGTAAAACGCGGTAAAAACAATTTGTTTAAATTGAGACATAAAACAATTTATTTAAATTGAGACATAAAACAATTTATTTAAATTGAGACATAAAACAATTTATTTAAATTGAGAAATAAAACAATTTATTTAAATTGAGACATGAAACAATTTATTTAAATTGAGACATAAAACAATTTATTTAAATTGAGACATGAAATAATTTATTTAAATTGAGACATAAAACAATTTATTTAAATTGAGACATAATACAATTTGTTTAAATTGAGACATAAAACAATTTATTTAAATTGAGACATGAAATAATTTATTTAAATTGAGATATGAAACAATTTATTTAAATTGAGACATAAAACAATTTATTTAAATTGAGACATAAAACAATTTATTTAAATTGAGACATAAAACACTTTGTTTAAATTGAGACATATTTTTTTTAATTTAAATTGAGACATTAAACAATTTGTTTAAATTGAGACATAAAACAATTTATTTAAATTGAGACATAAAACAATTTATTTACATTGAGACATGAAATAATTTATTCAAATTGAGACATGAAACAATTTATTTAAATTGAGACATAAAGCAATTTATTTAAATTGAGACATAAAACAATTTATTTAAATTGAGACATAAAACAATTTATTTAAAGTGAGACATCAAACAATTTATTTAAATTGAGACATAAAGCAATTTAATTAAATTAAGACATAAAACAATTTATTTAAATTGAGAACTAAAAATAATTTATTTAAATTGAGACATAAAACAATTTATTTAAATTGAGACATAATACAATTTGTTTAAATTGAGACATAACATTTTTTATTTAAATCGAGACATAAAAAAATATTTTTATTGAGACATAAAACAATTTATTTAAATTGCGACATAAAACAATTTATTTAAATTGAGACATAAAACAATTTATTTAAATCGAGACATAAAACAATTTATTTAAATTGAGACATAACACAATTTATTTAAATTGAGACATAACAAAATTTATTTAAATTGAGACATGAAACAATTTATTTAAATTGAGACATAAAGCAATTTATTTAAATTGAGACATGAAACAATTTATTTAAATTGCGACATAAAGCAATTTATTTAAATTGAGACATAAAACAATTTATTTAAATTTAGACATGAAACAATTTATTTAAATTGAGACATAAAACAATTTATTTAAATTGAGACATAAAACAATTTATTTAAATTGAGACATAAAACAATTTATTTAAATTGAGACATAAAAATGTATTTAAATTGAGACATGAAACAATTTATTTAAATTGAGACATAAAACAATTTATTTAAATTGAGACATAAAACAATTTATTTAAATTGAGACATAAAACAATTTGTTTAAATTGAGACATAAAACAATTTATTTAAATTGAGACATAAAACAATTTATTTAAATTGAGACATAAAACAATTTATTTAAATAGAGACATAAAACAATTTATTTAAATTGAGACATAAAACAATTTATTTAAATTGAGACATAAAACAATTTATTTAAATTGAGACATGAAACAATTTATTTAAATTGAGACATAAAACAATTTATTTAAATTGAGACATAAAACAATTCATTAAAATTGAGACATAAAACAATTTATTTAAATTGAGACATAAAACAATTTATTTAAATTGAGACATAAAACAATTTATTTAAATTGAGACATGAAACAATTTATTAAAATTGAGACATAAAACAATTTATTTAAATTGAGACATAAAACAATTTATTTAAATTGAGACATAAAACAATTTATTTAAATTGAGACATAAAACAATTTATTCAAATTGAGACATAAAACAATTTATTTAAATTAAGACATAAAACAATACAAGTACGCATCTATAAAGTGTAGAATACCACTAAAAGGTTATTTTTAATTGAAAGCAAAAAGAAATTATGTCGGGGTAATATTATGTAACATATGATTTTGGGGTGTACTCGAGTGTTTAACTGTAAGACGTAATGGCAATTGTCGCGTTTTGCAATGAAACTCTTTATATTGTCTTGTTCACTATTTTAACTCTGTTCACGTGACTAACAACCGGGGAATTGATGCAAAGAAAAAGATACAGAATAAGAAAAATCGAGAAATTCCAAAGGTTTTACGTGTATTTTAATGAAGCAATACACAAAGACGACTTTCATATACTGATGAAGATGAATTTCATGCGTTTTTGAGATTACGTCCAACGTATCTAGAATTAAATCAGCACATCGATTGAGGAATTAAATAGTATTTTTTATAAAGTAAAGCGACATTATTTTTGTGGATTTGATTCGATTTGAACTCGCCATAGCTGATTTCTTTAAACCACGGCGATAAACATTAATTTACCACGCATCCCTAAAAAGAGTAATAATAAAAAAAATATTTACGATTCACCCAAACCCGTTAATGACAAACATTGATTTTCCAGTTAAGGTTGGGCTAATGTGCAAGAAATGTAGTTTAGTTTATTTCGGACAAATGGTCAATAAAAGTCTGATTTTTATAAATCTGTAAAATGAGAGTGATTGCCGAGTTTGCCAAGCCACAACTGAACTAGGTTGGAGGTTACATCGACCGAAACGTTGGGAGAATAATATGCAAAATGAGAACAGTAGTCCGAATAATTCAAATAATATAAATCATAACTCCTCATCTCAGAAATTCCAAAACACATGTTTATGTATGCGAAATCGGGGTTCAGGCTTTTAACGAAATTTCTTTACTTTAGAAAGTAAAGGAACATTGTCTCTGTGGAGTTTATTTGATTGAACTTCGACATGGTTGATTCCTTCAATGTTGATGGTACCCATCGTGAAACCACACACTATTTTACAGAACCTACACCTAACCCTAACCCTAGCCCCAACACACTATTTTACAGAACCTACACGTAACCCTAACCCTAACCCCAACACACTATTTTATAGAACCTAAACCTAACCCTAACCCCAACACACTATTTTACAGACCCTAAACCTAAACCTAACCCTAACCCAACCCCAACACACTATTTTACAGAACCTACACCTAACCCTAACCCTTACCCCAACACACTATTTTATAGAACCTAAACCTAACCCTAACCCCAACCCTAACCCCAACACAATATTTTACAGAACCAAAACCTAACCTTAACCTTAACCCCAACACACTATTTTACAGAACCTGAACCTAACCGTAACCCTAACCCCAACACACAATCTTACTAAACCTAAACCTAACCCTAACCCTAACCCAAACACACTATTTTACAGAAACTAAACCTAACCCTAACTCAACACACTATTTTACAGAACTTAAATCTTACCCTAACCCTAACCCTAACCCTAACCCCAACACACTATTTTACAGAACCTAACCTTAACCCTAACACTAACCCTAACCTCAACACACTATTTTACAGAACCTAAACCTAACCTTAACCCTAACCCTAACTTCGACAGGGCTGATTCCGTCAATAACATTCCTTCACAGCTGAACAATAAAAACGCCTACGGTTCAATCATACCCGTTAATTCTACTTTATTTGATAAAGATTGTTTAGCCGAGGTGCAAAAGATACTTCCTATGTTAACGGTCATCAAATATCAAAATCTCTCACAACATAACACTGCTTTGATTATCGCTGTATAACCTGAAGAATTAATCGATAAATATTGCTCTTTGATTAATTGTTGTTTCATCTGCGTTATTTCATGATTTCCCCTGGGGCCGTGACATGTACAAACGAAACAAGTGATACACCGTGCTTAAATATCGATTGACACACTTTCTCCGGTAGCAGACCTTTACATTAAACCCAGAAGGAAAAGATTTGTAAATCAGTTGAGATTTTTTAAGGGTCAACACAAGATACGCAATGAGAAAATGATAAATGTATCGTCTTGTAAATAGATGTGAACAATTTCGTTTCGTTTTTTGTACAACAACAGTTTTTTTAACTTTGAATACATTTGAGAATGTATAAGATTTTAAGAGTAGCATATTTCTTATCTCTCTCTACCTTCCACCTTTCTGCCTGCCTGCCTGTCTGTCTGTCTGTTTGTCTCTCTCTCTCTCCCTCTCTCTCTCATATATATATATATATATATATATATATATATATATATATATATATATGTGTGTATAGGATTCACTATCAAAGTAATGTGTGCATCATATATATATATATATATATATAAATATATATATATATATATATATTTATATATATATATATATATATAAATATATATATATATATATATATATATATATATGTATCAACAAGACACATTTTTGATCATCCACTGATACATTGGTCTTCATTGTAACACGATCGTTTTTAACCGGTATTTAATTAAAGAAAAGTGTCCACTTACACGGTGGGCGAAACCTGGGTACTTTGGGCACGTTATTAATATATATATATATATATATATATATATATATATATATATATATATATATATAATATAAATAATGAGAAATACACACATATATAAATATGTATTTCGATTATTTCACTTCCTAAGTGATTAAAATGTAGAAAATTGCATTATTAGTCGCCCTTTACTTTATAGGACGTACTTTTCGTTAATATATATATTTTTATTTATTTTATACGTACATAAAAGTAATCCATATACACGTGTTTCTGGCTCATAGTCGTCATCAGCATGGCTAAATTAGACAAGACCTTCGATATTGATGTCTATAGTCCAGCGTTTACCAATCGGACCTAAACGCCCTGTCCAGAAATATGTACGATTTTTATCACCTAAATATTTAATGCATTTTTATTTAATTATTTTTATTGGTGATTGTAGCGTTCGTTGTTGTTTTGCTTACTATTATTTCGTTTGTCTCACTTTCCTAAGTGATTACGATGCAGAAAAGTGCAATATTAGTCGCCTTTACTTTTATAGGACGTATTATCCCTTAATATACAGGGTGTTTCAAAAGTCTTGGGAACATTACAAATGCGTATATCTCATGAACTATTCCAGGTAGAAAAATGAAACTGATGCCATTTTAAAGCTTGCTTAATCAAGTTTTTGGTCATACTAATGATTTTCGTGTTATCTTTCCAGGTGCAGTAATGGCGTTCTCTAAACAAGACAAGGCATTTTGCGTCCTCCAATTTGCAATGACTGAATCGTGGACATGTGTTCAGCGTGCATTTCGCAGGAAATTTAAAAAAGAAGCACCTGAAAGGAAATCCATTGTCAGATGGCATGCTAAATTTGTGAAAGATGGGTGTTTGTGCCCAAGTAAGCGAACAGGTCGCCCTTCAACTTCAGAAGATGCAGTTGAGCAAGTTCGGACAGCCTTTCAGCGGAGCCCCCGTAAATCAGTGAGAAGAGCCAGCAGGGAACTTCAGCTTGCTCCAGCAACTGTCTGGCGTGTCTTAAGGAAACGACTGCAAATGGTACCTTACAAGCTCAAGTTGGTCCAAAAGTTGAAGGACACTGATAAGCCACTTCGCCGTGACTTTTGCATTGCAATCTAAGAGAAATTGGAAGATAACGGCTTTGATGACCGGCTTGTTTTTAGCGATGAGGCGACCTTCCATCTGAATGGCAAAGTTAACAAGCATAACACTCGCATATGGGGTACTGAGAATCCTCATGAACTTCTTGAGCACGAGCGAGATTCACCAAAAGTGAACGTGTTTTGTGCAATTTCCAAGAAAGGTGTCTATGGACCGTTCTTCTTTGAAGAGGCAACTATCACTGGTGAATCCTATCTCAACATGCTGGAAGACTGGTTAATGGCTCAGTTGGAACAAGCAGAATCTGATGACTTCATTTTTCAACAAGATGGTGCACCACCACACTGGAGTCTTAGAGTAAGGCAGTTTCTTAACACAAGGCTGCCTGGTAGATGGATTGGGAGATCTGGGCGAGGTGATGACGTTCTCATGCCCTAGCCTCCTAGGTCTCCAGATCTTACCCCGTGTGACTTTTTCCTTTGGGGCTTTGTCAAGCAACAAGTCTATGTGCCGCCCCTTCCAAGAGATATTGACGAACTAAAGGCTCGAGTAACGGCAGTTGTGTGAACCATTGACGTCAAGATGCTGGAACGCGTTTGGCAGGAAATGGACTATCGACTAGATGTCTGCCGTGTGACGAATGGTGCTCATATTGAGCAACTTTGAAGATTCCCCACAAAACTTGAAACTTTAACCTTTCCAACGGTACCAATTTCATTTTTCAACTCCTAATAGTTTTTGAGTTATTAAAAATCGTTATGTTCCCAAGACTTTTGAAACACCCTGTATATATATATATATATATATATATATATATATATATATATATATATATATATATATATATATTTAATTCATTTGATACGTACATAATAGTGATCCATAGACGTGTGTTTCTGTATTTTTATGATGACGGCTGTGAGCCAGGAACACGTGGCCATGGATTACTTTTATGTACGTATAAAATAAGTAAAAGGCATGAATTTAAATGTAATGTGAACAAACACCTTGCTGCACAACTCCCCACTTAGAATGCCGCCTATAGATCTGGCTTCTAATTAGCAGTGGCTACTTACGTTTCAGTTGCAGTGTGCCGGAGAGCCTTCTACCTCAATAGCTTCTTTCCTTGTGCTGCCGGCCGCTGGAACTCCCTCCCTGCTCCCTGTTTCCCCGCCTGTACCGAC
>OY744533.1:8893492-8963492 GCA_963556195.1 Sepiola atlantica
ACGAGTAGAAATGAAGATAAAGAACAAAAAGATGAGGATTCAAAATAAGATGAAAAAGATGACGACGAAGATGGGAGAGAATTTAAATAAAAAAGATGGCGAAAAGTAAAAAAACGATCAAGATCGGAAATCGGCAGAAACCAAATTATTTGTTTGTGTTTATGCGTGTGTAATTTTTCAATGTTTATTATAGAAAGAACGGTTAGATAATCTACATTAAATCTAAAAGTGTATTCTTATGTAAATTTTTACCGATAAGATAATGAAAGTATTCCCGAATATCCTAAAAGGGTTATAAGGGCATAACCCCTTAACACTTCAAATATATCCTATTTTTTAATGAAATTCATATCAAATGTATAACATTCTCTAGGGAAGACAATGGAAGTGATCTTTCATCTCTACATTATACTCTATGTGCAGAATATCTATGTGCCTCCACTTCTAAGTGACCCATTAGGACTGAACCCCCTTTAAAATTCAAATCCCTACATCTGAGTTTTATGACATTTAAAACATATATGTAATACATTAATTCAGAAACTTTCCCACCATTTCAGATTCTTCCAACTATGTTATATATTATTATATTCGGCTTTTACACAGAACTGACCTGAAACCTTCGTGAATTTTTCAACAATGTACCTGACGTCATGCGTCATATCAACTGATTTTCTTTTGTTTCAACTCTATCTGACCTTACAGGTGATCTCTTTCTATCATCTCTCCTGGGAACTGATTTCTTTATCAAATTTCGTCTTACTTCCACCTGTACTTAGTTTGCCTATGTTAAAATCAACACTAGCGGATGTAATCTCTATCCGACGTCGGACCTCCATAATGTAACAATAATCTGGGGATCGTGTCGACAGACATTACCTTTAAGATGACTCCACAGATAAGAATATTGCGGATTAAGTTACTGTGAGTGTACATCACATTTAGGACCACACTTTCTACTGATGAGACTAACAATACAGTGTCCTGCAACCATTCCAACAAGTCATTTGACGTGTAAAGAATTCTCGATCATGTTAAAACTACTGTTCGTAGCTCACAACTTCTCTTCGTCTGCTCAAGGTTTGGTTTGGTTGTTTTGTTTTACGGCATATCAACACGTTTCGGGTAATTTTATGCCGAATCTCGTAATTTTGGCGAAGGTTTTTATGCTTCGAGTTTTGTATATCTTCAAATGTTTAATCATGGTTTTTGGTTCGGTTGTTTGTTTTATGACATATCAACCCTTTTCAGGTTATTTAATGCCGAATCCGATCATTTTGGTGAAGGTTTTTATGCTTCAAGTTTTTTATATCTTCAAATGTTTAATCATGGTTTTTGGTTCGGTTGTTTGTTTTATGACATATCAACCCTTTTCAGGTTATTTAATGCCGAATCCGATCATTTTGGTGAAGGTTTTTATGCTTCAAGTTTTTTATATCTTCAAATGTTTAATCATGGTTTTTGGTTCGGTTGTTTGTTTTATGACATATCAACCCTTTTCAGGTTATTTAATGCCGAATCCGATCATTTTGGCGAAGGTTTTTATGCTTCAAGTTTTTTATATCTTCAAATGTTTAATTATGGTTTTTTGGTTCGGTTGTTTGTTTTATGACATATCAACCCTTTTCAGGTTATTTAATGCCGAATCCGATCATTTTGGCGAAGGTTTTTATGCTTCAAGTTTTGTATATCTTCAAATGTTTAATCATGGTTTTTGGTTCGGTTGTTTGTTTTATGACATATCAACCCTTTTCAGGTTATTTAATGCCGAATACGATCATTTTGGTGAAGGTTTTTATGCTTCAAGTTTTTTATATCTTCAAATGTTTAATCATGGTTTTTGGTTCAGTTGTTTGTTTTATGACATATCAACCCTTTTCAGGTTATTTAATGCCGAATCCGATCATTTTGGCGAAGGTTTTTATGCTTCAAGTTTTTTATATCTTCAAATGTTTAATCATGGTTTTTGGTTCAGTTGTTTGTTTTATGACATATCAACCCTTTTCAGGTTATTTAATGCCGAATCCGATCATTTTGGTGAAGGTTTTTATGCTTCAAGTTTTTTATATCTTCAAATGTTTAATCATGGTTTTTGGTTCAGTTGTTTGTTTTATGACATATCAACCCTTTTCAGGTTATTTAATGCCGAATCCGATCATTTTGGTGAAGGTTTTTATTCTTCAAGTTTTTTATATCTTCAAATGTTTAATCATGGTTTTTTGGTTTGGTTGTTTGTTTTATGACATATCTACCCTTTTCAGGTTATTTAATGCCGAATCCGATCATTTTGGCGAAGGTTTTTATGCTTCAAGTTTTTTATATCTTCAAATGTTTAATTATGGTTTTTTGGTTCGGTTGTTTGTTTTATGACATATCAACCCTTTTCAGGTTATTTAATGCCGAATCCGATCATTTTGGCGAAGGTTTTTATGCTTCAAGTTTTTTATATCTTCAAATGTTTAATCATGGTTTTTGGTTCGGTTGTTTGTTTTATGACATATCAACCCTTTTCAGGTTATTTAATGCCGAATACGATCATTTTGGTGAAGGTTTTTATGCTTCAAGTTTTTTATATCTTCAAATGTTTAATCATGGTTTTTGGTTCAGTTGTTTGTTTTATGACATATCAACCCTTTTCAGGTTATTTAATGCCGAATCCGATCATTTTGGCGAAGGTTTTTATGCTTCAAGTTTTTTATATATTCAAATGTTTAATCATGGTTTTTGGTTCAGTTGTTTGTTTTATGACATATCAACCCTTTTCAGGTTATTTAATGCCGAATCCGATCATTTTGGTGAAGGTTTTTATGCTTCAAGTTTTTTATATCTTCAAATGTTTGATCATGGTTTTTGGTTCGGTTGTTTGTTTTATGACATATCAACCCTTTTCAGGTTATTTAATGCCGAATCCGATCATTTTGGTGAAGGTTTTTATTCTTCAAGTTTTTTATATCTTCAAATGTTTAATCATGGTTTTTTGGTTTGGTTGTTTGTTTTATGACATATCAACCCTTTTCAGGTTATTTAATGCCGAATCCGATCATTTTGGCGAAGGTTTTTATGCTTCAAGTTTTTTATATCTTCAAATGTTTAATCATGGTTTTTTGGTTTGGTGGTTTGTTTTATGACATATCAACCCTTTTCAGGTTATTTAATGCCGAATCCGATCATTTTGGCGAAGGTTTTTATGCTTCAAGTTTTTTATATCGTCAAATGTTTAATCATGGTTTTTTGGTTTGGTGGTTTGTTTTATGACATATCAACCCTTTTCAGGTTATTTAATGCCGAATCCGATCATTTTGGCGAAGGTTTTTATGCTTCAAGTTTTTTATATCTTCAAATGTTTAATCATGTTTTTTTGGTTTGGTGGTTTGTTTTATGACATATCAACCCTTTTCAGGTTATTTAATGCCGAATCCGATCATTTTGGTGAAGGTTTTTATGCTTCAAGTTTTTTATATCTTCAAATGTTTAATTATGGTTTTTTGGTTCGGTTGTTTGTTTTATGACATATCAACCCTTTTCAGGTTATTTAATGTCGAATCCGATCATTTTGGTGAAGGTTTTTATTCTTCAAGTTTTTTATATCTTTAAATGTTTAATCATGGTTTTTTGGTTTGGTTGTTTGTTTTATGACATATCAACCCTTTTCAGGTTATTTAATGCCGAATCCGATCATTTTGGTGAAGGTTTTTATTCTTCAAGTTTTTTATATCTTCAAATGTTTAATTATGGTTTTTTGGTTCGGTTGTTTGTTTTATGACATATCAACCCTTTTCAGGTTATTTAATGCCGAATCTGATCATTTTGGTGAAGGTTTCTATGCTTCAAGTTTTGTATATCTTCAAATGTTTAATCATGTTTTTTTTGGTTCGGTTGTTTGTTTTATGACATATCAACCCTTTTCAGGTTATTTAATGCCGAATCCGATCATTTTGGTGAAGGTTTTTATGCTTCAAGGTCTTTATATCTTCAAATGTTTAATCATGATTTTTGGTTGAGTGAAAAAGGAAGGAGAAAGATGGGAGAGGGAAGAAGAGGGGAGGGAGGGAAATGGTGTTTTTTTTTTTTGGATGTTGAAGAACATGATTGAATTTTGCAAAGAAAAAATAATAAAACATCAATGTTTGGCGTATTTCTAGTCAGGAAGCCAATAATATCACACAGACTGATTTGGTAGCGCCAGTAAGTTCTATTTGACCCATAGATGTGTCCCTTACATGTACTACTACTCTGAGCCAGAGTGGACCTGGGAGCAATGAGAACTAAGGGGCAACTTTACATTCCCCACAGCTCCCAAATGGAGGTCTCATTACTGGATATATTTTAAGGTGATACCTTAACAACCAATAAGTCCCGTTCAGTATTCATTCATTCATTCATTTTGTATGACTAAGATGGTTCAAGTGTTTGCATTGGTTTCCGCGATATTATTCTAGTAAGAATTCTTTCAAAAAATACATCAGGTACTTACGGGACGGACTGCGTGATGGTTGCCCACATATTATGTGAAAGTGTTTTTTGTGGAACGAACTGGTTTCGAACTTGGCACACCCAGGTTGTCCGTATGTGTCGTTTACCACTAAGCCAACGTCACTTCCTATTCACTATTGATCGACACAGAGGTGTACATTTGGAGCATATCACTTAACGGCGAGATAACAAAGACTGTTGAATTTCCATGACTAAACCTTGGAGCAATATTCAGCATAGACTGAAGTTTATTTGTACGAAATATGGTTCAATTACGGAAAGAATTGTGGATGTTTCTAACCATTCCATGGGTGGCATCAATTTATGGTGAGCCTGCATATTAAAATTAAAAGAATTCCCATGTTCAACCGATAGGAATGAATAACAATTAAAAGACAGAAGTTATTTGGTAAGGGAAGAAAATCAGAAGAAATTCTTCGGCTCTAGAAGATTACTATGTAATTATCGTTTCGCATTTGCGATCTTTGGACAATATCCAATTAGGAACTTTGAGCAGATTAACTCCGAGATAAGACAAATCTTCAAGCAAGCCTCCATTCTATTTCCAATCTGGCAATAATGGCGGCAATTATTTGCCTCCGTTTTTCATCTTCATCTCTTGTTCAAACGTTCTCTTTTAATCCCGCCTTTTATTTAATCCTGTGAAAATATTGAACACCGATCATTTATTCCTTTCTTTCTGTCTTTTTTTTCTCTTTTTCTTTCTTTTTTCTTTCTTTCTTTTTTCTTTCTTTTTTTCTTTCTTTTTCTTCTTTTATTCTGCTTCTCTTACAAATGTATGTTTCCCTTTCTTTCTTTATTTTTAAGTGGGTGTTTCTTACAAATGTCTTTCTTTCTTTCTTTTTTTCTTTCTTTTTTTCTTTCTTTTTCTTCTTTTATTCTGCTTCTCTTACAAATGTATGTTTCCCTTTCTTTCTTTAATTTTAAGTGGGTGTTTCTTACAAATGTCTTTCTTTCTTTCTTTTTTTCTTTCTTTTTTTCTTTCTTTTTCTTCTTTTATTCTGCTTCTCTTACAAATGTATGTTTCCCTTTCTTTCTTTATTTTTAAGTGGGTGTTTCTTACAAATGTCTTTCTTTCTTTCTTTTTTTCTTTCTTTTTTTCTTTCTTTTTCTTCTTTTATTCTGCTTCTCTTACAAATGTATGTTTCCCTTTCTTTCTTTATTTTTAAGTGGGTGTTTCTTACAAATGTCTTTCTTTCTTTCTTTTTTTCTTTCTTTTTTTCTTTCTTTTTCTTCTTTTATTCTGCTTCTCTTACAAATGTATGTTTCCCTTTCTTTCTTTAATTTTAAGTGGGTGTTTCTTACAAATGTCTTTCTTTCTTTCTTTTTTTCTTTCTTTTTTTCTTTCTTTTTCTTCTTTTATTCTGCTTCTCTTACAAATGTATGTTTCCCTTTCTTTCTTTATTTTTAAGTGGGTGTTTCTTACAAATGTCTTTCTTTCTTTCTTTCTGTATTTCTTTCTTTCTTCACCGCTGATTTAATATCTATTGTCTAATCTTCTTTCATTCTTTCCTTCTTTCTTTTTTCTTTCTTTCCTCTGTCTTTTCTTTGATTATTCAATTCTGTTATCCACTCTGTTTAACTGTTATTTTTGTTCCTGTCCTTCAGTCGAATAATTATTCTTCTCTAATTCTTTGTTAAAACTGATTTTCTTCCTTATATCTGTTTTTCTGTCGTTTAATTCTTTTTCTTTCTTATCTCAATTTTTCTTTCGTTTCACCGATTTTTCTTTCCTATATCTGTTTTTCGTTCATTTAATTGTTTTTATTTCTTATATCTGTTGTTCTTTCGTGTAATTCTCTTTTTACCTCACTTCTTTAATTTTTAACTAGTTTTCTTTTCTATATTTTCTCTCTAGTTTATATGTATTATTCTTTCTCTTAATTGTATCTCTTTCATATAACTATTTTTCATTTATCTAATTTCCTTTCGTTCTTTATATCTGTTTTTCTCTCTTTTACTATTTTTCTTAATTATATGTTTCCTTTTTATTCAATTTTCTTTCTACCCTATATCTCTTTTTCTTTCTTTTATTTTTTTTTACTTTCTCATATCTATTATTCTTTCGTTTTTATTTATCTAATTTCCTTTCGTTCTTTATATCTGTTTTTCTCTCTTTTAACTATTTTTCTTAATTATATATTTCTTTTTATTCAATTTTCTTTCCACCCTATATCTCTTTTTCTTTCTTTTATTTTTTTACTTTCTCATATCTATTATTCTTTCTTTTATTTTTTTACTTTCTCATATCTATTATTCTTTCATTTATTTTTTTTAACTTTCTCATATCTATTATTCTTTCTTTTATTTTTTTTTACTTTCTCATATCTATTATTCTTTCTTTTATTTTTTTTACTTTCTCATATCTATTTTTCTTTCTTTTATTTTTCTTTACTTTCTCATATCTAATTTTCTTTTCTTTTATTTTTTTGTACTTTCTCATATCTATTTTTCTTTCTTTTATTTTTTTTACTTTCTCATATCTATTATTCTTTCTTTTATTTTTTTTTACTTTCTCATATCTATTTTTCTTTCTTTTATTTTTTTTACTTTCTCATATCTATTATTCTTTCGTTTATTTTTTTTTACTTTCTCATATCTATTATTCTTTCTTTTATTTTTTTTACTTTCTCATATCTATTATTCTTTCGTTTATTTTTTTTTACTTTCTCATATCTATTTTTCTTTCTTTTATTTTTTTTTACTTTCTCATATCTATTATTCTTTCTTTTATTTTTTTTACTTTCTCATATCTATTATTCTTTCGTTTATTTTTTTGTACTTTCTCATATCTATTTTTCTTTCTTTTATTTTTTTTACTTTCTCATATCTATTATTCTTTCTTTTATTTTTTTTTACTTTCTCATATCTATTATTCTTTCTTTTATTTTTTTTTACTTTCTCATATCTATTATTCTTTCTTTTATTTTTTTTACTTTCTCATATCTATTATTCTTTCGTTTATTTTTTTTACTTTCTCATATCTATTTTTCTTTCGTTTATTTTTTTTACTTTCTCATATCTATTTTTCTTTCGTTTATTTTTTTTACTTTCTCATATCTATTTTTCTTTCTTTTATTTTTTTTACTTTCTCATATCTATTTTTCTTTCGTTTATTTTTTTTACTTTCTCATATCTATTTTTCTTTCGTTTATTTTTTTTACTTTCTCATATCTATTTTTCTTTCTTTTATTTTTCATACCTTTTATCATTTTTTAATTTTTTAACTGCTTTGATTTTTTATATCTGATATTTTTTGTGTAATTTATATATCTCTTTCTTCCTTTTAATTGTTTTTTAGTGTAATATTATTTTCTCTTTTTTCTGTTTATTTTCTTTTAACTTGTTTTATTAATTATATATGTGATTATTCCGTTTAATTTTCGTTCTCATAACTGTTTTTTCGTTCTATTTTCTTTCTCTCTTATAACTGTTTTTTTTTTCTTTTAACTAGTTTTCTCAATTATATCTGTGTTTATTCCGTTTAATTTTCTTTCTCTATAACTGTTTTTCTTTCGTTTAATTGTATTTCTTCCTAATATCTTTTTTATCTTTCTTTTAATTGTTTTTTTATGTGTATTAGGGGCCAGATTTATAGTTGTGAAGTGAGATATTATTCACATTAGATTTAAAATTCTGCATGTTATTACAGACCAGGAAACAGAAAGCAGGGATGGAATTCCAAAAGCAAATGATCCTGAAAAAGAATCTATTAGAGTAGTTAGACTTCCAGCATCTAAGGTCCTCTACAGTAAAAGGGGTGGAATTTTGCTGCTTGTTGGATTTTTTCTATAGTACTTACGTTGAGGGGGGCATAAGTACAGCAAGTTCGTCGGAGCACATTCCATTGAAGTACTTGTAAAACAAGGACATGGACGCGGCATTGCGGGGATGGGACAACGGCTGGAGGTTGGTTAACATTGTGGGACCTCTTGGTAAGAGACTCCTTTTTATATCGTTCGTCTACTCTGTCCATGATGTAAAAAGTTTCCGGTATTTCTGCGTCTAACCTAAAACAAATTCCATACCCCTAACTCTTTAATTTTCACAGACTAATTTGGTGAATCCCTGCAGCCGCACACATCTCATGTGAAACTATATGATACAGCAGACCCAGTCAATAACAATAACAATAACAATAACAATAACAATAACAATAACAATAATACATCACCTCACGAACTTCGGCCCGTCTTTAGATGGACAAAGTGTGAAAGATTTTTAAATCGTCATTTTTCTTTTAAATTCAACTCACTAAACTGGGCATAAAGTAAAAGAAACCTGCTTAAGTTGCCATGTAAGGAAATGGTGGTAGACATTTACACACAAGGGGATACAGTGGCCCAGCACCTGCCCAATGTTGCCTTTAATTGGTGCGTCGTTGGCGTATTTACTACATCTCCTGGAAGTACATTCTAAGGTCCGGGGATTCTGATTGGGGAAGTGGTATCCCTGCGGTTCTATCGAAATCGGCGGTGAAACAGTTTCTGGATTATAGGAAAGAAGAGAAGAAAAGAAGATACATAGAAAAAAAAGAAGAAGAAAGAAAGAAGAAGAACAAGAAGAAGAAGAAGAAGAAGAATAAAAGAAGAAGAAAAAGAAAAAGAAGAAAAAGAAAGAAAGAGGAAGAAGAAGAACAACAACAATAACAAACACTACAAGAAGAAAGAAGAACAAGAAGAAGAGGAAGACAAAGAATAAAAAGAAGAAGAAAAAGAAAAAGAGGAAGAAGAAGAAAAAAAAGAAAAAAAGAAGCAGAAGAAAAAAAAAGTAGGAGAAGAAGAAAAACAAGAAAAACAAGAAGAAGAAGAAGATCGTAGGATGAAAAGAAAAAGTATTTACTACATCTTCTGGAAATACATTCAAAGGTCCATGAAATCCTTATTGAGAAAGCAGCTCTCATCTTATTCAACTGAAATCGGCGGTGAAATAGTTTCTGGTAATGTCCGCGTAGACCTCTTTTATGTGAAAGACTCAAAAGTAGGTTCAGATGGAGATCATAATTTCCATTGAGCAGATTATAGAGCAAAACGAGATCACCGCATAAACGATTTCTTTTTTCTTTTTTTCTTTAATATTTGCGGCATCAATATATCATCTGATTGTCCTGTATGTCCCGATGATTCATTTTCTGATTTAATTCTTTTACTATGTCTTTGCTTTTAATCTTCTTTCCTTACGGGTTCCATTCTTACCGACGTCATTCTTTTATGCATTTAAATATTGATTTATTCATTTAAATATTGATTAATGTATTTAAATATTGATTTGGAATTTTTAGTGTCTTACTTCACTTTTACATGTATTCTTTTATTATTATTTCGCATTTATTTAACGATGAATTTATTCCCCCACGCTTAATGAGTTTTTTTTACGACAACACTATTGTCTCTTTATTTTAAAGTTTCAAATATTAATATTTAATGTAATAATTATCTTGATTTCTTCTTCTTCTTCTTCTTCTTCTTCCTCATCTTCTCATTCATCTTCTGTATCTTCTTCTTCATCATCTTCTTCTTATCCTTCTTCTCGTCATCTTCTTCTTTATCTTCATCTTTTTCTTTACCCTCATCTTCTTCTTCTTCTTCTTTTTCTTCTTCTTTTTCTTCTTCTTTTTCTTCTTCTTCTTTATCTTTTTCATCATCATCATCATCATCTTCTTCTTCTTCATCTTCTTCTTTATCTTCTTCTTTTTCGTCTTCTTCGTTTTCTTTTTCTTCTCCTTCTTCTTCTTCTTCTTCTTTTTCTTCTCCTTCTTCTTCTTCTCTTTTTTCATCTTCTTCCTCTTCTTTTTCTTCTTCTTCTTCTACTTCTTCCTTTTTTTTTCTTCTTCTCGTTTTTCTTCTTCCTCTTCTTCTTTTCTTCTTTTATTTTCTTTTTCTTCTTCTTCTTCCCCTTCTTTATCTTCTTTTTCTTTACCCTCATCTTCTTCTTCTTCTTCTTCTTCTTTTTCTTCTTCTTTTTCTTCTTCTTTTTCTTCTTCTTCTTTATCTTTTTCATCATCATCATCATCATCATCATCATCATCATCATCATCATCATCATCATCATCATCATCTTCTTCTTCTTCTTCTTCTTTTTATCCTTCTTCTCCTCATCTTCTTCTTTATCTTCTTATTTTTCGTCTTTTTCTTTTTCTTCTCCTTCTTCTTCTCTTTTTTTATCTTCTTCATCTTTTTTTTTCTTCTTCTTCTACTTCTTCCTCTTCTTTTTCTTCTTCTCGTTTTTCTTCTTCCTCTTCTTCTTTTCTTCTTTTTTTTCTTTTTATTCTTCTTCTTCCCCTTCTTTATCTTCTTCTTTTTCTTTACCCTCATCTTCTTCTTCTTCTTCTTCTTCTTCTTCTTCTTCTGCGTTAATCCCGAGCTACGGTGAGTTCTGCATTTATGCATTTACACTTACAGCATCACGAGCTTGGTCCCAGTGAAGGCCGCTTCTAAATAGATCTTTGTACAGAGGGTCTCTCCATTTCCTCATCAGCTTTCCTATCGCTCGCTCACCACGACTTATAATACAAAGGACATTTTCGCGACGGTGTCGTTGTTTGCACAGCACATACCCACACCATCTTGCCCTCAATCGTCGAGATGCCAGAATGCCTTTCGATGTCTTCATTTCAGACGTTCCCGAGTGGTATAATCACAGTCATCCAGCAGAGCATTTCGCTTTCCATTACGGCGAATCTTCGCTCTGCCTTCCTCGTTGTCGGTAATCACTCGGAGCTGTACAAAGCGACGGGTCTCACCACATCCCGGCAAATCTTCGACTTACATTTTTCTTCATATTCTTTTTTTAAGGTGTCATTGCCTTTTTACTGCTAACTAGAAAGGCTATTCCCATAGTTCACAAATATTTCCCTTAAGTTCACCAAATAAACAACTGTACATGTTTTGTTAGAACCATTGAAATGTTATTCGTACACTTCGATATCATTTGTTTATGTTTTTTTTTATTTTAATTCTATATTGGTTCTCTTTCTATTCGTCATTTGTTTACAATCTATGTCCTTTCATGTAACCAATGTATTATTGCTTTCATTCTATCTATCTTTCTATCTTTATCCTTTTTCATTCATTGTATGTAATTTTTATAGTGTCCTTCATCTCCGGCTTTCTTTCATTTTTTTCATTTCTTTCATTTCTTTCATTTCCTTCATTTCCTTCATTTATTTCATTTATTTAATTTCCTTCATTTCCTTCATTTCCTTCATTTCCTTCATTTCTTTAATTTCTTTTATTTCTTTCATTTCTTTCATTTCCTTCATTTCTTTCATTTCTTTAATTTCCTTCATTTCCTTCATTTCTTTCATTTCTTTAATTTCCTTCATTTCCTTCATTTATTTCATTTATTTAATTTCCTTCATTTCCTTCATTTCCTTCATTTCTTTCATTTCCTTCATTTCCTTCATTTCCTTCATTTCTTTCATTTCTTTCATTTCTTTTATTTCTTTCATTTTTTCATTTCCTTCATTTCTTTTATTTCTTGAATTTCCTTCATTTCTTTCATTTCCTTCATTTCCTCATTTCTTTTATTTCCATTCATTTCTTTTATTTCCTTCATTTCTTTCATTTCCTTCATTTCTTTAATTTACTTCATTTCTTTTATTTCCTTTAGTTTCTTTCATTTCTTTTATTTCCTTCATTTCTTTCATTTCCTTCATTTCCTTCATTTCTTTCATTTCCTTCATTTCTTTCATTTCTTTCATTTCCTTCATTGCTTTCATTTCCTTCATGACTTTCATTTCCTTAATTTCTTTCATTTCCTTCATTTCTTTCATTTCCTTTATTTCTTTCATTTCTTTCATTTTTTCATTTCTTTCATTTCATTCATTTTTTCATTTCTTTCATTTCATTCATTTCCTTCATTTCTTTCATTTCCTTCATTGCTTTCATTTCCTTCATGACTTTCATTTCCTTTATTTCTTTCATTTCCTTCATGACTTTCATTTCTTTCATTTCCTTCATTTCTTTCATTTCCTTCATTTCTTTCATTTCCTTCATTTCTTTCATTTCCTTCATTTCCTCATTTCTTTTATTTCCATTCATTTCCTTCATTTCTTTCATTTCTTTCATTTCTTTCATTTACTTCATTTCTTTTATTTCCTTCATTTCATTTATTTCTTTTATTTCCTTCATTTCTTTCATTTTCTTCATTTCCTTCGATTCTTTCATTTCTTTCATTTCTTTCATTTCCTTCATTGCTTTCATTTTCTTCATGACTTTCATTTCCTTCATTGCTTTCATTTTCTTCATGACTTTCATTTCCTTCATTTCTTTCATTTCCATTCATTTCTTTCATTTCCATTCATTTCTTTCATTTCCTTCATTTCTTTCATTTCTTTCATTTCCTTCATTTCTTTCATTTCCATTCATTTCTTTCATTTCCATTCATTTCTTTCATTTCCTTCATTTCTTTCATTTCTTTTATTTCCTTCATTTCCTTTATTTCTTTCATTTCCTTCATGACTTTCATTTCCTTCATTTCTTGCATTTCCTTCATTTCTTTCATTTCCTTCATTTCTTTCATTTCTTTCATTTCCTTCATTGCTTTCATTTTCTTCATGACTTTCATTTCCTTCATTGCTTTCATTTTCTTCATGACTTTCATTTCCTTCATTTCTTTCATTTCCATTCATTTCTTTCATTTCCATTCATTTCTTTCATTTCCTTCATTTCTTTCATTTCTTTCATTTCCATTCATTTCTTTCATTTCTATTCATTTCTTTCATTTCCTTCATTTCTTTCATTTCTTTTATTTCCTTCATTTCCTTTATTTCTTTCATTTCCTTCATGACTTTCATTTCCTTCATTTCTTGCATTTCCTTCATTTCTTTCATTTCCTTCATTTCTTTCATTTCCTTCATGACTTTCATTTCTTTTATTTCCTTCATTTCTTTCATTTCCTTCATTTCCTCATTTCGCGTTCTTCCTTTTGATCTCGTCCCTTCTTTTCTTGCTCAGCTTTCCAACTCAAAGATGAATCCCTCGTTTCCAACATGCAATACCTGTCAATATTGCTTCACCTAGACGGATTAGTTTTCTCTAGCAATGTTGAATGGATTAGTTTTCTCTAGCAATGTTGAATGGATTAGTTTTGTCTATCAAAACCGACCTGCAGTCAAGACATTTCGGCGTGTGTGTTTTTTTTAATTTTCGTAAGCGGCTCAGTTTAAGTCATGTTCCTAATTAAATACAATGATTAAGCTGTGAGGTTTTTGTAAGTTTCCAATTATAAAAGGCTTACCTGAAATATGTCAATAACGGGGAGAATCTGTTGAGAAGTACGTAAAGTACTGTTATGTCTTGTTTAACTTACAAACTTATTTGAACAGCGAATAATAAACATTCCTTTTATATGATTACTTATGCCAAGGAGGTTATGTTTTCAATCGATTTTTGTGTCACTGTATTTGTTTGTTTGTTTCTGTACAACCTAGCGTCCACATCGCTTGACCAATCGTCAACAAAGTAGACTAAAATATCTATCATGACATAAGTTTGTGCTAATTTATGTCTTCAGATTTCTATATCGAATGTCAAGGTCAAGCTCACAGATAGTGTAAAATTCACATTTTTGGCGAGAACTTCGGTTGTGATATTTGTAAAGATTCGCTATTTGACCCATATTGTAGCTGTGGCACAATGCGTAATCTTTTGGGGAGCTAAGTGCTTCCCATTATATTCGTAACCCTTGCGCCGGACTTGAGTTGAAAATAAAGTGAATTCGCTGCACTAAAAATGTCAGCTCACGGATTGGGGTATTCGGTGTAATCCGATGTCAGCAAAAATATAAACAATGCTGAGATATCAGCGAGGTTCAAGAGGTCAAAGAAAACCTGTCACCGAGATTTGTTGAAACACTGATGACGGCTGTATTCTCTCTCTCTCTTTCTCTCCTTCTCTATCTCTCTGTCTCTCTCTCCTTCTCTCTCACTTCCACCCTCTCTATCTCTCTCTCTCTCGCTCTCTCTAGACAAGAGATTGAAAATTGAGAGACTGGTTTAAAATCCGAACGAGGAAGACGTGTTTGTCGCGCATTCTGAGATGTTTGTTTTTAAAATATAATAAATCATATTTTTATATAAAAAGTAAAATGGTTTGTTCCATTATTAGATAATGTTTGATTTGCAGCACAATGGTCCCGACCAAACAGCCGGCTAGCCAGTCCCAGAAGCAGACGACAGTGACTATCGTCAGCTGATGATTGCTCACTATCCATAACAAGATGAGACATTACATATACGTGCACAGGTTGTCACACATCGTCCCGTCGTTACATAAAGTCCGACAAAAATCGCCCAGCCGTCCAAAGCCATGGTGCCACATTGATGCCGGTCCCAAGATATACCCCTTCGGCCAAAGCGAACTTTGCCACATAGCCAATGAAGGCTTGCACCTTGAACAGTTTGGTCAAGTTCAAAATTGTGACCGAATTAAAAATTCTGATTTTTTTTTTAAATGTGATGTATTGATCTGATATACTTTGATAACAGTAAGAACCATGCAAAATTCGCGCCTCATCTGATAAATAGTTTTTGATTTATCATGGTATAACTTTTCAATACTTTATACAATATGGAAAAATAAGGCACAGATTAAACTTTCACTCATCCTTACGTTGTCAAGGGGATGTGTGCAGTCTTCAGACTGACTTATGTTCATGTTATTTCTTTATTTTTGTTAGTTCGTTAATTTTTTTTTCTAAAAAAATTCGCATGAGATTTTGCATGACGTCATCCCTTAAATGATTTTTGTTTTTAATATGACACATTTCCACAAAATGCTTATTTATATAATATTCATCAAAATATAGCAAAGTGCGGCAAGTATGAGTAGGTATAAGTATGATGTTGGATCAGCACAGCCGCTAAGTTAATAACCAGTATTACAGACGAGTGGCATCGGCGTGCCATCTGCCTAATTCAAGAGCCTAAACTTTTTAATCCGATCATTATAATGGTAAGTAAATTATTTTATGATTCTAGTGAATAATGATTATTTAGATGCATATATTGTAGTATTTTGTTATACTTGTAAAATGTTTAAATATATTCGATGTTATACATACTTCATGTCATACATGTAAAATTTCATGTTATACATGAAAAATTTCATGTTATACATGTAAAATATCATGTTATACGTGTAAAATATCATGTTATACATGTAAAATATCATGTTATACATGTTAAAGTTCATGTTATACATGTAAAATATCATGTTATACGTGTAAAATTTAATATTATACATGTAAAATTTCATGTTATACATGTAAAATGTTATGTTATACGTGTAAAATCTCATGTTATACATGTAAAATCTCATGTTATACATGTAAAATATCATGTTATACATGTAAAATATCATGTTATACATGTAAAATTTTATGTTATACATGTAAAATTCTCTTGTGTATTTATTATGATTATTTTGAAGCATATTTAGATACGTATTTATATTTATTAAAGTGCATATTTACATGCATATTTAGATGAATATTTTATATATATTTCATATATATTTAGATGTATATTAAGATGCATATTTAGATGCATATTTTAATGCACATTTTATATGAATTTAGATGCATATTTAGATTAATATTTAGATGAATATTTAGATTAATATTTAGATACATATTTTTTATATATTTACATGCATATTTAGATGCATATTTTATATATATTAATATACATATTTGAGTGCATATTTAGATACATATTTAATATATATTAAGACGCATATTTAGATGCCTATTCAGATGCCTATTCAGATGCATTTTTAGATGTATTTGAATGCGTACTAGATGCATATTTAGAAACATATTTAGATGCATATTAAGTTTCATATTTAAATAGATATTTAGGTACATGTTTTATATATATAAAGATGCATATTTAGATGCATATTCTATATATATTTTATATATATTTAGATGCATATTTCGATGTATATTTAGATACATATTATATATATATATTTAGATGCGTGTTAGATGCATATGTAGATGCATATTAAGATGCATATTTAGATGCATATTAAGATGCCTATTTCAGATATATTTAGATACATATTTAGATGCATATTTACTTCTATATTAAAAAGAATATTTAGATACATGTTTTATACATATTTAGATGCATATTTAAGTGCATATCTCAGATATATTAAGATACATATTTTGATGCATATAAATATTTAATGCCTATTTAGATGCATAACTAGATGCATATTTTATTAACATTTAGATGAATATTTAGATGAATATTTAGATGCATATTAAGATGCATATTTAGATGCATATTTAGATGCATTTTTCATACATATGTCATCTTATACTTGCAATATTTCATTAAAATAATCTAGTGTATTGATTAGGATTATTTAAATGCATATATAGTAGTGTTTTGTTTTACATGTAAAATCTTAAGCTATTTGTTGCACATTTGCAACATTATTTATTTTTGATCAGTACTTTTTTTATCAAAATCGTTGATACAACTGTATATTACCCCGATGGAATGTAGTTCACTTGATAAATAACCAGTATGAGAAATGAAGAATTTAAGGATTAAATAGGCAATAAGGCAGCATACTGTAGATGTAAGGGGCTATTAAGAATTAAGGTGAAAGTATTGGGGAGGGGGCATCGTAAATTGGGAGCTGTGTGGCGAGATTCTTGTTCACATTAGTTTTAAATATGTGCAGTTGGTACAGTCAAGGAAATAGGGAGCAGGAATGTTATTCCAAAGGCCGGCAGTTCGAGGAAAGAAGCTATTAGAGTAGAAGGCTCTCCGGCATTTGGGGAGGGAGAACCTCCCCCGTGAATAGATGAGATTTAGCTGATTGTCGAGTTAGTCGAATGTATTTACATTGAAAGAACACCAGAGCAGCAAGTTCATCGGAGCACATTCTATTGAAGTATTTGTAAAAGAAGCATAAGGATGCAACATTGCGGCGATGGGACAGGGGATGGAGTTTGGTCGATTGTGAGGGACCTATTAGATTAGCGACTTTTTTAACCTTGTCAAAGAGAGAGAGACTAGTGAATGGTGCACCAACCCAGATGTGGCAACAACACTCCATGCATGGACGAGTGGTGGCTTTGTAGATGCATAGAATACTGTCAGGTGTAAGTAGTTTACTAAAACGGTATAGAGAGCCAATTTTCTTTGCAGCTGTCTTGGCAATGTCTTCTATGTATTTGTTCCAATTCATGCTACATGTGCATGTTAGGCCGGGGAGTTTTAACGTTGGACTCTAAGATAGGGTGTTATTGTCCATTGTCCATTGTAATCGGTGGTTAAAGAGGTTTCCTTAGTTGTTGAAGGACAAGGTATTTTTCTTAACAGTCTTACATGTTACCATCCATTTACGACCCAATTTCACTTCAGATTGGAGGTCATTTTCTAATCTGACATGAGAATACCTCATGCTACCAGTAAACCCTGACCAAAAAGTCAAAATAATATAGTATTCGCAGCGCAAATAAGATCCCCTCGGCACGGCTATACACTTGCTCACACGAGGAATAGTGCATCTTCTCTTTGTGATGTTACCTCAAGTAACAGCACATAGCTGGATACTCCACCAGACAAGATGAATTCTTGTGCTGGATCCGGTAAGACCAATAGACCGCAAGAAAGATATACTACAACATAATCAACTGGTCAATTGGGGAGAAAAAAAATAAGGTTCTGAACTATTTTACTAACTCAACGTTTGAGAAATAAAGGAGAACTTTAATAGACTATTCGAAGATATATGTATCTCATAGAGAGATTAAGTGTTAGAAACAGGACGGGGATCCTTGATTTCTGAGAGATTCAACTGAAGTAAAATGAAAAAAAAGATTATATATATATATATATATATATATTATTATTATTATTATTATTATTTTATGTATCTACATAAAATGTTATACGGCGATATAATTTTTTATGTATCAACCTTCAGTAAAGCCAGGTTGTAAGTTATGAAAGTATATTGATGGCAATTAATTCCGGGTTTCATCCCTGGAGGGAATCGTCAGGCTTAAATACATTACCCCCAGGGGATGACACGCGGACGCCTCTGTGTAGCTTAATTGCCATAATATACTTAAATAACTTACTATATATATATATATATATATATATATATATATATATAGAGAGAGAGAGAGAGAGAGAGAGAGAGTCATATAAAAGTATATATATATATATATATATATATATATATATATATATATATATATATATATATATATATATATAGAAAGCTATAAAAATATATTTATGGCAATTAAGCAACACAGAGGCTCCCGCGTTTTATCTCTGGGGGAATCTTCAGGCTAAAAGCGTTTCGTCCCCGGGGGAATCTTCAGGCTAAAAGCCTGAAGCTTCCCCCTGGGGAAGAAAGCAGGTGCCTCTGTGTAGCTTAATTGCCATAAATATATTTTCATAGCTTACTACCTAGCTCTACTTATGCATTGAGCACTGTTGAAGTAAATACTGAAAATTGATACATAAAAAATGATATCTATTATAAGATTTTATGTGGATACATGAAATAGTAATATATATATATATATATATATATATATATATATATATATATATATATATATGCACACTTTTACTAAATTACTATACGGAACCAGAAAATCTTACTTATATCTTTTTTGAAGTTACTTTATGTCTTGCCCCCCTCACCCTCACCCTTACCCTAACCGGAAAATCTTACATTTCTTTTTTTTTTTAAGTTCCTATATGTCTTGGCCCTTAATACAGACAATGAATGCATAAAAGATGAATGGTAAAGAAAAGATAAGAATAAATCATGACGAATAGAAAAAAGAGAAAGAAAATATTTATTAAAGAAAACTATTTTGTTTTAATGGAAATGTTATTGATTTAACTGTAGATAATATGAAAAGTATAGGAAAGCCGGTTTTGTTTGTTCGAGACTTCCATCAAACTTAGAGTTATGGCAGAAAAACAACATTGAACAAAGTAATATCTCCGTTCGACAATAATTGTGTAGCCGTATTATTGGGGCTTTCTTAAAATACACATATACATATAGATATATATATATATATATATATATATATATATATATATATATATATATATATATATATATATAAATATATATATATATATACACTATACAAACATATACATTTACACACGGACATACATAGTCATGCATATATAAACATACGTGGATATATGTGACATATCGATGTAAGCATTGGTAAATTAGTGTATGTGAATATCAATTCACACATATATATATATATATATACATATATATATGTAGATACACATATATGTATGTTTATATCTATATATACGTATGTGCAAATATTATTGGGTATATATATATATATATGTGTGTGTGTGTGTGTATGTGTTCATATATGAATGCGTAACTATATTTGCATTTAAATAAATTAAATATAAATATATATTTGTACATATAAGTTTTGTGTAATGATATATAAATATATATATATATATATGTGTGTGCACATATATATATATATATATATATATATATATATATATATATTTACATATATGTATGTGTAAAAATATAAACGTTAAAATAGATACGTGTATATAATTATATTAATTTATATATATATATATATATATATATGTATATTCGCATATAAATATATATGTATACGTATGTATTTGTCTATATATCTAAGTGTCTATATATATACATCTAGTCTCTAAATAAATATATATACACACATATATATATGTGCATATATATTGATTCGTCGATATATGTATATATATATATATATATATATATATATATATATATATATATATATGTGTGGGGACGTATGTGCTTATATATGTAGTTTTGTAAAGGACACCGAACACAGGAACGCGAAATTGGACGTTGTTACTAGGTTACAAAAACGCTTTCAACAAAAGAATAGTAGATGGTATAAACATTTACTTTCAAAGGAAATATAGCAACCAAACTGTTTTGAATGAAACAAAAAAACATATACTTGAAAATAATGAAGTTGGCTCACTCCGGAATTTTGATATAAGAAGTAATGTTGTATTTATTTGTTCCACGTAGATATTCCCATGCTATATATATATATATATATATATATATATATATATATATACATATATATATTGGTACATATAATTTGTAGAAGATTCGTACCGTCAGTTTCAAGCACAGAAGGACTAGACATCTGGCTCTCTTCAGCTTCCGTTGTAATCTCTTTTGGAAATGTGAAGTCACGTGTCACTCACGTGACTGCACATTTCCGAAACAGATGACAACAGAAGCTGAAGAGAGCCGGATGGCTAAGTCCTTCTGCGCTTGAAATCGATGGTATGAATGTACTAATTTGTATGTACCAAAATATATATATATATATATATATATGAGGAATAAAAGAAACAATGTTTCAGACAAAATGTAAGATAAAAATAGAATAAAGGATAAACAAATCAACTACTAACAAAAAAAAAATTCAAAAATACTGTTCTGCTACCAACCGATGATGATTTTCCTAACAATTGAAATATTTTGGTGGAACTATTCAATGTGTTTTTCTGAGTTCATATTTTTGCTAGTTATTGATTTGCTTATCCTTCATTCAATTTTTATTTTACATATATATATATATATATATATATATATATATATATATATATATATATAAGATTTCTCAGTATAAACACGACTTATACTTATAAAGCAGAAAAGATTTCCTAAAACTGAAATGATAAAAATGTTAATCAATCTAGTGATTATGTATTAAAATTGTGGTGCACAGAGTCGGTGCCGATGGCGTACTTTATTGCCGGTTCTATGCTATTTATTGATTAAGTAGTTTGAAAGATATTCCTGGCTTTGCGATTTCAGTGGATTTGTTACCGGATCTTATCAACAGAGTTATTTATATATATGTTAATTCTCTTAAACTAACAGTTGTAAATAAATTAATTTCATTATGTAACATGTTAAAAACAGTGTCATTAGCTTCTTATAAGGGAGCGTTAGGGACGCTGAATTACTTCCAGTATCTTAAGAAGCAAATTGTACATGTGAATAATTGAGTGATTAATAGTACGATAAGGAGATATTTAGATAATACTGACTTGAACGAGAAACTTAAATGTTAAGTGTTAAAGATAACAAGAACTTAATCAACTGAAGAAGCGAAATAGCAATGAACTGCAGACATAGAAATGAAATTTAAGTGAAGATAACTACATACATAATAAATAGATTAATAAATAAATAAAATGAAATGAAATAAATAATATGTGATGTTTCTGAATTTTTTAGATGAAGATAGGTAATTTGTATAATCTGGATCGTTCGGGTAGTCCGATAGTACTGTAGTAGATAGCAGTTCACTGCTATCTACTGCATCGATAGCAAAAGAATTTCCCGCCTGGATAACTTTTTGCATTTTTGGACCATCATTCACCATTTGGATTATTTCTTTATCAACCTCTTTGATATCTTGCCTGGAGCTATTTTAAACTTGTTGACGTGGATGAACTGTATAGGTTTACAAAAAAGTATGTTTTGGGCCGATATATTTTATGTTTTATATACCTTTATGTATTTATATATATATTTTTTTATATATTTTCAAAGTTTAATTTTTATTACCTGCGGTAAGGGTCCTCTGAGGAGAAGATTTTCTTTGAAAACTCATGAGTTAAGGACTTTAAAGAAATTGCCTGAACATTGAACTCTAATAAAATTTGATTCGCACCTTATTCTATTCTTTCCCTTCATCTATTGCTATTAATGCTCTATCCAGTATATTGAGCTTTATTTTAATCCGGATGTTCACTAATTAAAGATATGAGTTGACTCTTATATCTTTTGTTGTATTAACCTTATATATATATATATATATATATATATATATATATATATATATATATATATATATATATATATATATATATATATATATATATATATATTATCGCCGCGTGACTATCTGAAGTTATCTCTTCCGTTTGTGTTCATTGAATTCTTTATACTGGTTCTCTGGTGATGTTTCGAATCGGTGTTATTTTGTTCTTGGATGTGCTTTTTATGGTTGTTACACCTGATTTCACATTCAAGGGAGGTACTACCCACGTAAAATGTGTTGTTATTAGGGTTTACTCAGGCCAATGTTGTGGTTTGGTAAACGATGCCTTTTATGCAGTTATTTTGTAGAGGACAAAGTGCACGTATTATACAGTTACAGTTATATCATTAAGGTTCTCATTTCTATTTCGGTGGTTGCACTTACAGTCTGAATTATTACTTTTTCTAGTGGTTATGTCATTGTATTTCTTTATGTAATTTTGGCGATATTGATCACTTCTTATATGCATTTTGTCTTTATATTTTCTTTTACTACTCTTGTTTGGTAGTTTGTTATTGTGTGCTTAAATTATTATTTCTAAGTTGTCACATCATCTGTATTACAGTTTTCAGTATTTTTTTATTGAATATTGTGTGGATGGTGATAGTTACGGGAAAGTGTTTTTTTCAGTGAGATTTAGGAATTGTTTGCAAAGTTTACTTTTTAGCATCTGTTTATAGGGAGTGTAAACCAGATACTTCTCCGTATTCTATTTTTCTTTTTATTATAGTTATTGGTATTGTGTTGTCTATATTTACTTTCGATCTTATTACACCTATTGTTTATATAGTCGTGTTTTAAATGGTGTTTGACTTTTTGAATACATTTTCGTTTAAAAAATTATTGCGAAGCCTACGTTCGATAGAAATAGGGATATGTTTTATGATTAATAGGGGTGACTTACTTTCAGGTCTACGTATATTTGAATGGCGTTATGTTTTAGTTTGTATTGTTACTTAAAGTTTAAGGTAGCATCTTAAATGTGAGTTATTTTTATGTTAGCTAATATGTCTACTCTCTGGTCTATGATTTTTTTTAATTAATATTTTTATAATTTTCTTTAAGTTTTCACCTTTGACCTTGCTGGAAACTCTTATTATAGCTAACCCAACATCATCATATAAGCCGAGGTCTGTATTATCAAATATATTTGCAAGTGTTCCGGACAAAGTATTATTTACTCCTCTCCAGGAGTTAGGCACAAGGCCAGTTTTATCCTACTCCCACAAGTAAGATGTGACCCAAGGTCGGGACGGAAAGTGGGGGTTGAAAAGCCAGCGCCCGAGAGATGAGCACTCTGACTATCAAAAATTGCCTGAGCAGCCCCGTCGGCATTCCCCGGTAGGGGCGCCTCAAGCAGTAAGCAATTAACTTACTCCTCCCCAAAGAGGGGAGGCAAAGCCTGGGAGGGTGGACCTCCTAGAACTGCACAGGACAATCCCATAGACCGACGTAAATCAAGCCCCGAAGGTCAATATGATACCGGTCTATGGGGTGTAGTATTCATCGGAACAGATACTACACTTTGATCAAAGTGTCATAGATTGACGCCACAAATATATTATCGGTACGTTAGAGAATAAAAAACAAATTTTTTTTTATCATTTATTTTAATGGAAATCGCTCCAGACAAGGCATGAAGCCATTTAATGTAAGGAACTAAAAGAATACTACTTCAAGGTCAAAAACTAACCAACGTTAAAATAGATTCCGATCCAGAAAACAGCAATTATTCCCCCTTTGTTAGAAATATCGCTCATGTAATGTTCGTACTAAAGGAAAAAAATAAGGAAGGCGGTAGTTTTTTTCTTATTATGAAAACTATTTGAATGCACCCCATGATGTTTCTTACTTCGAATACGAATAAAACACTTGCCATTCTTTTTTATCGTTGCTGATATCTGATTATTTTTCTACCCTCTAATCACAGCAGCCATTTTCAACCGATTCCGCTTTTCTAACACCGTTGTGTGGCTGGCTGTCGCTCACCCACCCAAGCGTCTATTTATCTGGTGTGACGTCGGTAATGAGGTGCAGAAGTAGATTACGAATCCCGATTCCCAAGGGAACGGCCCTTCTTTCTTTTTGATCTTCCATAATCCGTCAAATAGATATATTTTTTCTCGGGGTTTAAAAGACGGTCACATCATGGCCTACTGCATCTTCCAAACAAAGATGGTGTCCGTCCTTACTTTCCTGACATTGGACCTCTTTTCTTTTCAGTCCTTTCCCCTTCACCTTTTCTTTTTGTGGGCCCTTCCCGCGCGCTTCGTTGGCTGCCTTTCTCCTGTGGCCGGAAACAAAACGCGGAAGCAAACGAAACGTCGTTCACTTTTTGTCGTCTGCCAAGAGCCACCCGAATTTAAGGGTCGATGTCTTTTGTTTTTTTGTTTTTTTTGACAAACAGCGCCAGTAACGAGCTTTTCTTTATCTCGGATAATTGGACTTTATATAAACATATTAGTGTTTGAAAATCTCGTTCAAGAAAGATTAATATCAAAACGGAAGCCTTCTCTTATCTCCAATTGGGGAAAATGGCTTCATTTGTTTTCTCCTTTGAAGATAAAAACAAAATGGATGACTTCCACTTCATTTGGAAGAAAACAACACGAAGCATGGCTAATTCTAGCAAGAGAAAGCGGAGAATAATGATTACAAATATAATGACAATATATTATTTAACCACTACGTTATAAAAGAATGAGGTAATAATAATAATAATAATAATAATAATAATAATAATAATAATAATAATAATAATAATAATAATAATAATAATAATAATTGTTGTGGTTGCAAGGTTGAACAATAATTAGTGAGGAATACAATGAAGACGCAAACAACAAGGAGAATGCAATAATAAGTGTATTAAAGAAAAGGTATAGTTACAGTATGTACAAATGAAGGTGTCGAGTCAGAGAGTCTTGGTGAGAGGACATGTACGCTCTTCGGCGTCACTTCCGGTGGCATTTAGGTAACACACACTAAGGCCAACCTAGGCTTGCCATTTATAGTGTAACGTTATTCGTATATGCAAATGAGTGGTTGCCACCACAATAATAATAATAATAATAATAATAATAATAATAATAATAATAATAATAATAATAATAATAATAATAATAATAATAATAATATAAACCTGAAATATAAAATAAGAAGAATGTTGGGTAATCAATGCGTTTCTCGACGCGTAATTTTATCGCAAAGACAATAATCACTATCTAAAAAAATATATTTTTTAAGATTATGACATGCTGAACGTATTGGTGTTAAATCAAATTTGTATTCCGTATAAAATAGCAACATAACACTTTTAAATTAATAAACAAAACGATATACTTGTATAGATCCAACCTGCTTTTTTATATTTTCATACGTAAGCTTTAAACGCCAATACGTTGAGCGTGTCATAATCTTTAGAAAATACAATTTTGAACTACAGCATATCGTTTTACCGATAATGTGTCGTCAAGTGACGTGATTACTGAATTATTTTTTATGGAAATCGCTCCAGACAAGGCATGAAGCCACTTGATGTAAGTGGCAAACAAGAACAAATATGATTATCGTTAAGAGAGGAGATGCCTATTGGCCTAACTCTTGAAAAGACCAAGGCTATAAGTAGGAGGCGGGAAGAGAGTTCCACAAGCCTGCAGTTCTTGGGAAAAGCTACTGGAATAGGAAGCTATATTACAATGAGGTATCAAAACAGCGAATAGATGGAGACCACTACACCAACGAGTCAGACGAGCTGGAACAAAGGAAGCAGGGAATAGATCATGCAATTCTGAAGAACACATGTCATAATAAGACCTATGGGAAATGCTGAGACTAGCAATATCACGTCTGTGAGAGAGAGAGAGGGTGTCCAGAGAAAAGAGAGAGAAAGTGTAGAGAATAAAAAAGTGTGAGGTAATCAAATTACAGATACGTTTCTGCACCTTATTAAGAACCCTCAAATGGGACAAAGATTTACCAGCCCAAATATTGGAGCACCAGCGTAGATTTGGTAACAATACTTCATGCATGAGTGAATGGCGGCTTTGTTGAGATATAGGATATTGACAGGTGTTAGAGATTTTCTATCTCGCAAAGGGAGCCCACTTTTTTTGTAACACTTCTAATACAACACTTCTCACACAACACTTCTCATACAACACTTCTCATACAACACTTCAAATACAACACTTCTAATACAACACTTCTAATACAACACTTCTCATACAACACTTCTCATACAACACTTCAAATATAACACTTCTAATACAACACTTCTAATACAACACTTCTAATACAACACTTCAAATACAACACTTCTAATACAACACTTCTCATACAACACTTCTAATACAACACTTCTAATAAAACACTTCAAATACAACACTTCTAATACAACACTTCTCATACAACACTTCTAATACAACACTTCTCATACAACACTTCTAATACAACACTTCTAATACACCACTTCTCATACAACACTTCTAATAAAACACTTCTAATACAACACTTCTAATACAACACTTCTCATACAACACTTCTAATATAACACTTCTAATACAACACTTCTCATACAACACTTCTCATACAACACTTCTAATACAACACTTTTCATACAACACTTCTAATACAACACTTCTAATACAACACTTCTAATACAACACTTCTAATACAACACTTCTCATACAACACTTCTAATACAACACTTCTAATACAACACTTCTCATACAACACTTCAAATATAACACTTCTAATACAACACTTCTCATACAACACTTCTAATACAACACTTCAAATACAACACTTCTAATACAACACTTCTCATACAACACTTCTAATACAACACTTCTAATAAAACACTTCAAATACAACACTTCTAATACAACACTTCTCATACAACACTTCTTATACAACACTTCTCATACAACACTTCTCATACAACACTTCTAATACAACACTTCTAATACACCACTTCTCATACAACACTTCTAATAAAACACTTCTAATACAACACTTCTAATACAACACTTCTCATACAACACTTCTAATACAACACTTCTAATACAACACTTCTAATACAACACTTCTCATACAACACTTCTCATACAACACTTCTAATACAACACTTCTCATACAACACTTCTAATACAACACTTCTAATACAACACTTTTCATACAACACTTCTAATACAACACTTCTAATACAACACTTCTAATACAACACTTCTCATACAACACTTCTAATACAACACTTCTAATACAACACTTCTCATACAACACTTCAAATACAACACTTCTAATACAACACTTCTCATACAACACTTCAAATACAACACTTCTAATAAAACACTTCAAATACAACACTTCTAATACAACACTTCTCATACAACACTTCTAATACAACACTTCTCATACAACACTTCTCATACAACACTTCTAATACAACACTTCTAATACACCACTTCTCATACAAAACACTTCTAATAAAACACTTCTAATACAACACTTCTAATACAACACTTTTCATACAACACTTCTAATACAACACTTCTAATACAACACTTCTAATACAACACTTCTAATACAACACTTCTCATACAACATCTCAAATACAACACTTCTAATACAACACTTCTCATACAACACTTCAAATATAACACTTCTAATACAACACTTCTAATACAACACTTCTAATACAACACTTCAAATACAACACTTCTAATACAACACTTCTCATACAACACTTCTAATACAACACTTCTAATAAAACACTTCAAATACAACACTTCTAATACAACACTTCTCATACAACACTTCTAATACAACACTTCTCATACAACACTTCTAATACAACACTTCTAATACAACACTTCTAATACACCACTTCTCATACAACACTTCTAATAAAACACTTCTAATACAACACTTCTAATACAACACTTCTCATACAACACTTCAAATACAACACTTCTAATACAACACTTCTCATACAACACTTCAAATACAACACTTCTAATACAACACTTCTCATACAACACTTCTAATACAACACTTCTAATACAACACTTCTAATACAACACTTCTCATACAACATTTCTCATACAACACTTCTAATACAACACTTCTCATACAACACTTCTAATACAACACTTCTAATACAACACTTTTCATACAACACTTCTAATACAACACTTCTCATACAACACTTCTAATACAACACTTCTCATACAACACTTCTAATACAACACTTCTAATACAACACTTCTAATACAACTGGTTATTCACTATCATTGTTTTCTCTTTCTTTCGATACACGTGTGTGTTATCTAGGATAACACAAAACGCAAAACGTGTGACGGTTACTGACGTACATCGGAAATAACCAAACGGTGTTTTTTTTGTTTTGTGTTTTTATTGAAATCGCTCCAGACAAGGCATGGAGCCACTTGATCTAAAGAGCTAACAAGAACAAATATGATTATCGCAAAGACAGGAGATGCCTATTGACCTTAGTGATGAAAAGACCAGGATTATAAGTAGGAGGAAAACAGTCAGCAGGAAGAGAGTTCCACAAGCCTGTAGTTCTTGGAAAGAAGCTACTGGAATATTACGCTGTATTCCAATGAGGTATCAAAACAGCGAATTAATTGAGACCACTAGACCAACGAGTCAAGCGAGCTGGAACAAAAGAAGCGGTGACTAGATCAGACAATTCTGAAGAACGCGTGCTATAATAGTATAGTTTCTACACCTTATTAAGAACTCATTATCATTTGATATAATTTTTTTTAAAGAAATCCCATTTGAGTTTCATTCGTCTCATTGGGTCGTTACACCAACTATCTGGAATGTACGTCGTTCGTATCACTTTCTCATGCCCTCAAGGACTAATTTTCGTTATAAATATCCTCATTTGATCCCTTTTGTTTTATCGATATGTCACCGTAAACCTGAAAACAATGGGGCTGAAAATTAAAATTATCAAGGGACAGAAAGAAAATAGCACGGCAATCCGGCGTTGTCCGTCTAGTATCTTAAAACATGCCAGTAATGTATCAAATATGAGATAATTGCTAAATTTATATTTTAAATATAAAAACTTCAGATATAAATGCAATAATTTAGGTTATCAATTAATCATACATGCAGCCAAATAAATATATATATACACACATATTTGTATATATATATATATATATATATATATATATATATATATATATATATATATATATATATACACGCATATTTGTATATATATATATATATATATATATATATATTTTAAAACCATAACAATGTGTGATGTTAAAATAAATAAAATTTATTTTAATCTAAATTTTCGAGAATTACAATTCTCCTTGTCAAAGTATGTTTTTCTTTTTCTTTTTCTTTTTCTTCATCGTCCGATGGTAATAGACTTCTGGGTCAGGAAATCACGTTATGTCTGCAGACGAGGTTACGCCAATTTGAATTAGAAAGGGTATTTTGACATATTTTTTAAACCATTGTTTCGTAATAGTATATAGTATATAGTGTATATATATATATATATATATATATATATATATATATATATATATATATGTGTGTGTGTGTGTGTGTATATATATGTGTGTGTGTGTGTGTGTATAGCAACATCACGTATGTGAGAGAGAGCGTGTAGAGAAGATGAAAGGGTGTGGCCAATCAAATTACAGATACGTTTCTGCACCTTATCAACAACCCTCAAATGGGACAGAGATTAACCAACCCAAATATGACACCGGTGCTCCATTACGTAATGTACCATTGTTAGCACATGTTTCACTAGTTCGTGATCCCTATATTACACAAATCCTGCACACCTTTTGTATATTTTTTCCAACAGAGTTATTGTACATGATGGTCACAAAAGATTTAATAAGCATGGACCTCTATGTAGCTGAGTACAAAGTCCGCGGCGGTTTCTATTAAGCCAATGGCCACCTCATTAAAAAAATATTTTCGTACGAATCAGCATTTAAATTGTTTTTTTATACCAGCTCGATTCTGTTGTGACCATTTATTTCCTCGATTCCTCCTCGGTATCAAGTACTTACAAGACGGACCACGTGAAGGTTGGTAACATCTATAATGAAATTGTGATATAGATCCGGAAAGATCCGAACGCGGTACGCTGAATCGCCAGTCCTCGCCGGTATCCATTCACCACCGCCCGCCTAAATAAATATTGTAACCATAGAATTGCACGGCTTCCGTCGCAGCCCAACCATATTCATCCATTTCAGATCGCAGCGCAAACAAAAGATTCTTTCAAAGACATCTTCGCATCGTGATGACTAAAATTAAAACCTAACAGGCAAGGTCTTATCTTTTTCCCGCCATTATCTAGTCAGCGTAAGATTTGAAACTTCGAGGACTCGTCTGTCACTATCGTTTAATATCAGATCATTTGATATCATTTTTTTTTAAAGAAATCCCATTTGGGTTTCATTCGTCTCTTTGGGCCGTTAATCCAACTATCTGAAATGGACGTCGTTCGTATCATTTGCTCATGCCCCCAAGGACTAATTTTCGTTATAAATATCCTCATTTGGTCCCTTTTGTTTTCAACCATATGTCACCGTAAACCTGAAAACAATGAGGCTGAAAATTAAAATTAAAATTATCAAGGGACAGAAAGAAAATAGCAAGGCAATCCGGCGTTGTCCGTACAGTATCTTAAAAATATGGCAGTGATGTATCAAATATGAGATAATTGTTAATATTAAAAACTATTTAATTCCACTGATAAACTTATTGCAGATAATTATTTTGAGATGTTATACTTTTATCTATTTATTGAATTCGACACATTTCACATTAATCAATATATCCATCTCTGTCTCTGTCTATGTCTCTCTCTCTCTCTCTCTCTCTCTCTCTCTCTCTATATATATATATATATATATATATATATATATATGTATATATATATATATAAAATAGTAACTCTGTGTGTGTATGTGTCAGCCTTATCTTGGTGTAGTATGTTCACCCAAACCGCTAGACAGAATTGCTTGAAAATTGGCATATGGACTACTGACCTCTCAGTGAAGGTTATAGCTTATATCAGAAATATATCACTGTAACGCTAGGGGTATCCGGGGGCAGCCCCAATGAAAACTGTTTTCCCTTTGATTCAAATGAAATATATATATATATATATATATATATATATATATATATATATATATATATATATATATATATGTATATATAATCAAAAAGAAGTACATACTACTATACATATTACTTTATACTATATATATATATATATATATTATTTATTACTACATATTACTACATACTACTATATATATATTATTTATTATTACGTATTAGTACATACTACTATAGATATATTATTGTTTACTACTACGTAGTACTACATACTACTAAATATATTATCATTTATACTACATATTACTACATACTATTATATATATATATATATATATATATATATATATATATATATATATATATATATATTATTTACTACTACGTATTACTAGATACGACTATAGATAGTCCGTGAAAAATGCCAGTATACTGAAATCATATGCCCTTAATAGGGTTAAAATGAAAATTCATATACACTAAACACTAAATGTACAAAAGCAAAGAAATTCCTAAATTTTTACACTTTTATTGTCATTAAAGGTATGCGAGCACAACAGGGCTATGTATTTTACTGGTAGGAATTTTTCTTATGAAAAATATAAATATTGTTACTATTTTTAGCACTGTTAATATAAGCATTGCCAATAAACATTTTAACTGGTATTTTACTTACCTTTATAGTATCCTTATCAATCACGCCCGAGTGGAACCATTATTCATACGACACTAGCAGCATTGTTATGTATTAAGGAAGATGAAGGTATTCTTGTTGTATATAAGTCAATGTTATGTTTCACACTTTTATTTATTAGAATTAACAACTTTCACCATTTTTTTAATATATAAACGATTTTTACTGTATTTTTCCAACAATAAAATACAGTTTTTTACAATTCAGATTGAAGATCCTCAAACAAGAATTTTTAATCTTTTAAATTAAAAAATGTGAACTGTAAACCTTGGTATTTTTCATTTCCCTGAAATTTTCGCTTTTTCTGAACTAAAAACAGTACTCAGCGGCTATAATATGACAAATATAGGCAATAGAATGGCACTTTATTTCGGTTCTTACTTTGTAACCTTGCCTAAGGGTTCAACACCTAGCCTACAACCAAAGTCTAAGTTGTTACTGGATCGACCCAGGCCCAGTCGATATTAGGTAGCTTCCATATGAACATCAGATCGATCAGAACGTTTGTCAATAAAAGAAGACGATGAGTTCCAGCCGAATTCCCTTCGGAAAATCCCAAGAGATTTTGTATAAACGATGAATTCTTGTTCGATGTTTTGCGCTGAAAAAAAATTCCTACCAGTAAAATACATAGCCCTGTTGTGCTCGCATACCCTTAATGACAATAAAAGTGTAAAAATTGTGGAATTTGTTTGCTTTTGTACATTTAGTGTTTAGTGTATATGAATTGTTATCTTAACCCTATTAATGGCATATGATTTCAGTATACTGGCATTTTTCATGGAATGTCACTACTTATGTAAAGGCTATACCTAAATACAATGGTCGCCCCATTTCACTGCTACTTTCTAATTTTGCCTTTGGCGAAAGCCGTTTCTTCGCCACGATTCCTCCTACGTTGCCCAAGGCAATAGTATGACATATTTCTATAAAAAGTACCACCTCTGTCTGCGCTTTCTATACAGATACTAATCTAAGCCCCGATGTTCATACTATATACGTATCTATCGCCGCCCCAGTGCAGATACTATATAAGTATCTATCGCCGCACTGTTCAGAAGCTGAATACGTACCTATCCCCGCCCCGGTGCGAATGCTGAATACATACCTATCGCCACCCCGGTGCGAATGCTAAATACGTACCTATCGCCGCCCCGGTGCGAATGCTGAATACGTACATATCGCCGCCCCGGTGCGAATGCTAAATACGTACCTATCTCCGCCCCGGTGCGAATGCTAAATACGTTCCTATTGCCGCCCCAGTGTGCAAACTACATAAGTACCTATCGCTGCCCAAGTGCGAATACTAAATATGCACATATCGCCGCTCCGGTGCGAATGCTAAATATGTACCTATCGCCGCTCCGGTGCGAATGCTAAATACGTACCTATCGCTGCTCCAGTGCGAATGCTAAATACGTACGTATCGCCGCTCCGGTGCGAATGCTAAATACGTACCTATCGCTGCTCCAGTGCGAATGCTAAATACGTACCTATCGCCGCTCCGGTGCGAATGCTAAATACGTACCTATCGCCGCTCCGGTGCGCGTGCTAAATACGTACCTATCGCTGCTCCAGTGCAAATGCTAAATACGTACCTTTCTGCCGCCCCGGTGCCCATGCTATATACGTATCTATCGCCGTCCCGGTGCGCGTGCTATATACGTACCGATCGCCGCCCCGGAGCGAATGCTGAATACATACCTATCACCGCCCCGGTACGCATGCTATATGCGTACTTATTGCCGCCCCATGTGCACATGCTGTATGCGTACCTATCTCCACCCCTGAATGCTAAATACATACTTATCGCCGCCCTGGTGCGAATGCTAAATACGTACTTATTGCTGCCCCGGCGTGCATACTACATAAGTACCAATCGCTGCCCCGGTGCGAATACTAAATATGTACATATTGCCGTCCCGGTGCGAATGCTAAATACGTACCTATCGCCGCTCCGGCGTGAATGCTAAAAATACGTACCTATCGCCGCCCCGGTACGAATGCTTAATACGTACCTATCGTCACCAACTTATCAAACTCATCACTACAGTAGCTCTATCTAGGATATTGAGCACTTTTCTCCCGGATAACGCCGAGTACTTAGAAAATCAAGGAGGCATCCAGAGCACTACTAAAATCACCCTTATTGATTTCCCCTCATTTCCATGTGCACAACAGTCTGAAGAGAAACGTAGATGGCGTTAAAATATCATACAAACTTATCACTACAGTAGCTCTATCTAGGATATTGAGCACTGCAAAGTTTTAACTAATTTGGTTTATTGGTTTTTGAGTTATGATTGATCAAAGAAATGAGATTTTTAGCATAGGCCGTTTTTGTAGTCTATTAAGAGATAGAGCGATCTCGCGCCTCCCTTGATACGCAATTAGAATTGAAAGTTTTCTAGCATATTGGGTACTCTACAGTGACAAGGTTGGATTATGCTGTCGCGCCCCCCCCCCCCTGATTATTATCTACTACTACATATTACTACATAATACTATATATATTATGTATTACTACATATTACTACATAATACTATATATATTATGTATTACTACATATTACTACATACTACTATATATATTATGTATTACTACATATTACTACATACTACTATATATATTATGTATTAGTACATATTACTACATACTACTATATATATTATGTATTACTACATATTACTACATACTACTATATATATTATGTATTAGTACATATTACTACATACTACTATATATATTATGTATTACTACATATTACTACATACTATTATATATATTATGTATTACTACATATTACTACATACTATTATATATATTATGTATTACTACATATTACTACATAATACTATATATATTATGTATTACTACATATTACTACATAATACTATATATGTTATGTATTACTACATATTACTACATAATACTATATATATTATGTATTACTACATATTACTACATAATACTATATATATTATGTATTACTACATATTACTATATACTACTATATATATTATGTATTACTACATATTACTACATAATACTATATATATTATGTACTACTACATATTACTACATAATACTATATATATTATGTATTACTACATATTACTACATAATACTATATATATTATGTATTACTACATATTACTACATACTACTATATATATTATGTATTACTACATATTACTACATACTACTATATATATTATGTATTACTACATATTACTACATAATACTATATATATTATGTATTACTACATATTACTACATACTACTATATATATTATGTATTACTACATATTACTACATACTACTATATATATTATGTATTACTACATATTACTACATAATACTATATATATTATGTATTACTACATATTACTACATACTACTATATATATTATCTATTACTACATATTACTACATACTACTATATTTTATTGTTTACTACGACATATTTCTACATACTACTATATATATTGTTATTTGGCAGTTCTCATATTATCCACACAGGTTTCGTTGAATCTTTCCAGTCCAATGCAACAAGCTGCTTGCCATGTCTTCCTGTCTTTTGTACAGTCTTCCAAGTTTTTGTGAGGTACTCCAATTGCCGTCAGCGCATTTTTCAATTTATCTTTGTACCTCAGCAAAGGCCGACCAACATTTCTGTTACCACAAGCTAACTGACTGTACATCAGTGCTTTAGGTATTCTCCCTTCGTCCATTCTTGCTACACGACCAGCCCATCGCAATTGAGACTGCAACAGGAAACTTTCAATTCCACCAATATTGCATCTGTTGTAAAGATCTGTGTTAGCGACTTTGTCCTTCAAACTAAGTCCGCATATGGTCCTAAGGCATATATATATATATATATATATATATATATATATATATATAGGAAAAAGCCGAATGAAAAGGAACCGGCGTGAAAATCAAAGCATGGCGACTTTAAACAAACAAAAAACTGTAACATTTACAGACAAAAAGGAAAATTATCGATGGTTTATTTTATGAATTTATCTATTATTTTTTCGACGAAATAAATTGATGAAGACTTTTATATATAGTTTATTTGCACGAAAAAGTTAAATTGAAAATATTCGGGTTTGTTTTCGTTCGGTACTGGTTAGTCTTTTGAACCTGACAAAAACTTTACCGTTCTTTTTACCAATACGATAATCTAATCATAAATTAACCCTAAATTAACCCTAAATTAACCCTAAACTTCTTTTTATTGCCTTTGGTAACAGTTATTTGTTGACTATTTGTTATTTTCTTTATTCACCCCTTTTTTCTCTGTGTTAAATTCTGGACAATCGCTAATTTACGATGAAATCAATTTACAAGTTTACTTGTCGTCTGCTTTTCTCGCCTTCTATTTGTATAAACTCTTTCGGCTATTTACGGAAACAGTCGGAAAAAGCCGAACAAAAAGTCGTTTTTGTCTGGTACAAAAGCTGTACCAGTACTAATTATATAATAATACATTTTGAAATAATATACGCGAGTTTACTATTTGACTCAGTTAAAACATTCTGCATGGGTAGGCAATTCGTGTAAAAACTGTCTAATAGATTAAACGTTCTCCTGGATTCAAACATACTTAATCTCTCATATTTGTATAGATTCTTCATATGTGTATCTTCCTTGTCTCTACATCTGCTAGTCTTTCTTAAAGAAGATCAAAGCGTCTTGAATGTGCCACCATCTTGAATAAGTCGAGATTGTTTAACGTGTTGCTTCTTTTCTCTCGATTGCCAAACAACAAGCTTCCCGCCGACCGGACATAACTTGTTTTTTGAAAAACAACTCACCATCGATTAAATCCGCGTAATTATCCAACGAATGTGTCTGTAAAGCGACGCAAAACACCAAAAAGCTACACCATTTTACTCTCAAAATAAAACAGGTAATGTTCAACGGCTGTAAAGAAGGTAGTCTCCCTTTACCGGTCTAGAAAACTTCTCAGACATGCCAGTATTCTATATTTCTATAAAACCACTATTTCCCCTATGCATGTCGTATTATTGTCACATCTTGGCTGGTGCACCAACCACTAGGTTTTCCCTCTTGGACAGGGTGCAAAAAAATTCCAACCTAATATATCCCCGTACTGGCTGCGACGCCCCAGCCTCTGTCACATCTCCGCAGTATTGCATCTCTGTGCTTGATTTACAAGTACTACCACGGTATATGCTCTAATGAACTTTCTTCACGTGTGCCCCTTCGACGTAAATAATCCCAACTCACCGACTTGCAGCAAAATCCCACCCTTCACTGTTGAGGTCCCCACCTGCCGGAAAACTTTCTACTCTAATAGATTATTTCCTCGGACAGTTTGCTTTTGAAATTTTTCTATTGCTCCCCTTTTTTCCCGACTGTACCAACATGCGGTAATGTAAATGTAACGTTAATAAATATTATGTTACGCAACTCCCCAGAAAATATGTTCCTTATCAATATATCCCCTAATCATAGTTGCCCCTTATGTTACATTGGCAATATGTCTAGTTGTTGGTAAACAAAAGTAAATTCTTTAACGTCAGATTTAAGCATGAACCCTAATATATTAGACTATAGTATTTGTGTATCACAATGAGGCATTCAAAAAAAGTACGATATGCTTTCAATAAGTAATGCCCATGACCCACTTCCAGTTGTCTGATCTAGATGAAATGTTGCATCTGTAATGATTTACATCTGTATGGGTTATGTTGCAAAAACAGCTCTGAACTAATTGTGGTTTCTGATTTATAGGTGTTTGAACTGAGTCAGGTGTGAAATTGAGCCAGTTTAGTGTCGCGCAGTGATCCGGTTTTTGTATTTGAAAGGACGCACACTAAAGGTGACTTTTGATGAAATGAAAGAAACTTATAGTGATGATGCCCCATCATATGACCTTGTAAAACGCTGGCATCGTGAATTCAAACATGGCCGGAAGCAGCTCCCAGACCTAGTCGTCCCTCTTCTGCCATTGATGAGGTATCAGTCCGTCAAATTGAGGCTGCCATTTTGGAAGATCGACGCATTACTATTCGTCGAATAGCCTAAGAGGTCCAGATTAGTACAGAGTCTGTGGAAACTATAATTCATGACCATTTGCATATGCATAAGGTGTCTGACAGATGGATTCTCAGGTTGCTCACACCTTTCCAGAAGCAAGAACGCGTCGAGTGCTCGAGGATGAATTTGGAGATGTACCAAGAAGATTAGTCAAAGTTTTTTAAAAGACTGATTACACAAGATGAAACTTGGGTATATCACTATGACCCAGAGACCAAAGCCCAGTCAATGCAGTGGAAGCACTTGGACTGACCACCTCCAAAGAAGGCAAGGGTGCAGCCCTCCGCTGGCAAGATCATGCTCACAGTCTTCTGGAGCCAGGATGGAGTAGTGATGACAACTTTCCTGGCAAAGGGTACCACAATTACAGAAGCCTATTACGATTCACTTTTGATGAAATCAAGAGAAGCTATCAAAATCAAGAGGCGAGACAAAATCAGCAAAGGTATCCTCCTCCTGCAGGACAATAATCCGGTCAACAACTCGCATGTCGCCAGATCAAAAGCACGGGCGTGTGGCTATGAAATCCTTCCCCATCCCCTTACTCTTCTGACCTTGCACCTTCTGACTTTCATCTTTTCCCAGACATGAAGTTGTTTTTGAAAGGAAAGTGTTTCACAGATGATGCAGCCTAGATTTCTGAAGTTACAACGTGGTTGGAGGACCAACCTGGGATGTTCTACAAAAACGGTGTCCAGAGCTGCATCAAACGATGGGAGAAATTCATAACTCTGGGTATTCCTATGTAGAGAAAGACTAATAACTGTGCCAAGTTTTTAATCTACTGCTATGGGAAATGGGTCAGGGGCATTACTTATTGAACGGCCCTTGTAAGTTCACCTTAGAGACTTTTAGTTATTTCAGTAAAATATAGAAAAGTAATGAACAAACATTAATTAACAAGAAATAAAAGGCTGGTACTATCGTGGCCGTGGGTGAATCATTGTATATTCGACTGATAGTTCCCGTCCCCAACAAGCTCGTAAGAGTTTGACCTCTTTCTCTGTGCTATCTTTTTATCAGAGGGGTGAGAGGAGTGCAGATTTACGGCTTACTATAATCACAACAACGCGAGGGACCTTTAAATGGGAAATTAAAAAAAATGTTCACGTTAAATTTTTTACTATCTCTTCACGCCCCAGGATTTGTTCAACGCCGTGCAAAAAGGGGCGCCAGTTCCTCCGACAAGATGGGCGTTTCTAAATTTTGGGAAACTAACTTACCAAAAATAGATTAACTGTTCATTTAAAAGCATTGGTGTGTGAAGATTATTCCGAAATTAATAAGATTAAAGTAAAACAATGAAAATAAATTAATCTTGCATTGATAAAGGCTTCTATTTTCAACTTTAATAATACTGATCCACCAATGCTTCTAAATAAACGACATATCTTTCTAAACTTCAAGCATGCCAATACGTCTTCGTTCAACAACCAGAATTTTAATTCATAACCGCCAACAACATCTCCGCGGATAATACACCATTACAAAGACATTATATCAAAAAACAAAAAAGTTTGTTATTTTTATATTTAAAAAAAATGATACAATACTGGTCAACTCAGATCATGGAATATTATTCCGAAATTAATAAGATCAAAGTTTTAAAAAATAATAATAAATTAATCTTGCATTGATAAATGCTTCTATTTTCAATGTTAATAATATATATATATATATATATATATATATATATATATATATATATGGGAAAATGAAAAAGGAAAACCAAAAAATGGATGTTTTTTATGTGTACATCAACGTTTCGTCTTTATATATAAGACTTCATCAGGATGATAAAATGAAGTCTTATAAATAAAGACGAAACGTTGATGTACACATAAAAAACATCCATTTTTTGGTTTTCCTTTTTCATTTTCCCATCACGTCGGATTACTTTCATCCTTCTCTTCCCATATATATATATATATATATATATATATATATATATATATTGTATGTATGTGTGTGTGTATTTAGGCAGCATATGTTTTGTCTTGATAAAGCTTTTTAAAATTATTTTTCAATTTTCCCAATGGTCCATTTAGAGTTTCGGTCAAATTGCTGTATGTAAGTCATGTGATTTTCTTTTTCCATTTTATTTCCTTTTTCCCGAGTACTTTCGATTTCATTCGTCAAATCATCTTGGTGTCTTTACAAATATGTCTTTACTGTTAAGTTTTTTTTTATTACAGTAATTATTATAGTAATAGTATTATAGTAATTTACAACTTAAAGAAAAACAGCTACTATAACATTAAGATGTTACATGAGAGCGTGATTACGTTCTAAGAGCGTGCATGATCTAAACGTTTGATAGCTTAACTGCTAAGAATTTGATTACGGCTTAAAAATCGGTAACGTTAATTCGAATGTTAGACACTTTAAAATGGTGTGGCTAGTTTTATAATTCACATTATTGATTGAGGGATGTTTAGTTCTTATATATAGGGCTGCAAGAATTTTTAATCATTTGATGTTGCTATCGTGGCATATTATTTTAGTATTGTTAACAAGGATGTGTTAATATTCAGAAGATAGGCAGTCATATTTTTTTAGGTGTTTACACATGGAGCTAGTGTCTAAGAGATGCAAAGTGAGTCTTCAGGAAAGGGTGGTGGTAGTGAAACCGATGTAACAATTACATAATTTTCCAATCAGCTATCAGATTTGTTTTACAGTTTTTTTTACGTATATTTTATTAATTTTATGTTTTTAATGTAAGTTGATGTTATTTTTAAGACTGAGTATCATAAAAGAATTAAGTATTTTCTTCGTTTTCTGTAAAAACAAATCGTATATGTAACAAACATAACAAATTTTGTAAAACTTATCAAGATTGTTTCTCCGAACATTATTTTGTACATAAAGTATTTGATTTTGTAAAATGTTGAAGTTGATTTCTGATTGTATTATGTTATTATATATTCTGTAACCAAGGTCAGCGATACTTATTTTTTATTAGGAACAATTGTCTCCACATTTTGGCCAAGTTTCAGAGAAATTGAATGGATGGATGAAAAGTTATGGGGCAAAAAATATCATTTTTTGCCATTTCGGGGCCTTTTGAGCGCTTGGGGGCTAACCAGATTTTTTTTCAAAAATAGGAGAATGTCACTTTCTAACCTGACAAAAGTTACAACTTCATGCAAAATTTCAGAGAAATTCAATGGATGGTTGCAGAGAAAATCCGGACAGACGGACGGACGGACGGACGGAAATGCCTCAAAACATAGGTCTCCCGATTTTATAAATCGGGGAACCAATAAAAAAAGAAGACATAGAATTTGGAATATTCGGACTACTGTTCTTATGTTGGGTGTTTTTATCACAACGTTTCGGCCGATGTAACCTCCGACCTTCTTCAGGTGTACTTTGTTGAACTCGGGAACATGGACGGAATTTCGAACGGAGACGTTTTAAGAAATCATTTAGAAGTTCATTTCGGTTCGGTAAAAAACTAAAGTAAATTCGTATGAATCAGAATGACACAACTTTGCTGACCGGTTTGATTTTATTGTCGGGAGGGACCACGTAATGGTTGCGAACAGCCCTTAGGGAAAGTGGTGTTATGGAATTGCTTGGATTCGAACTTAGCACACCCAGGTCGACAGTCTGTATCGTTATCCACTTAACCACCGTCACGATTTAGGCAAATGATGACAATCTTACTAACAATAGACCGGTGTCGTCTTGTCCTTTGGGGCTTGATTCCGCGGGTCTGTGGTTTTGTCCTGTGCAGTTTTATAGGAAGTCCACCCTCCCAGGCTTTGCCTCCCCTCTTTGGGGAGGGGTAAGTTTATTGCTTACTGCATGCCGGAATGCCGACGGGGCTGCCCAGGCAATTTTTAATGGTCAGAGAGCTCACCTTCTCGGGCGCTGGCTTTCCCGACCCGACCTTGGGTCACATCTTACCTTGTGCTAGTAAGATAAAACTGGCCTTGTGCCTAACCTCCTGAAGAGGAGGTAAATAATACTAACAGTACATTTTTAATGATTAATATGATTTTTTTTAACACTGAGTTTTTTTATATAAAAGATTAATCAATAATAAGCAAATGTAGTTCAAAATATTAGAATAATAAAAAAATGTATAACCGTTCCTCCCTAAAGTAAATTAACACGACTCGCAGCAAAATCACACCCCTTCAGTGAAAAATAAATTATTACAAATTTATACCGGCTCTTTACCAAAGCTGTTATTACTTGAATCGTTACTCCACAAATAAATATTCACCGTTGACCCATGCATAGAGTATTGTTGCCACATCTAGGCTGGTGCACCAACCACTTGTCTCTCCCTTTTTGACAGAGTGCAAAAGGGAATCTCTAACCTAATAGGTCCGGCGCTGACGACCAAGTTTCATGTTGCATCTCTGTGCTTGTTTTACAAGTACTTCCAGGAAATGTTTTCCTACGTACTGACTGCATTTGTATCTATCAAAAGTAAATTAACACGACTCGCAGCAAAATCACACCCCTTCAGTGTATAGGTCACTACAAGTCGAAAACCTTTTTATTTAGCTTATGTTTATCAGATTTCTGACTTTTTTAATTATTTGACTGCTCTCTGATTCCCCGAGCGCACAAACATACAGAGATTTAAATGTAATGTGAACAATCATCTTGCTGCACAGGTCCTCACTTAGGATGTTTCAAATCACTTAGGATGTTCGCTAATCACCTTTCAGTGGCATTATGCCTGTTTGAGGGTGAAATAAAACAAATATATTTTACAGAGATGCATAAATACGCGTTTGTAAATATTCGTAGCCATAAGTGTTGACGAGCTAAACACGGCTTAACTACCAGCAGGTGCGTGCGTAGGCAACATTGCGTCTTGATATCCGTAGAAACCATTAAATTAATCTTCCACTCGGTTGAAGGCCGGCACGAAAGCCCTGTCCTACTAAAGCGAACGTAGAACAAGTCGATTGGCTTGTCTTTGACGGATTCCTTTATGAAAATTGAGTGTTATTCTCCCTATCTCTCTCTTTCCCTCTCTTTCTCTCTCTCTCTCTCTCTCTCTCTCTTTCTGTTCCTTCTTTTTTTCAGATAAAATTATCACGTGACACGAAATATTAAAAAAGGGGCAAAATCTGCAGAGAAATAGAGCGAAAACAAACAAAAAAATGTATGCGTAAGTGCATACATATGTGCATGTGTGTGTGGGGGGTATGCTATTTTTAATGCTATGGGAATGACGGTGTAATGGTTAAAGATGCGGACTGTGGGTCCTACGTACAAGGTTCAATTTCCGTCGACGCTAAAGCATCACTTTTTTTTAAATGGAAATCGCTCCAGACAAGGCATAAAGCCACTTGATGTAAGGTGCTAATAAAAATACGACTTCAAGGTTAAACATTAGCGAACGATAAGTGTTAGATAGATAGATTCCGACCCAGAAAACAGCAATTATTCCCCCTTTGTCAGAAACATCGCTCATAGAATGTGAGGACTAAATGAACAAAATAAGGGAAGCGAGAGCTACGAGGTCCACTTTCTACCCTCCTTAATACTCTATAAGACACCTATATCCGTGTATCCTCTATCTATCTATAAATTAAATAGATGATATTCTAAGGGTTGGTTGTGCAACTACAGTAGGGGGAAATTAGTCTTTCTCTGCTCATCCCGTCCTTGTTTCCAGTCACCATGTACTTCTCTCTACAACTAAACTAAAGCACTACCGGTCGAGTAGAAATGCGGTTATTAATTGTGCAACTCTTGTTTTACTAACCACTATGCGACCATGCGAACGAACCCGGTGTATTTTCTGTCGATCGTGAGTGAAATTATGCCCATGTAGACAATATAGGATTAGACGTGAGTGCGGGTGATGACAGAGAGAAGGTGAGAGCGGATGAAGATGATGATACAAAAGAAAAACAAGTCGTAAAGAATACGAAAGGGAATATAAAAAAAGAAATGGCGGATCGATACACAATATGAAAGGCGGCCTAAAAGAAATTGAATCGAGTAAAATACATTCAAAAAAATAAAACCTATTGAAAATTACAATCCTAAGTGTATGTGAAACAGAAAATGTACTGCATGGCCGAGTTACAAAGAAAAAGAAAATAGAAAAGGAGTAAACAAAGGTGATAAATCAATACATATATATATGTATATATATATGTATGTATATATATATGTGTATATATATATGTATATATATGTATGTATATATGTATATATATGTGTATATATATATGTATATATATATGTATATATATGTATATATATGTATACATATATACATATATATACACGCATATATGTATACAAGCATATATATATACTTACATATATATATATATATATATATATATATATATATATATATATATATATATACTCGCATATATCTATACAAGCATACAACATCAAAATGAGAAAGAAAGAAAATGAAAAAAACTATAGGACAGTCTCGCTTGACAAGGTTGTATTTTACAACGAAAATTCGCGATAAAAATAAATTTCAGTAAATGAATTTTTCATTTATAAAACTATTGCACGATTGTTGATTTTCAAAAATATTTAATACATTCTAATCCGTGCTTCAAAGATGTTAACTTCCTTACTTTATTTATATATATATATATATATATATATATATATATATATACATATATATATATATATATATATATATATATATATATATATATATATATATATATATACATATATACATACATGATTTCCACTTTTTTACAGATGAAGGCCATCCCTACAATATTTGCAATATCCGATTGTGGTCGAGCATGGGGTCAGTAGGCCCGATTTATTATCATATGGCTTCATTGCCGTGCGTATTTTAAGGATATTTATACATGTAGATGGCCATGCTCTGCGTTTGACGACACGCAAGCACGCTCGCCTTCTACAAAGTTAAGTTTTAGTGACAAGCCGAAGCAAAATAACTGAGAGACGAGGTAGAGCGCAGGTTTTATATTATAGTTTCCGTGAATGATCTAACAAAATCTACGGGTCCATCTCGCCGTGTAGGGTAGAATCGCGCCTGGGTACTAAACCAGGTATTTCTACGCCCCCGCTTATAATATATATATATATATATATATATATATATATATATATATATATATATATATATGTATATATATATATATATATATATATAGTAATGTTATATATAAATATGTGTATATATATATATGTATACATATATATATATATGTATATATATATATACATATATATATATATATATATATATATATATATATATATATATATACATACATATCTATACATATACATACATAGATATATTGATATCTATATATTAATACGATAGCGTGTGTGTTCGTGTATCATGCTTACATCAAAAGCTCTGCGCGTGCGTGCCGCACCTAGATTTGGAAAAGCATTCAAGTCACCTAATTTTCGTAATATTTTTAAGTATCTCCCTTTTAGCGCAACGGTTACCGACGTAGGATTATCACCTTGGTTTTTGACGTTCGATCTCAACCAACCATTAAGTTTTTTTCTACATCAAAGGGTGTAGGGAGGGGACGACCGGGAAGACACCTATTAATACGATAGCGTGTGTGTTATTTTGTGTGTCACGCTCACATCAAAAGCAACGACCTTCCCTATCTTTGTATGCTACTCATTAATTGGAGGCAAATTTAATTGAATCTAAAGCATTTACAAAGTAATATATTGGTAAGGAACAAAATAATTAGTATTGAAAACATCATTTTGTGTAATTAACACGGGTCCTGTTAGTATATATATATATATATATATATATATATATATATATATATATATATATATATATATATATACAATGACTAAGGTAGGGCAATAAATGTCAAACAAGAAAATACATTTTGAAAGAGAGTGTAGGTGTCATCGTTAAAAAAGCTGAGTGTTCGATCGTGATCAGCTAGGTTCGTGCATCCTGTGTGCGTAGAAGTCCATGGGAAACGAGAAGAGGCGAGAGCAAAAATATCCAACTCAAAGGATCAAAGATGAACTTATCGTTCAATAACGTATAATAAACTGGTCATTGCCAACTTCCAGCTTCCAGGCAGGGTTGTGTTTTCATGGGTTACAAATAACGATTTTACAACATAGATTTAAGGGTTGGTATCAAAATATAATACGTTTAGAGAATAATGTGAGAATAACCATGTTTGTCGGTTGGAAAGCAAGACGAATAAGTTGTGGGGTGACGGGCAGAGATCGCGGAGGAAATAGGAAGGAATTGTGTTAAAAAGAAGGTCTTCCGGTTTGTTTCTTTCGTAGGTTTCTGGGTTGCAGTGTAGTCTGATTGTGGAAATAATTATATATATCATCCCACATTCAAAAATCTAATATTTATATTGCTAGTTTTTTTCTAAATTTTTTAAAAGCTGAGTGTTCGACAGTGATCAGTTAAGTTCGTGCATCTTGTGCGCGTAGAAGTCAGTGGAAAATGCGAAGAGGTGAGAGTAAAAGTATCCAATCAAAAGGATCCAAGATGAAGGTTATCGGGCAACGTTCGATGTATAATAAAGTGGTCATTGCCAACTTTTAAACGACAACACCTACACACCTGAGATGTTTGTTCACATTACATTCAAATTTCGGCAAGCAGGGAGAGAATTACCAAGGCAAGCAGTTCGAGAAATGAAGCTTTTAAAGTAGAAAGTTTTTCTGCATACAGTGAAGGGGTGGGATTGTGTTGATTGTCAGGTTGGTTGGGGTTATTTACGTTGAGGGGGCACCAGTACAGCTAGTTCTTTGGTACACAGTCTATTGAAGTACTTGTAAAACAAGCACAGAGGTGCAACATTGCGGCGATGTGACAGGGGCTGGAGCTTGGTAAACAGTGTGGGACCTATTAGTGTAAAGGTTTTCTTCCGTCTGTCTAAGAGGAAAGGGCTAGTCGTTAGTTTATCTGCCTAGATATAGCAACAATACTGCATACATGGGCAAATCGTGGCTTACGAGATAAAAAGAAATGCAAAGAGATCAAAGTTGGAAGAAACTAATGATGCTAATAGCAAAATTAATGTAATAATTCCAAGAATCAAAGAAATAAGACAAAATAGAAATAAGGAATTCTTCGAAAGAAAGACAGACGCCAATAAAGAACGAATAAAAACAATGTTTGAAACACCAAATCGAAAAGAAGAATATTATGAATATTAATTTTAAAACATGCGTTTCCCATGCAAATTTCACAGTGCTTTCTAGATAAATCGGTATAATTTACTATTAAAAATAGTATTTCTTTTTAAATAATAAATGTCTGTTAGGGCCAACACTATTAATAAGAAGAAAATATTTCGTAAAAGTAATTGTAATTATCACCTAAATATTCTATAAAAAGATAAAACTAAGATCTCTCTTCTGTATGTAGTTATTTTATACTGTAGAAATGTTATTATTTTTAAAACCATAAATATGGAAAAAAATCAGAATAAATCACCAATCATCATCTTTGCTGATCGGGCAATCATTTTTTTTTAACATGAGTATGAGAGATGATAACGTACATACGAATATGAAATGCCTTAGCGTTTATAATAAAGATAAACCTTAAATAACGAAATAAATTTATTAATTAATAACGAAAAAAGACAAAAGAAGAAAAGGAAAATAAAGTAAATCAGGTAATTTACGGATACAAAATAATTTAATCTATTATATAAATTTAAGTTGTATGTGAGTGTATCTTCAGTTAAAACTAAAAAAAAAAACTACAAAATAAACTTCCACAAAGTTGGTAAATTTTTGATCGGCATTGCCCCGGTAGTATAATATCTAAAATTTAAAAATAACAATTCATTCTTTGTTGATCAACTGGGCCAAGATTCGTGAAGGGGATCGGTTTTTCAGTGTTATCATGTACTAATTTAAAAAGAAAATGCCAACTCATTCCTCAAGAAATCTATTATATCAAAAGGGTTTCTGTGTGTATATCCAGCTGGAGAGGAATGGGTTTGGCAGAGGGGAAAGAAGGGCTTGGGGAGAAGGAGGGGAAAACAGGGGAAAAGAGAGAAAGATATAGAGACATATACAGAGAGGTAGGGAGATAGAAGTTTAAATCGAAATATGTTACATTTTTGCCACGGGCAACGCCGTCTAGCCCTGCTAGTCTATTATATAAAAGTACAGTTGTCTATGTGTGCCCATGTAAAAGTCAAAAACTACGATACAACCACCCACAAAATTGCTCTATTCTTGATCGACATTGTTCTTGACGAATAATATTTGAAATTGAACAAAAATGATTTATTCTTTGGCGGTCAACTGCGAAAAGAATTCGTCAGGTGTGGTCGGTTTTTCAACCATTTCTGATTTTAGCTAATATATGAAGGAGAAATGAATGACTTAAATTATTATTATTTTGAATACATTTAAACAAGCGAGAGGAATTGCATCGGTGAAGATGAAAAAAGTATGTTTTAGTGAAGGGGTTTGATTTTGCTGTTAGTTGAGTTTGTCGGGTGTATACACGTCGAAGGTGTAAAAGTACAGAAAATACGTCGGAGCATATTCCATGGAAGTACTTGTAAAACAAGCACAGGGGTGCAACATTACGACGATTTGACAGGGGCTGGAGATTGGTAGAGAGTATGGAGCCTATTAAGGACTCTTTTTTGTACCCTGTCTAAGAGGAAGAGTCTAATGGTTTGTGCCCCAGCTCAGATGTTGCAACAATGCTACATGCATGGTCTTAGCAATATAGCATACTGGTAGGTGCAAGAAGTTTACAAGGCGATAGATAGGGTATATCGTGTTTGCAGCAGCATTGGCAGTATCTTCTATGTATTTATTCCAATTCATGTTGCCTGTCAATGTTAGATCGAGAATTTGAACGTTGCGTTCTCAGAATAGGGTAATAAATGAAACAAAGAAGGAAATAAAGGCTCATTTTGAAAGAGAGAGAAGGAGAGAGAGATAGAGAGAGAGAAAGCGAGATAGAGAGAGAGAGAGAGAAAGAGAGAGAGATAGAGAGAGAGAAAAAGAGAGATAGAGAGCGAGAGAAGGAGAGAAAGATAGAGAGAGAGGTGGGGCGCCGAGAGAAAGATTTATGAAAATAAATAGCGAGATAGAGAGAGAGAGAGAAAGAGAGAGAAAGAGAGAGAGAATGAGATAGAGAGATAGAGAGAGAGAGGTGGGGCGTCGGGAGAAAGATTTATGAAAATAAATAACACGAAAATCGAAACAAATTGAAAATGAGAATAAAATTCCAACGAAGCGCCCACCCCTAACCCTAACCCTAACCCTAACCCTAACCCCAACCCTAACCCTAACCCCTCAAAAAAAGTTACCGCGTCATCGTTTATGTTTGATTACATCTCCCGCACGAAAATTCAAAGGTTTTCTCCTGCCCTGCCCAACACTTATAGGGATCTCATATCCCGCAGTCGTTTGTGACTCATGCAACTCGACAGGTGCGCCATCGAAATGGGCGGGGCCTGACGTTCGAGCAATCGAACCAATCACAACGACGAAGTAAACCGTCGCCAATTACAGAAGCAGAAGGCAAAGAAAAGAAAGGAAAAACATAGGGCACAGAATTTACAGAAAATGTTAAGGACCTGTTGTTGTTGTTTTCTTTAGGAAATGAAGAAAGTTATAAAAAAAAATTAAGAAATAATAGAAACATAATGGACGCAAATAAATGGATTTTCACCTCGAAATAAATAAAAAAAGAATAAAATGTTTAAGAAAACAGGTGGAATAACAAAGATAAGATGGAAATCCTTTTTTTTACCTTATTTTCTGGATAACTCTTCAGCTAAGTGCAGCATCTGTTCTGTTACTGCACCGATCATTTCTGTCCTCGGTCAGTAAAGGGTAAATCCTTCTAGACTGAGGCAATTGGTATTTTTGTATAATTTGGATTATTCGTATTACTATTCTAATCTTAAGTGTTATATCAAATACGTGATAGGGTTGGGACCCTAATCCCCTTCAAAGTAAGCCCCTTGTGCTTGCACACACTTAGCCCACCGATCCATCCACTGCTGGAAACACCCCTGGAAGTCTTGTTTTGGATGGGTGTTCATCTCCGCCGTCGTATTCCGCATTATATTATTTTTCGCACCCTCTCAACAACAGCTGCACTCCGAGCAGCTTAAGGTCTGCCAAAACGCTGGTCACTCTCCGCTGATGTGCGGCCATTTTTGAATCGGTTGAACCATTCCTAAATGTGTGTTACACACATCGCATCTTCTCCAAACCCCTACTGAATCTAACGCGACGGCGGAGATGGACACCATTCACATAGAAGACTTCCAGATGTGTTTCCGGCAGTGGATGGATCGCTGGGCTAAGTGTGTGGAAGCACAAGATGCTTACTTGAAGAGGATTAGGGTACCAACTCCGTCACGTATTTGAAATATTTTGCTGGCCTCATATATATATATATATATATATATATATATATATATATATATATATATAAAGTGATGAACTAAAAGCGAACTTTTAGGAAAGGTAAAACCTATTGTGAAAAGTATACAGCTCAATATCCAGGATAGAGCAGAACTTTGAATCCTCTCTTGTCACTTCTCGTGCCTTTTAACGAATATAAAATATTCCTCGTCAGAGTTTTTTTTTCCGAAAGCTCAGTTTAAAATAAATAAATGTTATTTATTTATTTCAACAAATTACATTGTTATGGTTTTTCAAAAAAATGTTTATACCTTTACGAAACAATGGTTTATAAGAATGTGTCTACTCCTATCTACGTATTCAAAATGGCTTAACCGCGCCCAAGACACGGGCATTCTTCCTCACCAAGTCAATACCACCAGACTATGAAAAAAAAGAAGAAAAACTCTCTGACGAGGTATATTTTATATTCGAAAGCTCAGTTTAAAATAAATAAATGTTATTTATTTCAACAAATTACATTGTTATGTTTTTTCAAAAAAATGTTTATACCTTTACGAAACAATGGTTTATAATAATGTGTCTACTCCTATCTACGTATATATATATATATATATATATATATATATATATATATATATATATATATATATATATATATAAGTGTAGGTTTGTAATCAGAGGCTGGAGCAATGTGATATAGGTACCGGAAGGTGGAAAAGGTGAACAAAAACAAACGAGAAACGCCGGTCCTGAATGTATGTGTATATATTTATAATCCCTAAATTAAAGTTTTAAATTTAATAAAATAAAAAAGTAATTAAATAAATAAATAAATAATAATAACAAAAAAATAAATAAATAAATAAAATAAATTTAAATAAATTAATTCTAGGAATATTATACCTTTACAATAAATATGTATTTAGAAATTTACACTTTATATGTATATATGTGTGTATATTTTTAATCTCTTAATCCTCCCCCATCCCTCTCCAACAGTTTCTTCCTACTCTCATTATGTTAATTCTCTCCACAATTGATTTCAATTTTTCAAGTTTTAATTTTAACCATTTTTTTGTTTTCAAAGTTACCTCCCTTTGACCGTTCGTATTCCCATAACGGCCCAAATTGAAAATTAGTATTGAATAAATAAAGAAAAAAAAGTTAATAAATCAAATAAAATAAAAAATAATAAAATTATAATAATTAGTATATAAATAAACAAATATTAATAAGATGCTAACTTTAGCTGAATAATTATATAATTAAATTATGATAGGAATAATTAACATTTTCTGCGTACCTACTCTTTTTCTCTGCGGTATTCTGTCAACAACAGTTGATTCCATCAGTGCATCTCTTTCGTTCGTTTTTTTTCGACCACTCGGTCGTTAATTTTTGGTCTTTTGATAATGAAAGTTTTTCTTTCGAAAATTTAAGATTACCTTATTCCGGAAATTTTATTTGCCTGACAGTAACCACATTTTTATTTACTGTTGCGGTATTTTATCTGTTTTACGTGAAATATTAATAAATTGATTTGAGATTCCATTCTTGTTTTCTCTTCTCGTTTGTTTTTGTTCACCTTCTCCACCTTCCGGTACCTAGATCACATTGCTCAAGCCTCGGATTACAAACCAACACGTATATTTACCAGCAATGCTTCAAGCAAACTACAATATCTTTGTATATATATATATATATATATATATATATATATATATATATATATATATATATATATATATGAAAAAGAATGGAAAGGAATTAGAGAAGCAAAAGCCAAATCAAAATTGAATTCAATTGCTCAGAGCAAGGTATATTCCGCAAAAAGGCAATTTATTCAAGTTAAATTTTCCTTAAGCCAGGCTTTTCAAAGATACAAATCTTATCATCAGAGGAAGTCGCTGGGATAGATAAGTTGGCAAAGGCCAAGATTTAAAATTTGAAAAAATAAAAGCCTGGCTTAAGGAAAATTTAACTTGAATAAATTGCCTTTTTGCGGAATTTACCTTGCTCTGAGCAATTGAATTGAATTTTGATTTGGCTTTTGCTTCTCTAATTCCTATTCATTCTTTTTCATATCTACCTGCTCTATCCTGGATATTGAGCTGTATACTCTTCACAATAGGTTTTACGTTTCCTAAAAGTTCGCTTTTAGTACACCACTTTATATATATATATATATATATTTATATATATATATAAAGAGAGAGAGAGAGAGAGAGAGAGAGAAAGAGAGCGAGAGAGAAAGAGAGAGAGAGAGAGAGAGAGAGGGGGTAGCCAATATCACTGAAGGATTTTTAAATTGAATAGATTCTTTACTTTGTATGGTGCCTTAATAGAAATCTAACATAATATGACGAAGATAATGGATATTTGTTTGCAAAAAAGAAACAAATGAGGATTAACTCTAACCCTAACCCTTTAATCTCAATTATAACTTATTATAACTTTTCACTTTTATCCCTTGCGTCACGTGTCCTTTATTTTGTGATCTATGTGTCCCATGGCGTAACGGATATAGGTGATAAGCAATAATCGGTTCTAAGTGACAGAACGAGAGCAAGCTACCCTCTTGGATTAAATAAAAGGTTCCGTTGGAAATGTACAAATTCCCGAGTTCGACAGAAAGATTCCCGAGTTCAACAAGATGCACTTAAAGAAGGCCAGAGGTTGCATAGGCCGAAAATTATGAGAATAACATTCAAGATTAGAACGTTACTTCGAATAATCCAAATTAGACAAATTAATTCTTTTCGACACTCACTTTTTCCCTTTTCTAATTTACAACTTAATATTATTAATTTAAATGTATAATTCATATTCTACGGCTATACTTATATTGGAACCGCTATATTCCTATTACTAGCCTATTTCTCATATTCAAGAAACATGATAAACAATTACGTTATTTCTGTTATCCGTAACTATATAAGTTTGATTTAAACATTTAAATCCTTGTAGTCTATATAATAAGACTAGGTTAGTCTGGAGGAGAGATGAAGAGCAATGATTGTTTATTTGAGTTATCTTTACCTATACATGTTTGATATTATTTAGATGAAAGCGCGAAGAGTATGCCTATTTTGTGATCTCTGCTTACTGAGTTTGGCGACATGAACTCTTTTTTGTTGAATACATTTTTTTTCGGTAATGCTTGCCTTCATCGCTGTCTCTTTGAGGGCCGTTATATCTTCCCGTCTCTTTGCCGCCAAGATCTCATATCAGCGAGTGGGTGTGCTAATGGGATCTTTTCCCCCATCCTCCGACGGCGAAGACCATCATTAATTCCTCGTCCATCTTCCGAACTCGGTCGGAAGCGCAAAAAATACAAGGTATTAAATAATTTATATGATGATAGGAGACTTGAAAATAGAATTCAGCTGAATGTATTCAGTTTGAACTTCGAGTCGATTTTAGCAAAGCTCTTTTATTCTATATTTTATTATTTATTGTTGCTGTGTGCTTAATTGGTTTTATGGAAAACATACACAAAAAAACTATTAATCTTAATAAATATTGTACGGATTTTACAACCAGTTTTCTGACGAAAGATGATTGGTGTTGATAAGTGCGATCGAGCTTCGTGTATTTGTTACATTCTTCCTGGTGTGTGTTTAGTTTGATTGCGATATATCAACCAGTTTTACGTCAATATTTACTTGACTCCCCACGAGGGCAATTTTAGACACAAGTCGTCTCTCACGTGAAGGATATCAAGCCCTCTAAAATGTTGCCCTTTGCATGAGTTAAGTAAGATTTTTCAGAATAGATAATGAGGTAATAAATGAAAACCAACTACTCGACTTATGAGGTGTGGCACAACGCGTGAACCCTTTTCGGGGAGTTAGTGATCCCACTAAAGTTTGCAACCCCTAGTGTCAGACTTGGAGACATGTAAAATAAATTCACTGCACTAAAAATGTCAGCTCACACGCGGCAGTCATGTTCTGATCGAGACCAGTCGGTGTGATAGAAATGTCAGCGGAAATACCAACAGTGCTGTGACGACAGTCAGGTTCAAGGGGTAAGATAACCTGTCACCTAGATGTGTTTAAACACTAACAGCGTCACTGAGACTGTCTGTTTACCCCTTCCTTTTCAGTCTCTGTCTGTCTTTTTATCTAGCGAAGAGATTGAAAACCGTCGGCTTTTGGACAAGCATAAAGGCAGTAGTGTGCGCACGACGATCCCATTTTCGTGTTTTAATTATCTTCCTTTCCGAAATATAATAAATTATATATTTATATAAAAAGTAAAATGGTTAGTTATTTTATTACAGAAAGACTTATATTGCAGCACAGCCATTAGATAGTTAATTCTCTGGAGAGAATTACTGACGCCGATTAACGCAGCATGCTAGCCGACCAAATACCCAGCCGGGTAGAACCCTTTATGTTAAAGGGCATGTAACGACTGTTTGGGTCGGAGAGCTGGTGTTTCCCAAGACGTAACAGATCTTCCAAAGACGTTTCCAAGGCTCTCACACACTAAGTAACACTCCCCGGAAAACGATCGGATCACAGAGGGAGGTATTGATTAATATCCTTTTTAACATTATTCGTGCAGAAATATTCTCTAGTTCGAGGACATATACCTGAAGAAGGTCGAAGGTTACATCAACCGAAACGTTGTTATGATAACACTGAAGATAATAAATGTAGTCCCAATAACTAAAAGTATACATATTTAATTATTATTTAATTTTATGAAATAGAGAGGGGGGTTCACGCCTATTAATTAAAATAGTTCAGCCAATGAGTGATGCTTACGGTACTAGTGGACGAATATTTTATATAATCAGATAGCGAGTGTGCTATAGAGGTCGATGCTTAAATCTTTGTTATACCTGATGCAATCGCATCTGGGATGGGTATATTTGCTGGTGGCCATCACGCTCTATCCTCGACATGTAAGCAAATCAAACACACTTATATCAAAGAAAACAGCTGAATACTAAGAAAATGACTTTCAGTCTATCGTAGAATAGGGGCCAAAAATGGATGATCACGTTCAATGCAACAAAGAAAAGCTCCTTTCTTTTAACAATACCAAAAAAACTTTCTAACCACATATTTCCATACATGATAGCATCCGACCAAAGAATCCGGTGTTTTAACTACTCAGTCTGTGAGTAAAACGGACGCACACATATATGAGGCAATGGTTGAATCGTTAGAAAGTGACCTCCAGTCTGTAGTAGAATGGGGTCATAAATGAATGGTAACATTTAATGCTGCTAAAACAAAGCTTCTTTCATTCTATAACCATGCCATGAGAAATAACACCTTACTTTAGAGTCTAACATTTAAACTCCTCGGCCTAACATTCACATGGTAACATGAATTGAAACAAATAACATGAATGACATTGCCAAGGCTGCTGCAAAGAAAGTGGGCTCCCTCTACCGAGCTAGAAAACTTATCACACCTGATAGTATCCTATATCTATACAAAGCCACAATCCCCCCATGCATGGAGTATTGTTGTCACATCTGGACTGGTGCACCATCTACTAGTCTATCCCTCTTAGACAAGGCCCCAAAAAGGTCGCTAATCTAATAGGTCTCTCACTATATACTACTCTACGGCCTATATCTGAGGCAATGGCTGAATCCTTAGAAACTGACCCCCGGTCTGTAGGTGAATGAGGTCATAAATGAATGGTAACATTTAATGCTGCTAAGACAAATCGCAACAGCTGGGCAATAACAAAAGTCATGCTTGACAAGCTGGATGCGTGCCACCGCAGACACCTCCGTTCCATCACAGGTCACTGCTGGCCGAAAAAAAAACTTAACAGCAACAAGGCACTATACGAGCTGTACAACGAAAAAACCCTCTCCACAAAGGTCGCTGAACAAAAATGGTTTATGTTAGGCCATGTCCTACCAGTGGACCATGACACTCCCGCACAGAGGGCACTAGACTTTGCCGTTACTGGCTCGCAAGCCTACCAACCGCGACTAGGACGACACTGCACAAATCTGCTGGGCACATTACGTGCTGACCTCAAGCAGGCGGGACTAGAACCACTACGTACAGCGAAGCAACTTCATTGCCTACAACAACTTGCGCATGACAAGGCCAGATGGCCTGGGACTAGCATGGAGGACGGATTGCAGCTATGGGATGTCATTTGACTACCGTAGCCGCAGAACAGAGTTTTTAATAAAAAATAAAGATAATAAGACAAAGCTCCTTTCTTTCAATAACTACAGGAACCTCTCAAACCTCCGATTGGCATGACAAATAACATTCTACATGAGAGTCTAACGTTTATACTGTTCGGCCTAACATTCACAGGAAACATTGATTGAGATGTATATATATATATATATAAAAGATACTTCCAAATCGGCTGCACATAAAGGGGTCCCAATCTACCAGGCTAGAAAACCGCTCGCACCTGTCAGTATCATATATCTTTATAGGGCTGTATTCTCCCATGGATGGAGTATTGTTGCCACATTTAGGCTGGTGCTCTAACCACTTGTCTCACCTTCTTGGACAGGAGTCTTTACCATAATACATTCCGGACTGTCTACTGAACTCCATCCTCTGCCCCATCGCTGCAATGTGGCATCACTGTTCTTTTTTACAAGTACTTCCACACAATACGCTTCCATGAAATTACTACATTTGTTCTTTCTAGACGCACCAGACTAGCAGCCAACCCCTACTTCCACACAGTTAAGGTCCCCAGATGTCGGAAAAGTTTCTACTCTAATAGCTTTTTTGCTGAGACCGCTTGACTTTGGAATTTTCGTAGTTGTCCCCTTTTCCCCTACTGTAGTAACATGCAGTAATTTAAATGTAATGTGAACAAATATCTTGTTGCACAGCCCTTCACTTAAGATGCAACCTATGAATCTGGCTCCGAATAACAGTAACCCCTTATTCTTTGTAGCAATGTGCCTTCTTTGGGTAAACAAAAGTGAAAATAATAGTTCAAATAATGCAAGTATTTCAAATTTTGAATCCCTTGAGCATCAATACTTAAACATGATATAAAGAAAATGTTCGTGTATTTACTCAGTGATCTATAAACTTTACACTGATGTTGGTATGTTGGTACTAGTACAACTTTTGAATCAGACAAAACCGATTTTACTGATACAGAATTACGAAAACAGCCGGAAAAGACCGGATACAAACGATCAAAACGAGGCGGTGTACCACCAGAAAAAATTAAGAAACAACATTTAAAGCAAGAAAACCCTGACCGTATTTTTATTTTTATGAAAAATTAATATTTTTTTGCCGAAAATGTTCATGAAACAACTGTTAAAAGAATTTGTGCATTTTTACATTAGGAGTACACTATCTTTGACCATAACCCTAACCCTAAACCTTAACCCAAACCCTACCCTACACTTACCTTAACACTAATCCTAACCCTAACCCCCACCTTGACCCTGACCCTAACCCTAACGACGGGGTCAAAGTCACCTAATTTTATTTTCAGGAGAAAGTTTAATTTTTTTTCGGTACTGATCTACCAGACACAAACAGAACCGTTTTTATTACCCTAACCTAACTCTAAGCAACTTTTATTGCCTAACCTAACTCTAAGCAACTTTTATTGCCTAACCTAACTCTAAGCAACTTTTATTGCTTTTGATGATAGTTATTAGTTGACTTTTTTTTTCATCCCTTTCTTTCTGTTAGAAATTATTGACAATCGTTAAGTTTTAATCAATCTACAAGTTAAGTTGTCGTCTGCTTTTCCCGCCGTCTTATATGATGAGCGCTTCGGCATTTTCTGCCTGTTTACGAAAAAGGTGAAGGAAAAGTGATTCAAAAGCTTTACCAGTACGGTCATTTTAAATAGAAAACTCTCTCTGTACTTTTGTGTTTTAAGAATGTTGACTCGAATGCTTTACTTCTTTTACAGTTGCTCAAAGACTTTAGACCGGTATATACTAGTCGGGGATTTGTTCTTGACAACCAGTCCGAGAAATACTAAGCCAATCCGGTGTCCTTTTATCTGTCGGGCTAAGGTGTTTGTCCCAGGGTAGTCCTAGGAGGTCTTCCGTCATATGACTTGTTTTCCATCTTTTGGTAGGAGTTAGTTCATTGCTAACTTCCTAAGGCGCGCTGATCTGGGAATGGCGACAGGGCTGCTCAGGCAAATTTTAAGAGGCCAGAGCGATCCTTCTTTAGGAGTTATTGTTTACTCTTCTCATATTCCGGCCTTGTGTCACATCATACCTATGGGGAAAGTATGTAAATGCACACTCGAATGCCAACTGATGTAATCTATAAAGTGCAGTTGTATGTGCGTATGTATATACAGCTAAAACTACAAAACTACAAACCAAACTACAAAGTTGGTATATTCTTGATCGGCGTTGCCCGAATTGAATAATATCAAAAATTTAGAAAATATTATTCATTTTTTGAAAAGGAAAACTGGCGCGGATTTCGTCAGGGGAGGTCGGTTTTTCATTTATTTTATGTACTAACAAAAAGAAAGTAATTCTTATTTTTTAATCAAGGAGTTACTTCCCGTATGCCTCAACAATTATATAAAACAGAAATTGGCTGTATGTGTGCGTGTTTGTGCGTCTGTCTCCAGAGAGAGGAATGGACTGGGCAGAGGAGAAAGAGGTTGGTGGAGAGATGGAAGGGAAAATGAGGGAGAGGGAAGGAAAGTAATATAGCGAGACGAGTAGAGAGAAGGAAAGGGATAGATGTTTTAATAGAAATATGTTGCAGCTTTGCACCGGACAACGCCGGATAGCCTTGATGCTGTTCTATAAAGAAGAGTCTAAGATGAAAGTATTTAAGTGAGGATTAATTTAAATATTTTTGGCGCCACGTGCAAAGACTGCGCTCAACTCGAAAAGACTTGATGCTGCCTACGCATATTAAATATTTATATTTTGGCAAGACAAATCAGTAATTATAATGTTTTATTCACAAAAAAAATAACACGAAATTATACAAGAGCAAGTGTAGTTGAGTAGAATGTTGAAGCACTTCCGTTCGTTAGAATTAAACATTTCTTTGAGAAATTAAAATATATCGGAGTAGAAGCTTCACATATCTTAAACAAGCCAGCTTGGTAAACCCGCTATCGCTTCGCAATGTTCTCTACTTGAAATATTTGAACTTGAAATTTTTCATATCAAAAGACAAAACCTTTCGTATTTATTTCAATAAATAGATAAACATTAATATTTACTCATATTGATAGATATTAACAGGTTTTAAAAAAACGTTTGATACATATGTATTTATTTTTTTAAATAAGACCATAACGAAATAAAAAGAAAGAAGAAATCAATTCGCCTGAGCGATAGCCTGCGCTGAGGGCTCTTTTTAAACTTACGATTTAGAAATGGCTTGAACCCACATTTAAACAATAATGTGGCCTCGTTAAAAAGAACGAAGATGTTACAGAGAGAGAGAGAGAGAGTGAGTGAGAGAGAGTGAGAGAGATCAGAAGAGAAAGCGAGAGAGAGAGAACGAGAGGGAGCAAGAGAGAGAGAGAGGGGTGAGAGAGAGAGCGAGAGAGAGAGGGTGAGAGAGAGAGCGAGAGAGAGAGAGTGAGAGAGAGCGAGAGAGAGAGAGTTAGAGAGAGCAAGAGATAGATAGAGAGATAGATATATAGAGAGAGAAAGAGAAAGAGAAAGAGAGAGAATAAAAGCTGTCATTCACCCCCCCCTTTTCTCAATGAACATTTCTTGTTTATGTCCTCTCCTTTAATTTAACTTCAATTACTTCCCTCTTCAGAAAAGTGTTAGTAATTTATTATTTTTCATTAAATCCCTTTAATTATTTACTTTTAAAATCGACAAAACTATTGCATGTATATATATATAGCAAAAATAAGACAATACAATTACAAATAAATAACACAAAGTAAATTGATTATGAATCGTTTAAAAACAGTTATATAAATTATGTATTCAAAAAGCTGTGTGGGGACCTTTTGTTTGTACTATATATACAGTATTAAAAACAATGCTGTATTATTGTTTTAAATAACATATTGAAACTGATTGACATAACATAAATTTTACGAGACATGAAAAATACTTCAGAATTACCTTGAATGAAACTTTTTGGGAATAAAAAATTATAAAATAACCATACTTTCCCGTGCTAATAGATTTTCAAATTTCACTTCAACTCAAAAGAAGAATTCACGACGATGAAAGCAATGCCGGGATAGGCAGAGAAAACCGGTATTACTTCAGAGTGTTCCTTGTCTCACACTAGTTGTAGAACCAAGGTCTGACGGCCTAGTCTACCCTTGCATTTAATCTACAGCTGGGGGGGGGGGGGGTACGGATTCATACCTTCTCCTAAAGATATTAGTGAAAGTGATACACTAGCTGCGACAGAACACGAACTCGCTACGTCGAGCTCACGGTCCGTGCCTGTAACCATTACAACACGCTATTTCAAAATAGGCCAGAAATATAACTCCTCACGAATTAAACAAGAGAGCAAGTTGATTGCGATGACAACACTAGACAAACAGAATTCTACCTCCAACTATAAAGCTGCACACACGCAAACACACACTTCCGTGCCTAGGGCGGTTTTCGATGCATTGAACAATATAAAGTAGATGTGTTTAAGGCTACAAGAAATGTCAATGGGACTCTTTCAAAAGGCCAGTCAGAAATCAATGAAGAAGCATCCGATTTGAAAGACAAAGAGATGTATTCTCACGACCTTTAGGCAAATCGCGCCACAATTCCCGGTATCCCTTCGAAAAGGACACATACGCATCTGATCGAAAATAGTCGATTCCTAACCTTTTCTTACCGACAAAATAGGTAAACATGTTTAACGGAAAACAATGCTTTACGACTCATCAACAAGTTGTCGCTATTTCATGTTTACAATGAAGTATTAGCACAAGTCATAAGTGCCCCATTAATATCTTTCAAAACTTATATTCACCCCAAACAAGGTGCATTGCATCTGAGACTTAAGGGACTACTGAGAATTAAGGACCAGATTTATAGGTGCCTCCTAAGTACAGTTGGGGAAACAGTGAGCAGGAGTAGAATTCCAAAGGCTAGTAGTTCGAGGAAAGAAACTATTAAAGTGCACAGCTTTCCGGCATATGGGTACATATATAGTGAAAGGGTGGGATTTTGTTAATTGATGAGGAGGTCGGGGGTATTTAAATTGAAATAGCACAAGTGCTGCAATTTCATTAGAACATATTCCATTGTAAAAATTTAGAAAATATTATTCATTCTTTGACCCTAAACTGGCACGGATTTCGTCAGGGGAGGTCGGTTTTTCATTTATTTTATGTACTAACAAAAAGAAAGTAATTTTTTTTTTAATCAATGAGTTACTTCCTGTATGCCTCAACAAATATATAAAACAGAAATTGGCTGTATGTGTGCGGGTGTCTGTCTCCAGAGAGAGGAATGTGCTGGGCAGAGGAGAAAGAGGTAGGTGGAGAGATGGAAGGGAAAATGAGGGAGAGGGAAGGAAAGTGATATAACAAGACGAGTAGAGAGAAGGAAAGGGATAGATGTTTTAATAGAGATATGTTGCAGCTTTACCCCGGGCAACGCCGGATAGCCTTGATGATGTACTTGTAAAAGCAGCGCAGAGGTTCAATATTGCGGCGATGGGGCAGGGGCTGGAACTTGGTAGACAGTGTGAGACGTATTAGATTAATGGCTCTTTCTAGACCGTGTCTAAAAGGGAGAGACTAGTGGTTGCAGAACCAGCACAGGTGTGGCAACAATACCTAATGCATGGGTTAATAGTGGCTTTGTAAATATATATGATACTGACAGATGTGAGACGGTTTCTAGCCCAGTAAAGGAAGCCCACTTTCTTTGCAACATTGCCAAAATACATCATAAATTGAACGGAATGTGTGCATTCCATTCTATTATTTCCAATCCTCTCATAGTTGTATTCATCATTCACCTGGCGCTCCATCCATATCACTAAACCTTATAATCGACTGTATTGGAGCCTTGATTAGTAGAAGAGGCATTAGTATATAAACAAATTACACAAGGACATGGTTATTCAGCGATGAAATAATCTGTTATGGTACATTAACAAATACTTACTACTTTATATTTACAAGAAGTAAATCATATCGAGGTGTAATAGGAAAAAATTATGCAAATTATCTATTCAAATAGCTGCTGTGGACCTTGCGTGTGCTGAATAAATTTGTTAGTACAGATACATGTTCTCCTAGGGTTTGAGGTTACTGAGGTGTTTAGTATTTTACTGTTGTGCCTTTTTATGATGTAAAACTCCCATTATACATTACCTCAAAACACATTACAACCCCTTACCCACCCACCCAAATTTATAACCCAACCCCACCCCAGCAAGTCTTGGCGAATCTATAATTTTCATCCCAAAAACCTCTCTGTCATACTACCACCATGAAACAATTCTACCCAAATTATCTCCCACTTAAACTCATAACCGTGATAGCTGTAAACTCTGATATCACTTAGATTAATCTAATTTCAATTAATGGGATTGTCCTGTGCAGTTCTAGGAGGTCCACCCTCCCAGGCTTTGCCTCCCCCTTTAGTATCTGTTCCGACAGATACTGCACCCCATAGACTGGTATTGTCTTGCCCTTCGGGGCTTGATTTACGCCGGTCTATGGGTCTGTCCTGTGCAGTTCTAGGAGGTCCACCCTCCCAGGCTTCGCCTCCCCTCTTTGGGGAGGAGTAAGTTAATTGCTTACTGCTTGAGGCGCCCCTGCCGGGGAATGCCGACGGGGCTGCCCAGGCAATTTTTAATGGTCAGAGTGCTCACCCCTCGGGCGCTGGCTTTTCAACCCCCACTTTCCGACCCGACCTTGGGTCACATCTTACTTGTGGGAGTAGGATAAAACTGGCCTTGTGCCTAACTCCTGGAGAGGAGTAAATAATACTTAATCCTTTGAAATACCAAAATCTGATTACCACCTTGATCATTTAGTTATTGACTGGTATTCAATCTTTATTATTAGTGGTGGAACTATAATAGCTTACCATCATCTGTATACTCATTATGTCCATTGACCTGGCGAGTATTGATTTACTCCTCTCCAGGAGTTAGGCACAAGGCCAGTTTTTATCTTACTCCCACAAGTAAGATGTGACCCAAGGTCGGGTCTGGAAAGTGGGGTTTAAAATTGCCTGGGCAGCCCCGTCGGCATTCCCCGGTAGAGGCGCCTCAGGCAGTAAGCAATAAACTTACTCCTCCCCAAAGAGGGGAGGCGAAGCCTGGGAGGGTGGACCTCCTAGAACTGCACAGGACAGACCCATAGTCCGGCGTAAATCAAGCCCTGAAGGCCAAGACAATACCAGTCTATGGGGTGCAGTATTCATCGGAACAGATACTACACTTTGATCTTAGCCAAAAGACCTTGCGAGTAGCGGGGTTAGTATTACTCTTATTATTAGTAGTAGTAGTACTATTGTCATTATAACTATCGTAAGTATTATTAGCATTGTTATTATTATTATTTTTATTAATATTAAGAGTAGTATCACCACTAAACTTCTTTCATATAGTAATTTTATTAATATTAATTTTATTATTAGTATACTATAATTACAATTAACAAATCTTATCACAACGAGAATTACTACTATTTCTAATATTGATATCATTATAAAAGCCATAACTAGTAATATAATTGGATAATGACGATTAATATATATATAAATGAAATGCTAGTATGGCATTAAATACCCTAAATAAAATTATGAAATATTTTTTATACGATAACCACCAAAAATATGCGACAATATTTTTATTTTTATTTTTATTATATAGATAAATTCAAACCCATCCAACTCTCTGCTCCAGTTAAGATTAAGGTCACAATAACACAGACACTAAATACCACCCCACCCAATTTCTTAAAATATCACCCGTTAGAATCTTCCCCCTCCTCCTTTCCTTTCTTTGCTATATGCGAACTTCGTCTTCATTCCCCTCCCTCTTATCCATCCCCAATTTCCTGTTGTTGTTGAATTATAGAAATTTGAACAGTGGATTCCAAAATGCCTGACGTGTTGACGTTTATTTTAAACGTTAATGAAACACAATATATTATGTAGCAAAATGGAATAAAACCATCAACAAAAATATATTTTGCTCTGAATTTTCATTGAGCACTCTCAGTAACCCGGTTTCAACTTCCTTCGGATTTATACCCCTTGGATATTTGTAACAAGTTTATTATATATATATATATATATATATATATATATACAGAGAGAGAGAGAGAGAGAGAGAGAGAGAGAGAGAGAGAGAAAGAGAGAGAGAGCGAGCGAGAGAGAGATTTGAAAAGGTCAAAAGGAAAAAAAAATTGAAACACAGAAAGAAATAATACAAAAACGAAAGATTTACTGGTTTCGTTCGGATCAACGAACATCTTAAGAAAAAGTGGTCTGAGCAAAAAGGGTAAATCGCTTGTTTTTGATGATTTCTTTCCGTGTTTAACTTTTTTCATACATCTTGTCTCCACGGCATTTAATTTAATGATATAATGTATATTTTATCCTCATATATATATAACAATATTTTTATAATATAATATTAACGCTCTCATTAGTGTAGGAAGTGACAATTTAAAACAGTCACAAGACGCGAACCCGGTTCACACTAAACGAAGACTCCGCACGCTTTCGCTCTATTCCAACAGCCATCGGGAATTATCACGTGATACAGAAGAAATTAAGTTATATCTATGCCTAAATACAGCGGGGAGTAAACAGCAGGCAATTTAGAGGGTTCGACGAACATTATCGGAACCTTGCTTATAGCTAAGTGACAGTCTGTTTTTTAATATATCCGAACAGTGCTAAACTTTAATTTCTAAAAGTTTTTTTTTTAAACAATATTTACAAATAAATATTAAAGTATTTATACCTACATACGACGGCGTATCAAGCTTGCGCTTTCATCAGTGTAGGAAGTTACAATTTGAGACGGTTACAAGGCGCGAACCAGGTTCACAGAGCCAACGAAGACACAGCAACCAGAGATATACTGTGTATTATTATATAAAAACAGACACCGATTAAAATTCGATCCGTTTGAATTAGAAACGACCAATGAAGTGATCGACATTTGTTTCCGTATCACAGACACGGATTTAATTAGAGTACTTACCTCCCTTCTCCGAAATGCGATTTAATGTAACTGAAGATTCTTCTCGTCTGTCGCCATTTTTTTTTTCGTTTTGCTTTCATCGTAAAACATGGTTCAAGCCTTTAATTCCTCTTCTTAGTGTGTCCATATTGGAGACACTTTCTTCCTGTCATTACGAAGCCTGGATCAGTCTAATTGGCGGCCACCTGTAATAAACGCGCGCTATAATAAATCTCGTTTCAATTGGGCCTAGGTCCGACTTGATCCCGCACGCCTCGTCTCGAAAGTTCGATTCGAGTTGCGAAGCGACCGCGTGGCGAAGCCAACAGCTTAACTCAGCCAATTCCTTACAGCCCTTATACATTTGATACTGGTCCGACGTGAGCCGAGCATATTTCATTCTCTAATAACGCTTAATTGAGACGGATCGAAGCGTCAATGTCCTGACTAAACGCTTCTATCCCCCGTTCCCTGTAGTCTTAATGTATTTCCTTTCACTGTACGTGTCAGCCGAGATTAACAGCGGCTTTTTGACCGCTGAGTAGGTGTAACCGGGCGATATTCGATTCCTTCAGAACGACGGGGAAGATAAAGAACGCTTCCTATCCTTTGGTAAACTGCTACTAACGGAGGTGGATCAAATATCTCCCGTATGCAGGTGACTCTGGGATGATTAAAAGAAGAATTATTACCTTCCATTCGCCATAGAATGAGATTGCATGCGAACAGATGTACGTATTTCAACAAGTGTAACGGAATCAATATTTAAAGATGAGTATTGATTTACTCCTCTCCAGGAGCTAGGCACAAGGTCAGTTTTTATCTTACTCCCACAAGTAAGATGTGACCCAAGGTCGGGTCGGGAAAGTGTGGGGTTTAAAAATTGCCTGGGACGCTCCGTCGGCATTCCCCGGTAGGGGCGCCTAAGACAGTAAACAATGAACTTACTCCTCCCCAAAGAGGGGAGGCGAAGCCTGGGAGGGTGGACCTCCTAGAACTGCACAGGACAGACCCATAGACCGGCGTAAATCAAGCCCCGAAGGCCAAAACAATACCAGTCTATGGGGTGCAGTATCCATCGGAACAGATACTACACTTTGATCTTAGCCAAAAGGCCAAAAAAATGTGAATGCTAAATAATTTGGGGAATTAAAAATATTTTTTTACCAATCAATAATTTAGTAAAGCCATTGATCTATGTTTTCGAATTTTGTTTAGATGAGGATTGATTATTTAGATTATTGGGACTATTATTCTCATTTTGGATGTCATACTAACAACGTTTCGGTCGATGTAACATCCGACCGTTTCAGGTGCCTCTTTTCAACGGACTGAGAGCAAGCTACCCCTCGCCGTGGATTAAGTATAGGGTCCCGTTTAAAGTTTCGTACATATTCTTAATGTTCAACCGAAAGACTCCCGACTTCGACAAGATGATCGGTATTATTTAAAATATTAAAAAATATATTTATACATTTAATCATAAATATTTTCCATAAAATTAGCCGTTTTATTTAACACTAACACTATTCCTCCTTGACTAGGAAGAAAGTGTAGTATCTGTTCCGATGGATACTGCTCCCAGTTCAAATATATTAATAGAATAAACATAAAACTAATGTTGCCAAAAGTGCTCAATAACAAGTAGAGCATTTATAAAATTACATAAACAATATTACAGTCTACGCCAATCAACCAGGGTTTCAATGTCAACACATTATATCAAAGAATTGAAGAGGTGTGATAACATTGAAACGCTGGTTGATTGGCTTAGACTGTAATATTGGTTATGTAATCATATATATATATATATTTATATATATATATAAATATATATATATATATATATATAAGGATGTGTGACCCCTTCCTTAATATATATATATATATATATATATATATATATATATATATATATATCAATTACTAGATAAGTCTTTCTTTTTTTACACTGCTATAGTAAAATCACTTATTCCCATTTGCTCCTGGCTATCCATTTGCAGACCAATATGATATCTAGCACCAGTAAAAGATGGGTGTAAATACTATGTTCTTAGCGAAGTTAAAAAGATGGGTGTAAATACTATGTTCTTAGCGAAGTTAAAAAGATGGGTGTAAATTCTATGTTCTTAGCGAAGTTAAAAAGTTAAAAATCGGAGGTTGTTAGCCGGCTACACAAAGTCGATATCGACTCCGGAAGCCGTTTATTTTTGTTTCACATCATCTACCCAGACTACACATTTCACAGATGGAAAGTAAGCTGCAATAATCTCGACATGGGTCTCAATGTTTTTAAGTGAAAATGATTCCGACTCGAACAGATCGAATTTACCGATTCTGAGGCGGACTCCTAAGAAAGTATCCTATTTTAGTGATTGATATGTTTGTTTTATCGTTTTTCACCTTGACGCTGATTTCCTCACCTTTTAAGGGCTGTTTGTTACACACAAACGGCGGGAGATGTTGGCCTTCGTTTCCTAATGTGATTACGGCGCTCTTTTACGGCACTGTTTATGACACATACAAATCGAATCGAAAACCCGTCAAAGACTAATAAATCTTTTCTCAGTTTTCTCCCAACTGAATTCAACCAATTATTCGTATTTACAACCCGTTCCATACAGCGGTGATTTTTGTTCTTTTTTTACAAATAATACTGTCGTTCGCTTGCTTGCCTAGACACACTAAACAGGTGTGATTAAGCAAAACTGTTTGTCTATACATAACTATCTATGTCCCCAGCCACTATTATGCAAAGCTCTTCTTATAAAAGAATGAAGCACTCTTCGGCGGATGATATTGTTTATATAAACATTAGAATTCCACTTGATCGAGGCTTTTGCTAATGTCTTAAAGGTAAGAATATCCTGTGTTCGGCAATGTGTTTGCCGTTTCATCCCGGCTTGAAGCGTTTGCCTGTTTAACCATACAGTATAACTGTGATACAGCGAAACAGCACGTAGAGCTTCTAATCGGTCCCCCGATTTATAAAATCGGGGGAATTATGTTTTGAGGCAAGTCCGTCCGTCCGTCCGGATTTTTCTCCGCAACCATCCATTGAATTTCTCTGAAATTTTGCATGAAGTTGTAACTTTGGTCACGTTAGAAAGTGGCATTCTCCGATTTTTGTAAAAAAAAATCTAGTTAGCCTCCCAGGGGGTCAAAAGGCCCCGAAATGCAAAAAATGACAATTTTGCCCCATAATTTTTCATCCATCCATTCAATTTCTCTTAAACTTGGCCAAAATGTGGAGGCAATTGTTCCTAATAGAAAATAAGTATCGCTGACCTTGGAAAAAATCTTGTTCGCGCCCCCAGGGGGTCAAAAGCCCCCAAAATGGCAAAATATGACCCTTTTCACCCATAACGTTTGATCCATCCATTCAATTTTTCTGAAACTTGGCCAAAATGTAGAGGCAATTGTTCCGGATATAAAATGAGCATCCTTGGGTCAAAGGGGGGTCAAAAATGCCCCAAATTGCCCAAATTTATTGCATTTTACACTCGCCACATCGAGTCACATACAGAGGGGAACCACGCACGCGCGGCTTGTTATAATTGTTTTCATATTTTTCTAGATTAAAATGTAAAAACGGAGGTAATTCTTGCTTTCATAGTATAACGTTCTAAGATCAAGAAATGTAAAGTTGTGTTTGTATTTATCTAATTAATCAATGATGAGAATTAAGGTGATATCCAATCGTTTCTATTTGTGTTTTCATGTTTTTATTTTCATTTCTTTCGCGTACTTCTTGATTGTTTACATCTATTCATTTAGTCAACTCCGAATAATTGTTAATTATGTAGATTGCTATTAACTAAGTAATTTCGACTGTTCAATGTCATTTTCTCAACTCTATATTGAATAGTATATGTACTTTATATCTTTATTCATGTAGGACGTCTAGAGCAACTTATATCCCTAGTATATAGTAAGACTACAACCTATGAGCACATAGCGGCACTGCAGATTGACATAGAAAGGTTCTCTAGGTGGTCAGAAGATTGACAGCTAAAATTCAATACGCCGAAATGCAGAGTTATACACTTTGCACATAAAAACCAAAGGAATATTTATCTCATGAAGGACAATGAACGGAAATGACAACGAAATTGGCGCTTCGGATATTGAAAAAGATCTGGGTGTATACGTAGACAACAAACTGTCATTTCATCACCTTGTCAATGAAACTGT
>OY744533.1:8968492-9023492 GCA_963556195.1 Sepiola atlantica
CTCCCCAAAGAGGGGAGGCAAAGCCTGGGAGGGTGGACCTCCTAGAACTGCACAGGACAGATCAGACCCATAGACCGGCGGAAATCAAGCCCCGAAGGCCAAGACAATACCAGTCTGTGGGGTGCAGTATCCATCGGAATAGATACTACACTTTGATCTTAGCTAAAAGGCGTTATTTAACCCCTACCCACAATAGAAATATGTGACACAAGGTCGGAAAGTGGGATTTGAAAAGCCAGCGCTCGAGAAGGTGAGCACTCTGGCCATTAAAAATTGCCTGGGCAGCCCCGTCGGCATTCCCCGGTAGGGGCGCCTCAGGCAGTAAGCAATAAACTTACTCCTCCCCAAAGAGGGGAGGTAAAGCCTGGGAGGGTGAACCTCCTAGAACTGCACAGGACAGATCAGACCCATAGACCGGCGGAAATCAAGCCCCGAGGGCCAAGACAATACCGATCTATGAAGTGCAGTATCTATCGGAACAGATACTACACTTTGATCTTAGCCAAAAGGCTAATTTATTTACCTCCCCAGGAGGTTAGGCACAAGGCCAGGTTTATCTTACTCCCACAAGTAAGATGTGACCCAAGCTCGGGTCGGAAAGTGGGGTTTGAAAAGCCAGCGCCCGAGAAGGTGAGCACTCTGGCCATTAAAAATTGCCTGAGCAGCCCCGTCGGCATTCCCCGGTAGGGGCGCCTCAGACAGTAAGCAATTAACTTACTCCTCCCCAAAGAGGGGAGGTAAAGCCTGGGAGGGTGGACCTCCTAGAACTGCACAGGACAGATCAGACCCATAGACCGGCGGAAATCAAGCCCCGAAGGCCAAGACAATACCGATCTATGAAGTGCAGTATCTATCGGAACAGATACTACACTTTGATCTTAGCCAAAAGGCGTTATTTAACCCCTACCCACAATTGGAATATGTGACACAAGGTCGGAAAGTGGGATTTGAAAAGCCAGCGCTCGAGAAGGTGAGCACTCCGGCCATTAAAAATTGCCTGAGCAGCCCCGTCGGCATTCCCCGGTAGGGGCGCTTCAGGCAGTAAGCAATTAACTTACTCCTCCCCAAAGAGGGAAGGTAAAGCCTGGGAGGGTGGACCTCCTAGAACTGCACAGGATAGATCAGACCCATAGACCGGCGGAAATCAAGCCCCGAAGGCCAAGACAATACCGATCTATGAAGTGCAGTATCCATCGGAACAGATACTACACTTTGATCTTAGCCAAAAGGCGTTATTTAACACCCACCCACAATGGGAGTATGTGACACAAGGTCGGAAAGTGGGATTTGAAAATCCAGCGCCCGAGAAGGTGAGCGCTCTGGCCATTAAAAATTGCCTGGGCAGCCCCGTCGGCATTCCCCGGTAGGGGCGCCTCAGACAGTAAGCAATAAACTTACTCCTCCCCAAAGAGGGGAGGCGAAGCCTGGGAGGGTGGACCTCCTAGAACTGCACAGGACAGACCCATAGACCGGCGTAAATCAAGCCCCGAAGGCCAAGACAATACCGATCTATGAAGTGCAGTATCCATCGGAACAGATACTACACTTTGATCTTAGCCAAAAGGCGTTATTTAACCCCTACCCACAATAGGAATATGTGACACAAGGTCGGAAAGTGGGAGTTGAAAAGCCAGTGCTCGAGAAGGTGAGCACTGTGGCCATTAAAAATTGCCTGGGCAGCCCCGTCGGCATTCCCCGGTAGGGGCGCCTCAGACAGTAAGCAATTAACTTACTCCTCCCCAAAGAGGGGAGGTAAAGCCTGGGAGGGTGGACCTCCTAGAACTGCACAGGACAGACCCATAGACCGGCGGAAATCAAGCCCCGAAGGGCAAGACAATACCGATCTATGAAGTGCAGTATCCATCGGAACAGATACTACACTTTGATCTTAGCCAAAAGGCGTTATTTAACACCCACCCACAATGGGAGTATGTGACACAAGGTCGGAAAGTGGGATTTGAAAAGCCAGCGCCCGAGAAGGTGAGCGCTCTGGCCATTAAAAATTGCCTGGGCAGCCCCGTCGGCATTCCCCGGTAGGGGCGCCTCAGACAGTAAGCAATAAACTTACTCCTCCCCAAAGAGGGGAGGCGAAGCCTGGGAGGGTGGACCTCCTAGAACTGCACAGGACAGACCCATAGACCGGCGGAAATCAAGACCCGAAGGCCAAAACAATACCGATCTATGAAGTGCAGTATCCATCGGAACAGATACTACACTTTGATCTTAGCCAAAAGGCGTTATTTAACACCCACCCACAATGGGAGTATGTGACACAAGGTCGGAAAGTGGGATTTGAAAAGCCAGCGCCCGAGAAGGTGAGCGCTCTGGCCATTAAAAATTGCCTGGGCAGCCCCGTCGGCATTCCCCGGTAGGGGCGCCTCAGACAGTAAGCAATAAACTTACTCCTCCCCAAAGAGGGGAGGCGAAGCCTGGGAGGGTGGACCTCCTAGAACTGCACAGGACAGACCCATAGACCGGCGGAAATCAAGCCCCGGAGGCCAAGACAATACCAGTCTATGGGGTGCAGTATCCATCGGAACAGATACTACACTTTGATCTTAGCCAAAAGGCGTTATTTAACACCCACCCACAATGGGAGTATGTGACACAAGGTCGGAAAGTGGGATTTGAAAAGCCAGCGCCCGAGAAGGTGAGCGCTATGGCCATTAAAAATTGCCTGGACAGCCCCGTCGGCATTCCCCGGTAGGGGCGCCTCAGACAGTAAGCAATTAACTTACTCCTCCCCAAAGAGGGGAGGTAAAGCCTGGGAGGGTGGACCTCCTAGAACTGCACAGGACAGACCCATAGACCGGCGGAAATCAAGCCCCGAAGGGCAAGACAATACCGATCTATGAAGTGCAGTATCCATCGGAACAGATACTACACTTTGATCTTAGCCAAAAGGCGTTATTTAACACCCACCCACAATGGGAGTATGTGACACAAGGTCGGAAAGTGGGATTTGAAAAGCCAGCGCCCGAGAAGGTGAGCGCTCTGGCCATTAAAAATTGCCTGGGCAGCCCCGTCGGCATTCCCCGGTAGGGGCGCCTCAGACAGTAAGCAATAAACTTACTCCTCCCCAAAGAGGGGAGGCGAAGCCTGGGAGGGTGGACCTCCTAGAACTGCACAGGACAGACCCATAGACCGGCGGAAATCAAGACCCGAAGGCCAAAACAATACCGATCTATGAAGTGCAGTATCCATCGGAACAGATACTACACTTTGATCTTAGCCAAAAGGCGTTATTTAACACCCACCCACAATGGGAGTATGTGACACAAGGTCGGAAAGTGGGATTTGAAAAGCCAGCGCCCGAGAAGGTGAGCGCTCTGGCCATTAAAAATTGCCTGGGCAGCCCCGTCGGCATTCCCCGGTAGGGGCGCCTCAGACAGTAAGCAATAAACTTACTCCTCCCCAAAGAGGGGAGGCGAAGCCTGGGAGGGTGGACCTCCTAGAACTGCACAGGACAGACCCATAGACCGGCGGAAATCAAGCCCCGGAGGCCAAGACAATACCAGTCTATGGGGTGCAGTATCCATCGGAACAGATACTACACTTTGATCTTAGCCAAAAGGCGTTATTTAACACCCACCCACAATGGGAGTATGTGACACAAGGTCGGAAAGTGGGATTTGAAAAGCCAGCGCCCGAGAAGGTGAGCGCTATGGCCATTAAAAATTGCCTGGACAGCCCCGTCGGCATTCCCCGGTAGGGGCGCCTCAGACAGTAAGCAATAAACTTACTCCTCCCCAAAGAGGGGAGGCGAAGCCTGGGAGGGTGGACCTCCTAGAACTGCACAGGACAGACCCATAGACCGGCGGAAATCAAGACCCGAAGGCCAAAACAATACCGATCTATGAAGTGCAGTATCCATCGGAACAGATACTACACTTTGATCTTAGCCAAAAGGCGTTATTTAACACCCACCCACAATGGGAGTATGTGACACAAGGTCGGAAAGTGGGATTCGAAAAGCCAGCGCCCGAGAAGGTGAGCGCTCTGGCCATTAAAAATTGCCTGGGCAGCCCCGTCGGCATTCCCCGGTAGGGGCGCCTCAGACAGTAAGCAATAAACTTACTCCTCCCCAAAGAGGGGAGGCGAAGCCTGGGAGGGTGGACCTCCTAGAACTGCACAGGACAGACCCATAGACCGGCGGAAATCAAGCCCCGGAGGCCAAGACAATACCAGTCTATGGGGTGCAGTATCCATCGGAACAGATACTACACTTTGATCTTAGCCAAAAGGCGTTATTTAACACCCACCCACAATGGGAGTATGTGACACAAGGTCGGAAAGTGGGATTTGAAAAGCCAGCGCCCGAGAAGGTGAGCGCTATGGCCATTAAAAATTGCCTGGACAGCCCCGTCGGCATTCCCCGGTAGGGGCGCCTCAGACAGTAAGCAATAAACTTACTCCTCCCCAAAGAGGGGAGGCGAAGCCTGGGAGGGTGGACCTCCTAGAACTGCACAGGACAGACCCATAGACCGGCGGAAATCAAGACCCGAAGGCCAAAACAATACCGATCTATGAAGTGCAGTATCCATCGGAACAGATACTACACTTTGATCTTAGCCAAAAGGCGTTATTTAACACCCACCCACAATGGGAGTATGTGACACAAGGTCGGAAAGTGGGATTTGAAAAGCCAGCGCTCGAGAAGGTGAGCGCTATGGCCATTAAAAATTGCCTGGGCAGCCCCGTCGGCATTCCCCGGTAGGGGCGCCTCAGACAGTAAGCAATTAACTTACTCCTCCCCAAAGAGGGGAGGCGAAGCCTGGGAGGGTGGACCTCCTAGAACTGCACAGGACAGACCCATAGACCGGCGTAAATCAAGCCCCGAAGGGCAAGACAATACCGATCTATGAAGTGCAGTATCCATCGGAACAGATACTACACTTTGATCTTAGCCAGAAGGCTAAGATGTTTTAAATATTGTATATAAAATATAAGGAAAAGACCTATCGGCATTTATAAATCTGTCTAATTAGCATAACTACTTTTTTTAACAGTCGATAATTAATTAATGTTTGATGTTAGTCATTCGTAAATTCATCGTTATATGTGTTCCATGTATATGCAATATTTTTTGTCGCTATTAACAATAATTTACTCAAGTGATTTAAGAAAGAAAATATAAATTATTGAACCTTTCTTAAAATATTTGCTGATTAACTTTCAGGGGAGGTAATTTAAATTAAACTATAAAGAAAAGGTTATGACTGAACTCTACTCTCTGTCATCACTATCTCTAACTGCTTCCTGTTACCGACGTAACATTGATAAAGGCAGGGGTGTCACTGCTCCCAAACGTGGCTGTCGTTAATGCAACACGTTTTGAAATGATAGCTTTCCCAATTTGAAATTGACGTTTATCGCGTTTTGCTTTCTAACTTTTCATATATATATATATATATATATATATATATATATATATATATATATAAACAAAAAAAACCTAATTAATAGAATTAACTATAATATACGTAATAATATTCTAAAATGTTAATAGCTCCAATATAGTTCCGTACTTAGTACATAATTCCCGCCAAACACCTTATATAAATACTACACATGGTCTAGACTGATTAGCCTCATTTCCCCCTGAAGATGGACCCAGATTGGTGCGAAAGTACTTGAAGACAGATGCAAATTATGGCAAATCCATCAGCCAATTCCGATCCGAAACTAAGATCCTAATTCGGACTATTGAAAGGATCTACCAAAGGATATCTAGACACGAGTTGTCTATTATATTCAACAATACTTACCCTGAAAGAGAAAATGCTGCCTAGATATACATATATATAGTAAGCAATGAAAATATATATGGCAATAAAGCTACACAGATGCTCCCGCGTTTCATCCCCGGGGGAATCTTCAGGCTAAATGCCTGAAGTACTAATATATATATATATATATATATATATATTTATATATATATATATATATATATATATATATATATATATATATATATATATATATATATATATGAAATTAAAATGGAATAAGCGGAAGACCTAAAAAGCTCAATGTTTCGCCCAAATGTTATATGGGTTTTGTCAAGAGCGAACAAAAAATGCAAAAAATGACAAATGACGTTTTTTTTGTTCGCTCTTGACAAAGCCCATATAACATTTGGGCGAAACGTTGAGCTTTTTAGGTCTTCCGCTTATTCCATTTTAATTTGATACTGTCGGATTATTTTATACTTTCATTAATTTATATATATTTATATATATATATATATATATATATATATATATATATATATATATATATATATTATATACATATATATATGTATATATATATATATATATATATATATATATATATTCCCGTTTCTCAGTCATATGCACACACCATGAAATCATTATATTAATATCCACATCCATATATATAAATACTACTCTGCATCTCTCTCAATTCACACAGACTCTCTCTTTCTTTATTTTCATCCCTCAATCACTTCTCTCTCTCTCTCTCTTCGTCTTACTCTCTCTTTCTCTCTCTCTCTCTCTCTTTATTTCTTCCTTCCACATCACACCATAATTAAATTAAAACGATTCCATAGACAGAAACAATATCCCCTATTCAACTTCTGTTCTTTATCTCCCGATTTCCTTTTTTTCCAATATACAAAAACAATGAACAACTTATGGGAATTGCTCGATGTTTGCCACATGTCAAAGAATACACTATAAATTCGACGTCATTGTCGAAGTCAATTTCATAGAATTATAAGTCAAATTATAACGAAGATATAAGTAATAGTTTGTACTATACTGTACACTCCATATACAGTACAATATAATACATGAATAAAGACAAATAGATCTACTGCAAAACAGTTTCACATAAGTTCTAGTAATTGGCTGGCACCCTGGGCGATTCATAGCTACGTTAGTGGAGAGATATGTTTTTAAAAGGTTGTTTCGTTACATATGTAGTATAAGGACGTTGCCATCATAAAAAATATGTATTGTAATATTACATTTACTCCCTGGGGAGCGTCTAATGTCTCAAAAGCAACAACCAAATAAATACGTGGACATTCAAAAGCACGCCTCGTCTCTCCCACGTTAAACACCAGCAATCCTCTATGGCGTAAGCAACCCCTGTCCCATCGCCACAATGTAGGATCCTTGTTCTTGTTTTACAAATACTTCAATGGAGTGTTCTCCGATGAATTGGCTGTACTGGTGCCCCCTCGACGTAAGTACACTAGACCAACTCGACAATCGACTAAATCCCATCCATTCACTGTGGAGGGCCCCAGATACCGGAGAGCTTTCCACTCAAATAGCTTCTTTCCTCGTGCTGCTGGCCTCTGGAACTCCCTCCCTGCCCCCTGTTTCCCCGACGGTACTGACATGCAGAAATTTAAAACTAATGTAAACAGACATCTCGCTGCGCAGATCCCAATTTAAGTTGACCCCCTCCAACTTTCTTTCCTTTTCTTTCTTCTCGGTAGCACCTTACGTCTACAGTGGCAGCCTGCCTTGTCAGGGGTGAACTATGTAAAAAAAATCATTCCACGATCGTCTCCATGGGTGAATTCTCGCTGGCATTAAAGTTGGACACAACAACACAAACAAAAGGGGAGTTTGAAAAAAGTTTTATTAGGATGCCATCATTGCCTTCTCTTCTGCCAGCGACACGGGTGCGTTCCGGTCACATACTTTTGATGATTGTTGGCCCTTTAATTTATGGTTAATATTAAAACATATCAACTTGTGGTGTTTGTTTCAAAATCTCCGAAACGACCTACACTCCTCTTATCCTCTCTCCTTCTCTCCCTCTCTCTTTGAGCCATGTGACGTCATGTGTGCATCTGGCTATTAAGTCAAGATTACAGTTAAGTGCATGCTCGCTGGCGCCATGACTTCGATACCCTTCGTACGTGTGAACGCCACCCTGTAAACCCAAATCATCAGATATATACTACTAACGAACCCATTAATATCTAAAAGTATGTAATGTGTTATTTACCAAATTTACAGGGATTGTGGACTTGCAGACTGTCAGGTATTACGTAAGGACGTCGCTGAGCGGCATCTAAGCATATCCGTACACTAGTCGGACAATTTGTGTTAGAGTAGTATATTTACGGAAAAACATGTATTTTTATTGTAAAATGTCAAGGCATGAGTTGTGATGGTATTGGTGTTACTTCATCAGTTACAGCGTATATGTCTGTATATATACAGCGTATATGTCTGTATAAAGCATATATGTCTGTGTATATATACAGCGTATATGGCTGTATACAACGTATATGTCTGTATATATACAGCGTATATGTCTGTATACAGCATATATGTCTGTGTATATATACAGCGTATATGGCTGTATACAACGTATATGTCAGTATATATACAGCGTATATGTCTGTATACAGCGTATATATATCTGTATACAGCGTATATGTCTGTATATATACAGCGTATATGTCTGTATACAGCGTATATGTCTGTATATAGCGTATATGTTTATATACAGCGTGTATGTCTGTATACAGCGTATATGGCTGTATATATACAGCGTATATGTCTGTATACAGCGTATGTCTGTATATATACAGCGTATATGGCTATATATATATACAGCGTATATGTCTGTTAAGCATACATGAACTATCATATTGTTACCTGCATGCAAATAGCTGACTCCACGAAGCTTACTTTCAAGTGTCTGTAAATTTCAAGCTGAAGATGCGATAACGTATTTCTTTCTTTGTGATTCACTGGGAAGATAATTCATTTTTTTATATTATTTAAATATACATATATATATATATACAAGTTTCGTTAAAGACCACGGAGCTATCCCGTTTTGCAATCTTTCTCGTTAATCTCTCGACACGGCGAGCAATTTTGCGGTTCTCGGGTTTAATAGGTATAATGTGGCACCTAGCGTTGTGTCATGGGGTAATCCTTTTGCGCTTTCGGTCTCTCGGCCATTATTAAAAGGTTGTGTCTTATCGTTAGTATCAGCCTATTTATAGTTTTTTTTCATTAACTTATTCATTTACATATGCATATATATATACATTTTTATTTATTTATTTATTTATTTATTCATTTATGATTTTATTTATATATATATATATATACATATATATTTGTAAATATTCTCATAAAGCCCTTAAAAAAATAAAGGGTAGCATAGTTTAAAGATATTCAAATCAGACTGTTACCTAGCTATAAGCAAGCATCCGATAACGTTCTTCGAACCCTTTAGGACTGTCTTCTGTTTACTGCCGACTGTATTTAGGTACGAATAAAACTTAATTTCTACTGTATAACGTGGTCATTTTTCATGGCCGTTGAGATAGAGCGAAAACGTGCGAAGTTTTAGTTTACTCTGTGAACTGGGTGTGCGCACTGTGACCGTCAGAAATTGTCACTTCCTACACTGATGAGAGCGTAAGCTCGAAACGCCGGCGTATGTAGGTATAAATAATTTAATATGTATTTGTAAATATTATATATATATATATATATATATATATATATATATATATATATAAAATATAATAACACGAAATCACATAATTGTCGATGCAATAATTTATTTCAACCGTTCGGTTTTTTCAAGCATCACTCAGACAATTACATTTTTGAGACTCAAAAATGTAATTGTCTGAGTGATGCTTGAAAAAACCGAACGGTTGAAATAAATTATTGCATCGACAATTATGTGATTTCGTGTTATTATATTTTATTATTGCTCTGTTTACTACATTGAGCTCTCATACCCGGATTTCCTCCTGGAATTATTCCATTATAACACATATATATATATATATATATATATATATATATATATATATATATATATATATATATATATATATATATATATATGTAAATTTCTTCCTGTTCATACAAATGTTTATGTAGTAACTTAATATCGGAAAAATATGACTAGAGCACATAGTCTCTATCCTCATTATAAAGTAAAGTCGATTTCCCCTGCCGCTTTTGCTGTTTTATATTTTTAACCAAAAGCTCCATATGCTAATCTGTTCCAACCTTTACTTATAGCTCTATCTAATGCGTGTTTCCAGAAAAATGTGATGTAAAAGAAATAACTTCTAAAAAAACGTATTCTATGAAGACACATTTGAAACATGGAAGATACTGCAAGAACTTGTAAAATATAAAATGCAACAACAACAACAAGAACAAAAAAGAAGCCTACGATAGGCTACAAAAAGCTGACGAAAGACAGCGAGAACAGCAACTAAAAAATGAAGAAAGATTTCAAAAGTCGACGAAAATCTACTAGAACAAAAGAACGAATCCGAGGAAAGACAGCTGGAAGAGAAACAGGAAGCTGAAGAAAGATTTCAAAAACTTCTTCTGGAACAAAAAAAAAACGATAAAAAGATTGAAGTATTTATGCAAACCATATCGCATAAGGCTCAAAGTAACGAAAACAAAAATTATTTTTCGCAGAATGCCGTTTGGAGTGCAATTGACAATTTCGTTATTCCCCAGACGAAGAAAAAACCTTCGCTTCATACTTAAGAGGGTATGAAGATCTATACAAAATAGATAGTTAACATTGGACAGACTCAAAAAATGTTGCTTACTGCTCCAAAAATGAGGTACCACCGAACATACTAAATTCGTATTTTACTCCAGAAAAACTAGCGACTTAATTTCTTCTGAAGCGGTTAAACTTTTAACAGCATTATTCAACCTCAAAACTTCTCCGTTCTACAAACATAGAAGTGTTTGAATCTAGTCAAAAAAGAGTGCAAAGACTACGCGACAATTGTTATAAACACTGTGACGTTTCAATTAAGCTGAACTTTGCGCGGATAACTTTAAATGTGTCATTTTCATGCAAAAACTTGTATCAGTAAAAGACGCAGAATTAGACGTTATGGTTTTAAACTAGTTAGAATGTGAAACAAATTTTACATTACAAACATTCGCTGAAGACTGTCAGAGGTGTGTAAGTGTTTAACAAAATTCGAACGACATTGAAAAGTCGGGCATTGCGCCCATAATGAAGTTATGTCAGAAAACATAGTTCAACTCTTCTTTCAAAAAGCAACTCAAAGCAAAAAGATTATTTTACGTTCATACAAACACAAATGTCGTATGCTACTTTTTTTCTATATACTTGTTTTCTCTAAACTCCGGGTTCGCGCTTTTCTTCCAGCTCCTATACAGTGTCACAACAACTGGCGACGAGATACAATAAGCAGGACCCACACAACACTAATGGATATGTTTGGCTTTATTTGCAGGCCTGTCGTTCAGTAGAAGAAAACAAGTATCACTATGAAGTATCTCAAAATAAAACTTTGTAACCAGTTTTTAACTGAATTTGTGGTTTTGTTTGAAGGGAGAAACCTTCTGCTGCAGCACTGACCAAGACAGATAAAGACAACAAGAGCACGACCACAGCCTGTGCCGTAAACATACGATGTCATTCATGCAGTCTGCTTGGTAATGATGTACTTTTGTTTAAGTCGGGGATCAGTGTATGTTCAAGCAAATAATGTGCTTAGTTGTTTCATCTTATTTCACCTAAACCTATTTTAGGCTGTTCAGTGCAGAACTCTGTAATCCCCGTAAATCAAGGGAGGTGCGAGAGCGCTCTATCCCTTAATAGACTTCAAAAACGGCCTATGCTAGAAATCTGATTTCTTTGATCAATCATAACTCAAAGACCAATAAACCAAATTAGTTAAAACTTTGCAGATTTTTTTTTTTGATAGGTTCTATAAGTGTGTAGAATTTTAACATCATTAGTCAAGGCAACCCAGAGATCCAGAAAGGTCAGGCATGATTTTGTGTTATCCGTGTGTACGTACGTACGTACGTATGTGCCACCCTGTATCTCATCAACTATTTGATGGATTCAGCTGATTTTTGGCAGAGATAGAGTTTCTAGGGTCTAGTTTATGGCATTTTAATTTCAGTTTACCATATACCTTAATTTTCCAGAAAATTCAAAAAACCTTTAAAATGACCATTGTATTGAGGCATAGCCTTTGCAAAAGTAGTGATATTCCATGAAAAATGCCAGTATACTGAAATCATATGCCCTTAATAGGGTTAAGATGAAAATTCATATACACTAAATGTACAAAAGCAAGGAAATTCCCAAATTCGTACACTTTTATTGTAATTAAGGGTATGCGAGCACAACAGGGCTATGTATTTTACTGGTAGGAATTTTTCTTCAGCGCACCTCACACACTTCATCCACTCATGCATAGAGATTTATACTGTAGTGATGTGATAATGAAATGGTTTGGTTGATATGTAGTCATACCCGTAATGACAATAAAAGTGTACAAATTTGGGAATTTCCTTGCTTTTGTACATTTAGTGTATATGAATTTTCATCTAAACCCTATTAAGGGCATATGATTTCAGTATACTGGCATTAATCATGGAATTTTAATTAGAAATTTTTTTTTAAATATATATTTATCATGGAATGATATTATACGTCAAGTTACCAAAATCCTCGAATAGTTTTTAATTAATTAGCTTTGTGTGCCTATTATCTTAAAGTAAACAGTCTGTAAATGATAGAGTCCATCCAATCCATAAATGAGTCCTGACAAGTAATACCATACAGGGTCAAAGCGGGCGTGAAAGCGATGAAAATGATGGGTCGACGCCACACGGCTCAAAGCACCCCAAATGCGGTCCTAAAACCTGATACAACTTCATGTGATATTTAAGACGAGTTACGTTTAATATTAAGTATCTTTTAATTGTTGTTATGGGTTATTCTTATAAATAATGAATTGATATTTACTGATTGAAGGATATATTTCGTATGCGTTTGTATCTTAGCCGATTATTAAGGAAGTTATGGTCAAACTCTCAGAGAGATGGCATTCTTAACAGAATAAGGCGCCGATTAGGCGAGTTCCTCAGTAAGGCAAGTGGACAAGTGGAAATGGTTCTAAGCGATGTAGGTCGAATTGACCCCGGCAGTACCAAGTAATCTTGCGCTACAATTTCGATTTTAGTCAGTGTTAAGAGTTTTGGAGAAGAGTTTTGAGAATTTTTGTTTAAAAGAACAGATGAATCTATCTTTGGTCACCAGACGCGAATTGTTTCACTTCACCCGGAGAAGTGAACGTTAATACGCCCCGAACACAAAAACTTATCTGCCGACTGACAAAGTTAAAATTAACACCCAGGGAAGAAAAACAAAAAGTTTTAACCCTCAATTAACGAACCACTTTTATTCTTGTGACCACACATTTTACTGATAATATATTTTTTTTATTTTTATATCAAAAATATATCCCCGTGTTATCTGTTCTTTGCTTTTTTAATGTGTTTCGCATCCCTTTATTGACGTCTGTTTCTCTGATCAACACTGGACCCTGATTTCGGATGAATCAACACAGCGTGGAAAAAGTCAAACCCGGTCCAAGAAGACGCTAAACAATAACTAGTGTTCTTCAGGGCAGCAGATATTCTTTATCGAAAACTCGAGCTTAATCGGCGACGCCTTATCAACCACCACAAGATGTATAAACCAACAGGAATGAGTTGTACACTTGGCCATCTATGACCAGGTTTTAACTCCTATCGCGAGTGAGGGAGAGTCGCACAGAGTGACCCAGGCTCACTAAAGCTCTCAAATTGCAACCTCATCATCTGGCGTATGTGACGTCATACCGAGCACACAGGAATAAAAAAAAATTAAAAAGTTGAGTTGCATTAAATTTTATGATTGCGCGATGTTAGTTTAATTCACTTGAATGGTTTCTCGTGTTAATTTGCCGTCATTTAAAGAAAACGACAATTTCAGAAATAAACTGTTAATGGAAATCCGACAATTAAAACCGCGATAAAATCAATTATTTATCAAAGATACACGCCATTAGAAGACGTCAATGAATTTGTTGAATTATGTTTCCTTCGCCACATAATTTGGCAAGTGATATAAACTCATTATTATTGTTTGTTTTCGCTGAAAATAAGTTGCGGCCATTTTTTGGTCAATCGCTAAGAATCAGAAACTCGTTGTTAAACTCTGCGTGTTAGAGTGAGACATAGTGGTAGGCAGTGAACCACAAAGACGAGGAAGCAAAGACAAAAATCAATGAGGAAAAATTAATACGCGTGCACGAGGCACGAACTTTTTATTGCGAACTAAATATAAAACAGTTGAATCTCTTTTGGCGCCTAATTTGGCACTATTTACATGTCACGTGGTAGTTCTTGTAGCGTAGTGATTTCATCACGTAACATTAAGATTAGAGTCACTGACCTCGTCACTACTTGGTCAGGTGGAACTATATTCAGTTGATTAAACTTAACACACCCTCCATCAACTGAAATATATTCAAATGTTCATTGTTTTTTTTTTTTTATTTCAACAGGGGTCATTGTCCTTCCATTTTTGTTAGACAAAATCGTGTCACTTTATATATTCAGTTGATTAAGCTCAACACTCGTTTTAGAAAATGGCATCAAAATCAGCTCGCATTATATTTACGTGTTTTTTTTTATATGTACTAACTGGTCACCGCGTATAAAGGCCCAACGACCACTCGAGAATAAATGGCAATAGGTTTTTAGGTGAAAGTATTCGGTAAGCCGACTTATTTTATTGACTGTGGCTACAAGGTCATTATTATTGTAATATACATATATATATATATATATATATATATATCCGAAACAGTTTTTCATGGTAAACAACTGATGATCCCTTAAAATAGTGTTAGAAACTAACTAATATGATAACTGTAAAAAATAAATTGACTTACATGAGTGATTTTCCACTGGAAGACTTGAGACTATAAGTTATATATATATATATATATATATATATATATATATATATATATATATTTTTATATGTAGTTTTAATGGTTGAGAAACTTCCGAGACTATATATATATATATGTATGTATGTGTATTTAAATTGTGTGTATTTAGGCAGCATTTTTCCATTAATACAAATGTTGTTAAAAACAACAGAACTCTTCTCTTTTGTTAGTCCTTTTTTTTTTTTTTTTTTTACAATCGAATGAATTAATAAATGAACCGTGTGTTACACGAACGTTTTCGACTCCTTCTGGAATCATCATCAGGTGTTTGATGGTATAAAATGGTAAAAAATTACTAAAATCGGGTGAAAGAATAGAAGTTTTTAAAATACTACGGCAATATATATGTATATATATGCATATATATGATTATTTATAAATAATAGTTTTCAAATTCACCTATATTAACATGTGTTTCATGCTAAACCTACAATCATCGGTATCGGAGGAGACAATCCCTACCTGTCACGCGGTTCGAACCCCGATACGACTGTCATATTTTACTCAGTAGTCGAAATGGGGGAGTAAATTAACACGTTTGTTGCAAATTCGGCGGCCATATGCACTCAATGGGCGAGGCCTAGAGTGTTTCATTACGGTTTAAATGACAACCTGTTTTCAACTTACTTAAATGATCTATCTAGCGAGAACTTCGAATAATTTTTTTATGAATAATGTTTTTAAAATTAACCTATATGTACATGTGTTTCATGTCAAACCTGCAATCATCAGTATTGGAGGAAACAATCCCTGCCGGTCACACGGTTCGAACCCCAATATGAAAGTCCTATTTAACTCAGTAGTCGGAGCGCGTACCGATGTGTCCACCATGCATTGTCTGGAAATGGGGGAGTAAATTTACGTCTTAATCGCAAATATATATAAATATCATTTATTTATCAATAGACAAGCTTGTTTCGTCTTTAGACGACTCATCAGTGTAGATTCAAACAGCTAGCTTACTTTCTAACAGGTTAGAACTTACAGCCGTGTGTCTTGTAACCTAACGTCGTTAACCCTTTTCCATCAATAATACAAGACGAATACACCATTGATTGTATCGCATGGATAAAGAAGCTTACCTTTGGCTGCGATTAAAGTGTAGTATCTGTTCCGAAGGATGCTACACCCCGTAGACCGATACGATATTTGCCTTCGGCCCTTGATTCCGCCGGTCAGAGGGATTGTCTTGTGCAGATTTTAGGATGCCCACTCTCCCGGGCTTTGCCTTCTCACCCTTTGAGAAGGGGTTAGTTTATTGTTAATCGCCTGAGGCGCCCCTACCGGGGTATGCTGACGGTGATGTCCAGGCAATTTTTTATGGTCAAAGTGTAGTATCTGTTCCGATGGATGCTCACTCTGTGGACCGGTATTGTTGTTGCCTTCGGGCTTTGATTCTGTCGATCTGAGGGATTATGTTTTTGTTCTTCGTATAGCACTCTGTTTTCGGGTGCCTTTCGTCACAGACAGACAGACAGACAGACAGACAGACAGACAGACAGACAGAGACAGCTTAAATATAATATAGATAATAATGTGTGTGTGTGTCGTTTTGTACAGCTTCTGCCTAATAACAGTACAATAATCGGTGCTTGTGCATATCACCCCTGACATGTAAGACCGCTCTTAAAAATAAAATAGCTAACAAAATGTATAAACTTTGTTATATACTTACGTGGTAGATGAAAAAAAAGACTGTACACCAAAAATTATGCAAATTCATCCAGTATTTATTTAATTATAAATAAAAAACGATTTTATCACTCGGTAGATATTTCCACCATTTTGTATCTTAGATGTTCCAGTGGTCAAGGACGATAACTCATATTTTCCCGATTTCGGGGTTTGGGGTATCCATTGTTTACAAAAATGCCAAAATGTACGTAAAATCATTTTTTTTCTTTTTCTTATAATTTAATAACTACTGGATGAATTTGCGTAATTTTTTCTGCACAATCTTTCAGCTAACACGTAAGTACATAATAAAGTTTATACATTTCTTTAAATATTTCAATGTCAGGGTTGATATGCACAGTACAATAATCTTCCGGTATAGTTTAATTTTTCGTACACGGTGTCGCCCTCAAAGTTTCCGTGTTTCCCCGAGAGACATTCGATTTAACCAGACTCTTACACGAAATTTGATCTTATCTTGTCCAGTGCCAGGTCAAAGATGGGATCGCATGAAGACTTTCCAATATTTGACAAGATCCGTTTGGCTCGGATCTTTCTTCTTCTTGCTTCTTGTATTCAATGCCGATTCTTGATTCGCTGTCGAAATTCGCGACTTTATCTCACATTCAGCCAATATCAAGATTTAAGTCGGTCAACATAAGATTGTATGGTTGTGCTACGAGATTGTATGGTTGTGCTACGAGATTGTATGGTTGTGCTACGAGATTTTCAAGATTGTATGGTTGTGCTACGAGATTGTATGGTTGTGCTACGAGATTGTATGGTTGTGCTACGAGATTTTCAAACACTATATTCTTTATTTTGTCAGGATTCTTTGGTCTTACATATGTTTCCAGGGACGAAGAAACCACAGACAAAGAGGGTGATTCATCTGTTAAAAATATACACGGCCGAAGAAAAAAAGTCCATGCGCCGTGTTCAAATAATGATGTATTATACACGTATTAATTACACAACAAAATATATTGTATAATTTGGATCATACAGACAACTGTTATCAACTTGAGCGTTATTCTCACAACGTTTCGGCCGATGTAACCTCCGACCTTCTTCAGGTGTATCTTGTCGATTTTGGGAATCTTTCTGTCGACCTCGGAATCGACACAGAATTTATACCGAAACCCTTTATTTTAATCCGCAGAGACCCGTGGCGTAACAGATAAACTACAAAGTAAAATTCAGTTAAAGGTGCAGTCTTCTGCAGGTTGAAGGTTCAATCCTCAGTGCGGGCGATGCTAGGAATTGCGAATTACTGATAAATTCTACCCGGTCATGGCTGACGGAACGAGAGCATGCTACTCCCATGGATTAAGTAAAGGGTTGTGTTCGAAATTCCGTGCAGATTCCTGAATTCGACAAGATACACTTGAAGAAGGTCGGAAGTTACATCGGCCGAAACGTTGTGAGAATAACACTCAAAATGAGAACTGTAGTCCGAATAATCCAAATTATACAATTTATTATTATAAATCCTCATTTCGATTATTCCGAAACAAAAACAATTTATATATATATATATATATATATATATATATATATATATATATATATATCGTTATATAAGATGTTGTACAAAAACTAGAATATATATATATATATATATATATGGGGTAAGGTACACGATAGTTCATGAAAAATGAAGTGTCGTGATGGACAAAATGTGTGAAAAAATGACAGACGGAAAACAAGTCAAAATGCAGGAGAAAAACAAAAACGAGATTTTTTTGACCGGTTTCGTTCGAGGATAACATCTATCTAAAAAACACTCAAAAAAATATCTTGTTTTTGTTTTTCTCCTGCATTTTGACTATATATATATATATATATATATATATATATATATATATATATATATATATATATATATATATATATATTAGTAGTAAGTTTTTGAAAGGCTGTGGGCAATGCAATTCCGGGTAAGATGCAAGTTGAAAGGAAAGGAACAAAAACAATAACAATAAATCGAATACGATATAAGACTTACTATTTATTTTTCCTTTTTTTTTTCTTTTTTTTTTTTCTTCTTACATAACAGCAAGAGTGTTTTAGCTGTTCGTGTTATGTCCGGGTGATTAAAAATCACTATTTGATATTTCGGGAAAAGACATCCCTTTGTCAAAAATAATTAGACCAGAAGAAGAATATTTTTCTTCTCCGACTGTGTAGAGAATAATACAAAACAAAATGGCTGCCAGATATAGACCGCAGCAAATAAAGCAGTTTCGCAGGGAATATAAATTAAATTAAGTTTTATTTTAATATTATGTGTAATATATGATTAGGTGTTTAAATATTTGTGTAATGTTGGTTAGGTGTATGGTGTTCGATAAACTGTTAGTTTTGATAATATATATATATAATTTATATATATATATATATATATATATATATATATATATATATATATGTATATATATATACATATTTCTTTGATTTTCTGTAAGACGTGTTGCAAAAGGCGCTGATGAAGAACGTTTTGGATTAACTTTATTAATTTATAAAATAAGATAAAATAAAGTATTTCCAAAATGTTTTGGAAACGATCGTACGTCATGCTAGACTTGGTGTTCTAATTCTTGGAATAATTGTAATGTTTTAATTCAATGAATGTTTATATATATATATATATATATATATATATATATATATATATATATATATATATATATATATATTTAGGCAAACATTATTAAATAACACGGAGTGGTTTTGTTTGATGCGATTTTTTTTGTATTTTTTCAATTTTCCGAATTGTCCATCTAATGTTTCGGTGAAATTGATATAAATATGATCCATGGCTTTCTTGTTCCATTCTTTTTTCTTTATGCAAGTACTTTCGATTTGAATCGTCAAATCATCTTCAGGCGGTATTAGTTTTAGTGTCTTTACTGTTGTGCTCATTTTTGAATTATAACGGCAAGTAGTTTATATTTGAAAACGCGTCTGTAAAGTTGAAATGTACACGAGAGCGTGATGGCGTTCTACACATACGAGAGATTTAAAGTTTGACTGTTTAAACCGTTAAGAAATTGATGACGTTAAATAAAGTGCATACAATTCAAACGCATAACTACCTAATGGCTAAGAATTTGGTAATGTTAATTATTATGCTAGACACTTTTAAATGTTGCGACTAGTTTCATAATTGACATTATTAATTGTGGGATGTTTAGTTTTTATGTAGAGGGCTTCGAGTATTTTTAATTTTTTTGATATTGGTATCATATATTCTCTTACCTATAAACAAAAGTAAAAGCTTTTTTATTTTATTTTTAAAAAAAGAGAAAATATATGCTGATGATGGAGGATTTCTCCGAAATCAATTGGAAGTTTGTCTCGCATTGTAAAAAGGGCTTTTTATCGTCATTTATATTACTTTTCAATCAATGCTTATAAAAAAAGAAGGAACAATATCTAAAATAATTAAACTACCGGCATGCCCTGGCATTTCCGTTCTTCTCAAAACCGCTTATTACATCTCAGCGGATAACATCAAACCAACCCAAGGACGTCTTACCTATAAACAAAAGTAAAAGCTTGTTTATTTTATTAAAAAAAGAGAAAATATATCACTGATTATGGAGGATTCCTCCGAAATTAATTGGAAAAAAATAAAAAATAAATAAATTTGTCTCGCATTGTAAAAAGTGCTTTTTATCGTCATTTATATATATATATATATATATATATATATATATATATATATATATATATATATATATATATGTAGTTCCTACACTGAAGATTGCGTTAGCATGAAATATCGATGTCTGTAGGTATTTAAATAATTAATATTTATTTATAAAAATATTATTGTATATATATATATATATATATATATATATATATATATATATATATATATATATATATATATATATATATAAGTCGGGTTTATATAATATTCCAATAACCATGTGTTTATTTTATTATTTTTATTTTTATTTTTTCACATTTCCAAAAAACATAACATTTCTGTGAGATATATTTTTTACGGTCTGTTTTATTTGTCTTGTGCCAAACAACATTTTTATGTCAATATCGTCTCTGCAACATTACAAAATCGTCAGAAAAATTCAGAAAGATACAAAGTTATTGGATTAAAGTGTCTTGCAAAAAACTACACTATACATTGGTTCATTTTTGGGTGAAACGAAACAAAAACAACGAAAAGAGCAAACACAGACGTGGAGGAACCCACTAATACGCCATTTTTGATCTTTCGAAAAATTCAAAATGGCGTATAAATAATTATATATATATATATGTTTATATATATATATATATTACAATAATAAATATTAATATTAGTATATATAAATACATATATATATATATATATATACTGATATTAAATTTAATTTAAGATAAGCGATTTATCGTTTTAAAATAATCTATCGTGATAATATAAAGTTGAACATGTTGAATAGAGCAATTAATTCAAGAGATAGATACAATATTTATTACAGCATTATTTATTACAGTTCAGAGCAAGGAGTTTCATATCCATAATCCATGAATTTTCAAAAGAAACTCTTTTTCACCATAGGATAAAACACATTTCCGTTTTTTATCCTCTGGTGAAAAGAGTTTGTCTTTGAAAATCCATGGATTAAAAATATGAAACTCATTACCGTGAACTTCTGATGTTTCAATAAATATTGTATCTATGCAATATGTTATTCATCTCTTGTATATATATATATATATATATATATATATATATATATATATATATATATATATATATATATGGGAAGGATGAAGGTAATCCGACGTGATTGTAAAATGAAAAAGTAAAACAAAAAAATGGATGTTTTTTATGTGTACATCAACGTTTCGTCTTTATTTATAAGACTTCATCAGGATGATGATATAGAGAAAAGATGTCATGCAAGTACAAATACATGTAGGGTAGACATATTGGGAGGAAAAATAAAATAAAATGAAAATAATGGCCACTACTTGGTGGACGTCCGTACTTGTTAGAGAATAAAAATGAATGAAGAAAATGAGTGGGGAAAAATATATATATATATAGGCAGCATCTTCTCTTGCGGGCAAGTATTGTTGAATATAAGAGACAACTCATGTCTAGATATCCTTTGGTAGATCCTTTCAATACTCCGAATCAGGATCTTAGTTTCGGAGGGGAATTGGCTGATGAATTTACCATAGTTTGGATTTGTCTCCCAAGTAATTTCAAATCCAAATTATGGCAAATTCATCAGCCAATTTCCCTCCGAAACTAAAGTCCTGATTTAGACTATTGAAAGGATCTACCAATATATATATATATATATATATATATATATATATATATATATATATATATATATATATACATATATATATACATATATCTATATATATATACATATATATATACATATATATATATATACATATATATATACATATATATATACATATATATACATATATATATACATATATATATACATATATATATATATATATACATATATATATATATATACATATATATATACATATATATATATATATATATATATATATATATATATATATATATATATATATATATATATATATAAACACCGGACTTTTTAGCAATCGGACATTTGCTTGCATTCGGGCAGAGTTTTGCCCAGCGTTTTCTTTCCCTACAACTTTTATTTCTTTTTTTCAAATTTTAAATCTTGGCCATTGCCAACTTATCTATCCCAGCGACTTCCTCTGATGATAAGATTTTGATCTTTGAAAAGCCTGGCTTAAGGAAAATTTAACTTGAATAAATTGCCTTTTTGCGGAATATACCTTGCTCTGAGCAATTGAATTGAATTTTGATTTGGCTTTTGCTTCTCTAATTCCTTTCCATTATTCTTCATACATATATATATACATATATATATATATATATATATATATATATACATATATATATACATATATATATATATGTACATATATATATATATAACTTAATTACAAACATCTGCGGAAAATGTGTCGCATATTCCCATCACACAATTGATCTTTGTGTTCCAATCAAGTTGTATCCAAGAAGTGTACGCTAATACACTCCCCTTAAAGCATTCTGGACAATAGAATTAACGACGATCGATCGAACACACTGACAGTGTCACTCGCAATCACGTGACATTCTAGGAGGGAAGCGACAGGGTTTAACGAAACCTCTGTCTTCCACGAAAAAATCGTTATATTAGACGCGATATTCTTTGTTTAACTACTGGTGCGAAAATCGTGATATTGAAGTGATTTCGACAATTTTACAGTGACAAAAAAAGTGTATAGTGTATAGTGATTTCAAATAATTTCAAATCATTTTTGTAATACTACATATAAGTGCTAATAGTTTTTAAGAAAGATTTTTTTAATATATATATATGCTAATGGTTCACAAGTAACAAAGGCCAAAAGCCACTCGAAGATAATGGTTAGTTAAATTTTTATTAGATGATTGAACAGTACTATGAAAGGTTTGAGGATGGCATGGCAGAAATTTGTCTAGTCTCGATCTAAGTTTTCCTCTTCATTCTAGTCTTTGGTGACGCTTGACGGAATCTATACCCATGGCTTTCCTATCACGTTTGACCACGTCCTCCCAAGACAATTTGGGTCTGCCAGTGGTTGTCTTCTCCACTGGCACATTCAACTATCGGGCTTTAGCAATCTAGCCAAAGCCCGACAGTTGAATGGTTTTTTTTTTATTATTATTATTTTGATTATCATTATTTTTGTAACATAGTTCACCCCAAACAAGGCAGGCCGCTACTGTAGACGTAAGGGGCTACTGAGAAAAAAGGGTGGTTTTGGGGAGGGTCAACCTAATTTAACAGCTGCACAGCGAGATGTATGTTTACATTAGTTTTAAATTTCTGCATGTAAGTAACGTCAGGGAAGCAAGGAGCAGGGAGGGAGTTCCAGAGTCCAGCAGCACGAGGAAAGAAGTGTTTGGGGTAGAAAGCTCTTCGGCATCTGGGGACCTCCACAGTGTGTAGATGGGATTTGACAGATTGTCAGGTTGGTTTAGTGAATTACGTCGTGGGGGTACCAGAGCAGCAAGCTCATCAGAGCACAATCCATTGAAGTACTTGTAAAACAGGCACAAGTAAGCAACACTGTTGCGATGGGGCAGGGGATGGAGCTTGGTTGATAGTGAAGGACCTATTAAGTTGACGACTCTTTTTTTGACCTTGTCTAAGAGGGAGAGACTAGCGGATGATGCACCAATGGGGAGGGGAGCTTTGTTAACTATTCTGTATCTTTCATTTTTTGGGGTAGGGAGGAGGGTCACCACTTATCGAGGCCAAGAGCAACTAGTGTTAATGGGACGGAACGATTTTCAGCCAAAATTGATCAACGTGTTGAACAAAGTTTTATCACTTATGGAATGCGACAAGTACTTGTTGACATTGGATTTGGAGACGACTATATTATCGAAATCCATTCTTGGCAAGAGGCCTTTGTTAACTATTCTGTACCGTTCACCCAAACATCATTCAAATATTATCTATATATTAATACGATAGCGTGTGTGTTCGTGTGTCACGCTTCCGGCAAAAGCTCTGCGCATGCGTGCCGCTCCTAAATTTTTAAAAACATTCAACTAGCCTGCGTTTAGGAATATTTATATGTGTCTCCCTCTTGCGCAATGGTTAGCGAGGTGGTATTTTTTACTTCGGCCCGACTGGTTTATAGTTCGATCCCAACCAGCCTCTAAGATTTTTATTCTACAGTTCGAGGGGAAGGGGAAGAAATAATACATTTTTTATTACCTGGTTAAAAACTACTGTTTTGTGTTGCTTAAAACTTAAAACTATTTTTTGTTTATATGTTGGCGTTTTTAATGGCATTGTCTATTTAATTACGTTGACTGCTTAAAACGTAGGATATCGGCCAGTATTATTTTGTTGTTGTTTTTTTTTTTTGAACGGATGGCATATCAACCTTTTTTAGTAGATATGGCAGTGTCCATCGTACACGAGTTACTATTTCAAACAATTATTTAACTCTTACCCAGAAGGGGGGTGGCACATAATAAAGCAAGCGTAACTTACTAACAAATAGAGGGTGCTTTGTTACATTAGGACCCGTATTGAAAACATCATTTCGTGTAATTTACACGGGTTCCGCTAGTATATACTAATGGTTCACCACTACGAACATCGTAATATTGAAGTGCTTGCTCTGCTAGTCTCGCTTTCGACAATTTCACCGTGACCACAAAAAGAAGACTAGTGTATAGTTATTTCAAATGATTTTTTTTTGAAATTTACATATAAGTGCGAATAGTGTTTAAGAAATATTTTTAATATATATATATATATGCTAATGGTTTACAAGTAACAAAGGCCAAAAGCCACTCGAAGATAATGGTTAGTTAGATTTTCACTTAGATGATGGAACAATACTATGAAAGGTTTGAGAACTATAGTTAATTCAAAGGACGACATGACAGAAATTTGTTGATATTGGACTTGAAAACGACCATGCTTGAAAAAAGAAAAGAAAATGTAGTTTTTTTTTTATATATTAATGGTATAATGATAAGCGTGTTCGCTAATGGGCTTGGAGACCGAGGTTCAATCCTCGGTCGAGTCATACCAAAGATTTAAAAAGATAGTACTTGATGCCCCCTTTCTTAACACTCAGCATTATAATTTGAGGATCAAGGGTAAGTGGAGTCATCCTGGGAATGGAGTGGTGCCCTCCCTTTACACCTTGGCGCAGTAGCTAATAAAAAAGGAGCCTTCGAAGATAAGGGTTAGTGAGATTTTCAGTTAGATGATTAAAAAGTGCTATGAGCGAATTGACAAATAAGAATAATTCACAAGACGATGACAGATATTTTTTTACAGGGTACTTATTGTTGTATGTAGGGAAAAATTATGGCGGTAACGTTTTCGACATGTTGGAAGTGTTAGGAAAGAAACTCTGTTCATGGAAGTTCCATTTGATTTTTCGGTTACCAGAGAAAGAAATTAAAAATTATTTATAGTGGTTGTAGCAAGACGGGTCCTTGCTGTGAAAGTTTTACAGGGAGCGAAGCGACTGGAGCTCAGTCGAGCACCTACAATGAAAATAACGATAGAGCAGAGAAAGACTAGCAAGTCTGTTCTGCGTTAAACGAGCTATATTTAAAGAGAATAGAACATTTCCTGGGTATCTTTTACAATAATCCGCAGAGTCGCTAACGGGGTCCAAAAAAACGAACGAGAACGGGGTAAAAAAAATAAATATGCATCAAGTGAAGGTGACCTACGTCGAGAATAGATATTTTCCTACTTACCTATGACATCTGTTTGTATTTTTACGTAGTATAAATGGGTTTTTATTAGATGTAAAAAAAAAATTCTTGTTTTTTGGGGGCACGGATTTTTACTAAAAAAAAATGGCGTCCCAGCCTTACCTCGTTACGCTACCCCTCCCCCCCCATCGCCACCATTTTTTGTCTTGTCCAATGTTCGTGTGACAAAAATATTGATTTCTAATAAATAGCAGTTGGAACGGCTCAATAATACAAACAAATGTCACAGATAAGTTGGAAAATAACCTTTTATCGGCTACAGTTACTTTTATTTGGTGTATATTTGTTTTTTGCGCGTTTTCACTCTGCGGATTATTGTCAAAGATACCCGATTTCCTACTAGATTTCAAAGTCGATTCTGTACTCTGTCAAAGGCAGGAAAAAGTGGTTTGAGTGGCACCTCCCTAGATGTGGCAGAAGTGTTAGAAGCAAGACGAGTTTTCGCTGAGATGGTCGTACAGCGGGGTTCAAAACTTGAAGCTCAGTTGAGAATCTGACTCTTATATATTACGTCACGTTACGTCACATTACGTCACTATTACGTCACTATTACGTAACGTTAGGTATAATTTCTGGAGATGTAGATGATCCAACAATTTTTCCAGCGACTTTAAAACGGATTTGATTAAAGGTTTTTATTTCAGTTAAACTAGTATGTCAAAGCAAAAGCATTCGCTCAAAGAGAGAACAATTCATTTTTTAAAAATTTATTTGCAATGAAATTGTTACAATAAAAACAATGTACAGAACATGTAATACCATCTATATACTAATACGCCTATGCAATTTTATACTCATACGTCAGTTATTACATGTTATGCAATCTATGTAATGATATACAAAGGCATGTTCATGTTCGTATGTTAGTTATTATTATTTTTTTATAGTTTCTATATAATAAAGCGTCAAAGACATTTCATTTTATAACGTAACTTATACTTTTTATACTTGTCAATATAATTATATTCCAAAGAAAATGTAAAATGTAAACTATAACCTTTGATGCTATCAATATAATAATATGCTAAGGTCATTTCCTGTTCATAAATATGCTCTTACGTCTGATAGTATTTCTGTAATAATACAGCAACGCAATATCATGTCCATACGTATGTTATTAAATTATATGTTCTTTATATAATCTTCCAGTAAAGTAATTTAATTTTCGTATGTATGTTATTGCCTTTTATATAATCGATCTAATTATTTGAAAAAGCAATTTAATGTTTTAAGTGTGTTACTAAATTATATATTATATATACAATAGTATGCTAAGGTAATCTCATGTGTGTATGTATGTTATTACATTGTTTACTATCTGTACAATAGAACGCTGAGGCAATTTCATGTTTTTACGTATATTATTACATTTTATACTATCATTACAATAGAACGCTAAAGCAATTTCATGTTTTTACGTATATTATTACATTTTATACTATCATTACAATAGAACGCTAAAGCAATTTCATGTTTTTACGTATATTATTACATTTTATACTATCATTACAATAGAACGCTGAAGCAATTCCATGATTTTAAGTACATTATTACATTTTATACTATCATTACAATAGAACGCTGAAGCAATTTCATGTTTTTAAGTATATTATTACATTTTATACTATCATTACAATAGAACGCTAAAGCACTTTCATGTTTTTAAGTATATTATTACAATTTATACTATCATTACAATAGAACGCTAAAGCAATTTCATGTTTTTAAGTATATTATTACATTTTATACTATCATTACAATAGAACGCTAAAGCAATTTCATGTTTTTAAGTATATTATTACATTTTATACTATCATTACAATAGAACGCTAAAGCAATTTCATGTTTTAAGTATATTATTACATTTTATACTATCATTACAATAGAACGCTAAAGTAATTTCATGTTTTAAGTATATTATTACATTTTATACTATAATTACAATAGAACGCTAAAGCAATTTCATGTTTTTAAGTATATTATTACATTTTATACTATCATTACAATAGAACGCTAAAGCAATTTCATGTTTGTAAGTATATTATTACATTTTATACTATCATTACAATAGAACGCTAAAGCAATTTCATGTTTTTAAGTATATTATTACATTTTATACTATCATTACAATAGAACGCTAAAGCAATTTCATGTTTTTAAGTATATTATTACATTTTATACTATCATTACAATAGAACGCTGAAGCAATTTCATGTTTTTAAGTATATTATTACATTTTATACTATCATTACAATAGAACGCTAAAGCAATTTCATGTTTTTAAGTATATTATTACATTTTATACTATCATTACAATAGAACGCTGAAGCAATTTCATGTTTTTAAGTATATTATTACATGTTATACTATCATTACAATAGAACGCTAAAGCAATTTTATGTTTTTAAGTATATTATTATATTTTATACTATCATTACAATAGAACGCTAAAGCAATTTCATGTTTTTAAGTATATTATTACATTTTATACTATCATTACAATAGAACGCTAAAGCAATTTCATGTTTTAAAGTTTATTATTACATTTTATACTATCATTACAATAGAACGCTAAAGCAATTGCATGGTTTTAAGTATATTATTACATTTTATACTATCATTACAATAGAACGCTAAAGCAATTTCATGTTTTTAAGTAATGTATTACATTGTATACTATCATTACAATAGAACGCTAAAGCAATTTCATGTTTTTAAGTATATTATTACATTTTATACTATCATTACAATAGAACGCTAAAGCAATTTCATGTTTTTAAGTATATTATTACATTTTATACTATCATTACAATAGAACGCTAAAGCAATTTCATGTTTTTAAGTATATTATTACATTTTATACTATCATTACAATAGAACGCTAAAGCAATTTCATGTTTGTAAGTATATTATTACATTTTATACTATCATTACAATAGAACGCTAAAGCAATTTCATGTTTTTAAGTATATTATTACATTTTATACTATCATTACAATAGAACGCTAAAGCAATTTCATGTTTTTAAGTATATTATTACATTTTATACTATCATTACAATAGAACGCTGAAGCAATGTAATGTTTTTAAGTATATTATTACATTTTATACTATAATTACAATAGAACGCTGAAGCAATTTCATGTTTTTAAGTATATTATTACATTTTATACTATCATTACAATAGAACGCTAAAGCAATTTCATGTTTTTAAGTATATTATTACATTTTATACTATCATTACAATAGAACGCTGAAGCAATGTAATGTTTTTAAGTATATTATTACATTTTATACTATAATTACAATAGAACGCTGAAGCAATTTCATGTTTTTAAGTATATTATTATATTTTATACTATCATTACAATAGAACGCTAAAGCAATTTCATGTTTTTAAGTATATTATTACATTTTATACTATCATTACAATAGAACGCTGAAGCAATTTCATGTTTTTAAGTATATTATTACATTTTATACTATCATTACAATAGAACGCTGAAGCAATTTCATGTTTTTAAGTATATTATTACATTTTATACTATCATTACAATAGAACGCTGAAGCAATGTAATGTTTTTAAGTATATTTTTACATTGTATACTATAATTACAATAGAACGCTGAAGCAATTTCATGTTTTTAAGTATATTATTACATTTTATACTATCATTACAATAGAACGCTAAAGCAATTTCATGTTTTTAAGTATATTATTACATTTTATACTATCATTACAATAGAACGCTGAAGCAATGTAATGTTTTTAAGTATATTATTACATTTTATACTATAATTACAATAGAACGCTGAAGCAATATCATGTTTTTAAGTATATTATTATATTTTATACTATCATTACAATAGAACGCTAAAGCAATTTCATGTTTTTAAGTATATTATTACATTTTATACTATCATTACAATAGAACGCTGAAGCAATTTCATGTTTTTAAGTATATTATTATATTTTATACTATCATTACAATAGAACGCTGAAGCAATGTAATGTTTTTAAGTATATTATTACATTTTATACTATAATTACAATAGAACGCTGAAGCAATTTCATGTTTTTAAGTATATTATTATATTTTATACTATCATTACAATAGAACGCTAAAGCAATTTCATGTTTTTAAGTATATTATTACATTTTATACTATCATTACAATAGAACGCTGAAGCAATTTCATGTTTGTAAGTATATTATTACATTTTATACTATAATTACAATAGAACGCTGAAGCAATTTCATGTTTTTAAGTATATTATTACATTTTATACTATCATTACAATAGAACGCTAAAGCAATTTCATGTTTTTAAGTATATTATTACATTTTATACTATCATTACAATAGAACGCTGAAGCAATGTAATGTTTTTAAGTATATTATTACATTTTATACTATAATTACAATAGAACGCTGAAGCAATTTCATGTTTTTAAGTATATTATTACATTTTATACTATCATTACAATAGAACGCTAAAGCAATTTCATGTTTTTAAGTATATTATTACATTTTATACTATCATTACAATAGAACGCTGAAGCAATTTCAGGTTTTTAGTATATTATTACATGTTATACTATCATTACAATAGAACGCTAAAGCAATTTCATGTTTTTAAGTATATTATTATATTTTATACTATCATTACAATAGAACGCTAAAGCAATTTCATGTTTTTAAGTATATTATTACATTTTATACCATCATTACAATAGAACGCTAAAGCAATTTCATGTTTTAAAGTTTATTATTACATTTTATACTATCATTACAATAGAACGCTAAAGCAATTGCATGGTTTTAAGTAATTTATTACATTGTATACTTTCTAAACAATAATACACTATGTTCGTACCTACCTTCTTAGATATATATACATATATATATATATATATATATATATATATATATTGTATAGTTAGGCAACATTCCTTCTTTTATACATATCTGGTTAAACAGGAGTGCCAACTTCTGTTTGTTCCTTTTTTGGTCCAATCTTTTTATTCGTCGGACGATAGATCTTGTGCTTTTAATAATGGAGGGTAAGAAATCTCCATATTTAACGCGAAGGTTTTCGACCATCATTGGTCGTCTTCATGCGGATGATTGTTAAATGCAAACCTGACCTCCCCTCAAAGCTCCATTTACAAACACCCTACAGCACATAACATCTCCAAAGATAATTTTTTAAACATCTTAACCGGTAGCACATCCATTCTTGCTGTATCATTTTGCGGTATTCGCCTTCCACATAATGGAAGCGTTGTTCATTCAATTAAAAAAAAAACAACATTAACCATGCTCGTTATGAGGGGTGCGAAGGCGTGTTGAAATGCTGTTGAATGGTTTTATGTTTTTAATCACATGGAAACGTCCTCTTAAATAAATTCACCAATTTTATGTTGCATTTATCAATCATCCGCCCGAAGACGACCAATGATGGTCGAAAACGTTCGCGTTAAATATGGAGATTTCTTACACTCCATTATTAAAAGCACAAGATCTATCGTCCGATGAATAGAAAGATTGGATCAAAAAAAGAACAAACAGAAGTTGGCACTACTGTTCAACAAGATATATATATATATATATATATATATATATATATATATATATATATATATTTTAATGCAACCTTAATTCCTATAATTTTATTTCTTGCTACCATATCGTAGAATGGTTCGTAGGTGTAGTGTTTAGATAGTATTTTATTATTATTATTATTATTAGTATTACTATTGTTATAAAGAATTTTATTTGATATGCAAATTACCATATCACACGGTAGTCTTAAGAGTAGTATATTATTATTATTATTATTATTTTATTATTATTTATTTATGTATATATAAGTAACATTTTAAGCTGAATTATTTCGACACTTGATTATTGGGGAAATGGTAGTTTTATCTGTACCATTGGAGAGCCATGCATATAACTGTCCTGTTTTTAAATCTCCGAAACAGTTACATGGTAAACAGCTGAAGATCCCCGTGTTAATATTAGATGCTTACGTTAAGGTCTCCTGCTTTTGTTCCACTGTTAGATACTTAATCCCCCTTTTTATTTCATTTACTTACTATTATATATTATTTATTTATGAATTTTCCAACAAATGTTAAGTCTACACTATTTTGGATTTAGTTAGTTTCTGTGGGAATTTAAACTGCATTTTCCTTCTTTTTTTTTTGTCTTTTTGTTTAAAATAACTCAAAGCTTCTTTAGACTATATATATATATATATATAAATATATATAAATATATATATATATATATATATATATATATATGTATATATATATAGAGAGATTAAGTAATATATATATATATATATATATATATATATATATAGAGAGAGAGAGAGAGAGAGAGAGACTTTTCCGTCGATAGAATTATTTGAACATTTGACTCCAGTTACCGGAGACTGTCAAGCTACAAACACTCCAATCTATGCGGTCATCGCGATAGCAATACGAGACAAATAATTCATATGTATCATTTAGAACTATAGCAAGGGAAATAACTTACTCACATTGCTTAAATTGGAACGTTTTAACATTTTCCTCTAAGGTGGTCGTCCTTTAAAATATACATATGCGGCTGAGCACCGTCGTTAAATGATATCGCCCTGCTAGTAAACTACACAGAGGTTCCATGTTCCATACCCGCAGGAAATCATCGGGTATAGTATAATATTATGTGTATATATCCATGAAATATATATATATATATATAATATTTGTTATTGTTTATTATCTATGTACGTATACGTTTCGTCCTTTATAATCGGGACTCATCAGCATAGAGATATTACTATTCACTACCGGTCATGCGATTCGAAACCCCGGATTACGAGTATTTTGCAACTCAAATCCCGACGCCCAAACCACTTGGCCAACGTTGAACAGCGAATAAACGGTGATAATTTTAACACTTTATCCGGCGGCTTGACGTCATAAGAGCGTTCTATTTAATGAAATGAACGATGCATTTATAGCTAGCGACGTCATGCTGTGTTAATACTACACTTACAGTGCCCATCTTGACGGGTTTTCTATGAGCTACAAATAATAAACATTTGTTATTGTTTATTATCTATGTACGTATACCTTTCGTCTTATATATATATATATATATATATATATATATATATATATATATATATATATATATATATATATATATACTAAATACTCAATTGTTTTAAATAGTTCAGAGGTCGTAATTGTGAGTTGTAAGTAAAAGTCGGTAGGGTTTTTGGAACTAGTCAAGCATAATGTCACGCGAATAACGAGGACGGGGAGTGGGGGGGGGGGTTACGCATTGGGAATCGTAGGCGCAGCATCGTTTGAATCTCGAGACGAGATTCGCCGGTGTCATTCGAGTTAAAAGAGCAAAGATCACGTCGGTTTGTAGAATTTCCTTAGAAGACTTATTCCGGTTCGATGAAGAGAGCTAAATAACTTTGGAATTTGCGTGATTTACAAATCAGATCCGTTGCAATGCAAGCATTTTTAGATGCATACCAACAGCGACGCACCCATACAAAGCACACGAAAACACGTATGTATGCCTATATATATATATATATATATATATATATATATATATATATATTTATTTATTTTATTTATTTGTGTACCTATATATGCGTAGATTCAGACAGCATCTTCCCATTCAACTAAGTTTAATTAAACAAAGTAGACAACTTTCGTGTAGTTATCTTTCTATTTAAGAGTTGAATTCTACGATGTGCTTTTATATCAGGACTGAAGTTTTTTTAACGACAGATCGAACATAATTTACAAAGCAAGAACTTACGACTATATTTAGGGTGCTTATTTTGATTAGGGCCCGAGCTTACGTTCTTAGGGTTAGGGGTTAGGGTTAGGATTAGGGTAAGGATTAGGTTTTGGGTTAGCGTTTGAATTATGTAAGGGTTAGGGTAAGGGTTAGGGTAAGGATTGAAATAAAGAGTTAGGGGTTAGGGTTAGGTGTAGAGTTTGGGTTAGCGTTTGAATTATGTTAGGGTTAGGGTTAGGGTCAGAATTGAAGTTACGGGTAAGGGGTTAGGGTTAGGGTTTGGGTTAGCGTTTGAATTATGTTAGGGTTAGGGTTAGGGTCAGGATTGAAATAAAGGGTTAGGGGTTAGGGTTAGGGTTTGGGTTAGCGTTTGAATTATGTTAGGGTTAGGGTTAGGGTCAGAATTGAAGTAACGGGTTAGGGGTTAGGGTTAGGGTTTGGGTTAGAGTTTGAATTATGTTAGGGTTAGGGTTAGGGTCAGGATTGAAATAAAAGGTTAGGGGATAGGGTTAGGGTTAGGGTTTGGGTTAGCGTTTGAATTATGTTAGGGTTAGGGTTACGGTCAGGATTGAAGTAAAGGGTTGCGGTCAAAGTAAGCTCGGGTCCTTATGTGATAAAATACCATATTTCGAATCCTCTTCAAGTGATGCATAATTAAGTTGACACACTGATTCTATTCAGATCACAGAAGTTAAGCGATGTTCAGCGTCGGCAGGACCAGATGCGAGACTATTTGGGAACATAGGCGCTCTATGTAGGAAGACGACGAAACCAGAATTCGAAAATTAACATTGTAAAAAGTATCACCTTTGATCGGCATACACATGCGACTGTGGACCACTTGTGTCTACGAAAAGAATGACATTGAAATTGAAACTGGAATTCACAAATCTATTGATGGTAAAGAAAATGTATAATTTATTAATAATTTGTTAATGTTACGTGGCTTATGTAGAGCACGTTGCTGCATGGCTGCTTACCTTCGAACCGTGTGTACACGGGTTCACCTACGCCGTTGAACGCTAACGCGTGGACTGTGGTCTGGTCTGGTTTTAGAAATTGTATTTAAGCATAAAACAAGAGAAACATACTGAATCGTTTGTACGGGAGAGAGAGAATGAAGGAACTAGAAAGATATTCGTCAGGCCATTTTTGGCTACTGCGCCCCTTCCACCCCTCACCCTCCTACTCGCAGCGAACCGGCGCTTTTCACGTCTGTCTCTGTTGGTGAGTCAGGAACAAGGGACAGAAAAAGATCCGAACGGATGTGAAGTAATTTCCGACTTCCGCTTTCACCACTCCCATCTTTTAGGACTTTATTTCTCTGAACTGCCCCACTATCTTACACACGCATGAGTGAAAACAAAAAGAAATACAAACTTTTAGTTAAAGAATGGTGTCGGAATATATGAACTATATGGTACGACCCTCGAGAAATGTATTTCAGGTGTTCTGCGAGGCAAGAATTGTGCGGAGCTCTGGAAAGATAAGAGATATTCGGAGCATTGAAGGATAAAATGCTGAGGGAATTATCTAAAACGCATTGCCTCTCTGAAATAGTATGGTAATTCCTGGGAAGACTGGCTCGTTCTTGCAAGTGGATGGGATTTTTTGTATATAAAGTACCATTGTCTTATTTCCAAAAATTAATTTTATTTCAAGATATAATTTAGATATTGTTTAGACGGAAAAAAGTATCTTAAAGAAGGTGGTAATGCTTGGGGCGATAATGGGCGTAACGGAAGCATTAAAAATCAAATTATAGGCTGAGTTAAATCAGTTAAAGATACATTATACCCAATAATAGTCTGATCGGTCACGTCTGAACTTCCTCACAAATAAGATCAGCTCAGGCTGGAAGTGCTACTCGCTCCTTTTCTTAAAGAAGGTGGTAATGCCTAGGACGATAGTCTTTAGTGAACTAATGCTACAATACTGTTCTTAGGTCTGAATATTTATGAATGAAACTAAATAAGTACAATTATTAACATGTTAGGCGAGTAATCTGCCAGAAGTGTATTAATTTACACATATTAAACAAACCCCGGTGAAAGCCGACTGTGGAATATACCTACTTGCCTAACATGCAAGTGACTCGAGTTTCGAATCCTGAGTTCGGATGTTTTTTTTTCTAATGAGCCCAAAAGGAGGGCGAAACCCGAGTCTAGCACTTCCGGTTTGTTTCTTTTCATAGGTTGCGGGCTACGGCATTGTCTAATTGTGGAAGTAATTATAATTATATATATATATATATATATATATATATATATATATATATATATATAGAGAGAGAGAGAGAGAGAGATAGATAGATAGATATAGATATATTAAGGGAGGCGCGATAGCGCTCTATCCCTTAATAGACTTCAAAAGCGGTCTATGCTAGAAATCTCATTTCTTTGATCAGTCATAACTCAAAAACCCATAAACTAAATTATTTTAAACTTTGCACAAAATTTTCATTTGATAGGTTCTATAAGTGTGTCGAATTTCAGCATCGTTAATCAAGGCAACCCGGAGATCCAGAAAGGTCAGGAGTGATTTTGTGTCATCCGTGTGTACGTACGTACGTGTGTGCCACCCTGTATCTCATCAACTATTTAATGGATTCAGCTGATTTTTGGCAGAGACAGAGGTTCTAGGGTGTAGTTTATAGCATTTTAATTTCAGTTTACCATATACTTTAGTTTTCCAGAAAATTCAAAAAAATCTTTAAAATTACCATTGTCTTCAGGCATAGCCTTTACAAAAGTAGTGACATTCCATGATACATGCCAGTATACTGAAATTATATTTCATTATACATTTCTTTTAAGTTTTTAGTCGTATTTAATTACTTCCACGTTAATACTCTGATGAGTGTGGCCGAAAGCCGGCTTAGTACATTCATTCATTTTTAAAAATTTCCTCTCGTTTTTATACTTGTTCAATTTCATTCTACACCCGCCCCCCAAATGTCCCAAACGTCTGCATTCCTCGCCGATATTTATATATATATATATATATATATATATATATATATATATATATATATATATATATATATATATATATATATATATATATATGTATATATATAGTAAATGCGGCTTGATATAAATAATGTAAATTAATAAATCCTTTGCGTGTTATTACATATAAAATAACTGAATTTGTTTTCTAAGGAATGTATAAATACGTATCTGATGATCCTGTTAACTTGCAGTAAAGTGTTTAACTAAGTCTACTATATTAGTGATTATTATTATAACCCTCTCTTTGAAAAGATATCACCTTGGGTGATTGATGTTGACGACCTTGCGCGGATTATTCCTCATAGGAATTTATGTTGCTTACATGCCGGATTTATCCCTTTGCATATATCTATAAATACGAAATGAAGATTGGGATAAAATTATACGCACGGTCCTCTGTTAAATTTGGCAATGTAATTCCTGTTTTAGGGCATGTCGATATCGATTTTCTCATGCCGTGGATTCAATTGTACAAGAAATCGATTGATTTCTTTACAAATGAACCTGTCTTGTAAACCGATGTCGCTGTCGAAGTAATCTTTTTGACATCGCCGACATTGGAACTTGAAATCTATATCATAATCGATGTTGATTGTCTGTGTGTCATTTAAAGAGTAAAGATCGACTCCACAGTATTGCACTAACTCATGCATGAAACACCATTGAGATTCCGCGTGTGTCTTAAATGGGTGCAGATGATACTACTACCACTACTTGTACTACTACTACTATTACTACTACGACTACTGCTACTATTAGTACTAATACTACTACTACTAGTGCTAGTGCAACTACTACCTCTACTGTGGCTGTTTCTTTAATAATTCAAATAATATATGCTTTAGAATAGAAGAAGGTTGAAACGATGGAACAGGGTAGTGAGAGGTTTTTTTTTAAGAAAAAGAGATTGACTCAACGCAGTATCTAAGGAGGAAACAAGAGGGAAGAGGACTGGTAAGTATAAAAGACTAAGTTGAAGACATATAAAAAGAATTGAAAGAATATATAAAAGAGAACACACAAAGGCTGATACACCGTCAAAATGAACAATTCATGAAAGCAGCGAAACCAGAAACAAAAACAACCAGAAAAGAAAAGTGGGATGAAGCATGGACGATTCATAAGAATACCAAGAGAAGAGAATGACAAAACACTTGAACATTGTTAAGAAAAGAAAACTTGAACAGAGAAACGGAACAATGTGATTAGAACGGAAATATTGTAACTAACGGTAATCAGACGGTTTTCACAGATACAATCATAAAACATACGACAGAACATGGAATGACAGAAGAAGATATTGATATTTTCAGATTGTTAGACGAGAAGGCAATGTAGAACAGCCGCCGACCATGAGATTTGTCAATAGGAAAAGACTTAAAACTATCACGGAAGAAGGTTGTCTATATAAATATATTTCTGGAAGTAATGTGATTCTTCTTCATGAAGTGAAAAGAGAGGAAATACTAAGAAATGGGGCTAAAAAGAATCAAAGGTTACAGGAGAGAGGGTAAATATTATTTGGAAAAAAAACTACACAGGTAATTCCTTAAGAATACTGCATTTAGAGATAATGACAGCTGGAATTGGTTGATCAGGGGTGATCTCAAAAGATCTGCTGAGAACACCTTAATGACAGCCCAGGAACAAGCCACCCGCACTAGGTCCATCAAACATTACATTGACAAAATTGCAAGATCACCGATATGACGATTGTGTAATGAAATGGAAAACATCTTAGCGCATATTGTATCTGAATGGCCAATGCTAGAACAACACCAGTATAAAAAATGGAGACACGATAAAGTCGCTCAGGTACTACACTGGAATATATGCAAACTTTATGATGTGGACCACAATAAGAAGTGGTATAAGCATAAGCCAGGAGGGCAACAGGAGAAGGAAAATGTCAAACTCTTTTGAGACATTCGCATACAGACTGATAAGGTTCTTGATCATTAGAAAGATAAAGTCGAGTTTTCAAACAAAAACAAGATAACTTGTTGAATCATTTCTACAGCCTGCCCCTTCAGTACCAGACTGCAGCAGAAAGAACACGAAAAAATATCAAGATCTAAAATGGGAACTAGTTGAACTATGGAAATGTAAATAAGTAAAGGTGATTCCCGTTGTAATTTGAACGCTTGGAACCATAACGAAAAGCCACCATTTCCAATTCTGCAAAAGGCTTGCCTGTTAGGAACAGCGATGGTCATAGGCTATATAAGAAATATATCACTTCAACGCTGGAGGTCTCCCTATCCACTGAGAACTGTTTTCCCTTTGATTCAAATGAACGTTAAACCATAGGTTAGAAAGATCAATTTAGTACAAAACACTTGTTCACCACGCGCTTATGATTTGCACTGTGAGAGGAGCTGTGGACGAGTGGTTATAACACCCGGGTTCGATCCCACTCACGGCATGCGGATTTTCGGGTCTGAAAACTCCTTCTATCCACCCAGCAGTAAATGGGTACCTGACTAAAACTCAGGGAAGGTTCAAAGCAACGGAAGGAGAGGGATGGGCTCCGCTTTCCATATGCTGTGCCCTAGACACGGTGATTCTTAACAAATCACCGTTGTTACGGCCATGGGCAGTGTGCGATGTCGGCAACGACACTCGTACGCGTCCAGGCGATGCGACCTTTATCTTTTACCTTTACAAACTTGCGGATGATCTAAGAAGGATAACTGATGTTCTTACTAACAATGGTTTCCCTGAGGGTCTAATGTCTAAATGTATTCATCGAAAACTTGCGAAATTTAATGGGAACATTTTCTTTGGTCCCTCCAAATGTCCTGTTTATTTGAAACTTCCTTTTATTGGTTCTATCAGTAAAGGATTTTCAGATAAAATTTCATTGGTTGTATCTCGTTGTTTTTATGCAGTACAGCCCTGTGTGGTGTTTGGCACCAGAACTGCCTTCCCAGCATTTCCGAAAAATGTACTTCCCACACTACAGAAAGGTTTGATAATATACAAATATAAATGTCAGTGTGAAGCTGACTATGTTGGTCGTACACTTCAACGTTCGTTCTTTCCAAATATGATCTAAGGTTAAGATAGGATTCTAACTCCCCCTGATGAGATCTCAGTTTATCATAGATGTTGATCGATAACATCGACATGCCAGTGTCGCAGATTTTGTACATGTCTGTGTAAATAAAAATAATCATATATATATATATATATATATATATATATATATATATATATATATATATAGTAAGTTATGAAAATATATTCATGGCAATAAATATATTTTCATAACTTACTACCTAGCTCTACTTACGTATCGAGCTCTGTTGAAGTAAATACTGAAATTTGATACTTAACAAAGTATATCTCCTTATAAAATGCTATGTGGATACATAAGATAGTAATTATATATATATATATATATATATATATATATATATATATATATATAGGAAAGTGAGGATGAGAGTAATCCGACGTAATGGGAAATGAAAAATAAAAAAACGAAGAGATAGGTGTTTATACATTCATCAACGTTTCGTCTTTATTGTAAGACTTCCTCAGGATGATAATTTGAAGAAAAATGTCATGCAAGTACATCGAAGTTTGGGGTTGAAATGGTGGAGAGATGAAGGGATGTACTAGCCGTGGCTACTATCAACGCCAGAGAGTCCAGGCTATGAGAAGCCAATTCGATTTTCTTAGTTTTTAATTTATCATTCTTACGTTTCCTCTTAGAGGGTCAGACGATAAGGCTTTAAGAAAGATTTTAGCAATTTTCTTTTTTTTTCCCACCCGCCCGTTTCATTGATTAAAAAATGTTTCCTCTGAAATTTATCCTACGATTTTGTTGTACGCGAAATTTACTTACACATATATATATATATATATATATATATATATATATATATATATATATATATATATATATATATATATATATATACTTCCATTTGCCGAGAGTTCTTCTAGGAAACAGTGAAACTCCAAAGAAATAGAAAACATCAAAACCACTTCCTTAAAAATCATAATTCTATGGTTGGAGGGGAAGAAGGGTCTTCAGCTTCTGTCGCCTATTTTTCATTATATTTTTTTCATTCGTTTTGCTCCTAATTCTGCGGGCTTTTTTTTTCTATCATTTTTTTCTTAACGAAAACCAATATTCCACATCGCTCGCTGATGGACCGATAACATACACGTTATCACAATTTGATAGTCGGAGGAACTTTCACTCCTAACGCCCACTCACGCCCGACTTATCTCTAGCGTGTTTCAAGTAGGAGTAGTAGTAGTAGTAGTAGTAGTAGTAGTACCACTACTACTACTACTACTACTACTACTACTCTCACTTCTTTTTTCCTCCTTCCTCCTTTATACTGTGCCCCGACTATCACCAACACTTGCCAACCGAGTGTTCTCATTTGTTGCCATGGGCCTGCTGACGTCACAAAAGCGGATCACAGCGCATGCGCACATAGACATACACCCAATGACAGAGTCGAATTGAAACGGAAAGGGCATGAGAAAGTCCGTGAATAAAATCTTTGAAAGAACCGCTTTTGCTTGAATTGTCCAATCGGATCAATCGATCCGCGTGACTAGGGTTTCTTAGCAACTAATCGTCTGCCTCTTTCTGTATTCAACTCATGCACATAGTCACTCTTTATCTTGCTCTCCGGGAAGGAAAAGTTTGATACGAGGTTGATGTTTAATTGAGGAAAATCAAGTCCCCCGAAATGAACACTAAGATGGGACAGATTTAAACATTAGCAAACTCGAGAACTCCTCCTTCTTCGCCCACATTTTAATCCTAACCGGAAGATCTCTTTCAGAATCTATCTATCTATCTATCTATCTAGCAAACTCGAGAAGGCTTCCTTCTTCGCCCACATGTTAATCCTAACCGGAAGATCTCTTTCAGAATGTAACTATCTATCTGGCAAACTCGAGAAGTCCTCCTTCTTCGCCCACATTTTAATCCTAACCGGAAGATCTATTTCAGAATCTATCTATCTATCTATCTATCTATCTATCTATCTATCTATCTATCTATCTATCTGTTTCAAGCTTGAAACTGACGACACGAATGTTGCACTAATTTTTTTGTACTAATATATATATATATATATATATATATATATATATATATATATATATATAGTCACAGATAAAACGTGTCTCGCTTCAACTACTGTAAATAAATTTCCTTTCTTCTACCAAAAACTAAACAGAGCTATCATGTAGAAAGTTTCTTTCGAATAACTTTCCATCTGTGGAATAAAATACTGCAAAGCTGTCTCCAAGCCGACTAAAGCATTGTAACTGTTAATTCTTGTCATCCTTCTACTGAAATTCTGACTATTTACCCCAATTCTCTCAAATGTGTTCCTGGTCGCCATCTTACAATCTTTTCATCTCTTATCCTCGAGTTGCCTTCGGACTTTGATAAGCGGTTACCCTTTAGTTGAAAAAAAGTGATGATTTGCTAATTAGATATTTTCAGATCGATTGATCGTGATAGCATGAACGGCCTCGTTCGTATATTTCATGCTCGATAGTAAAAGTACGTTTTACGAATCAGCTTATTAACCTCGGAATCATAAATATGAAAAAGGATATTCTATGCTTTGACCTCCGGCAGACGCTCACATTACCTAAGATGGTTGGCTGCGTGTTGAACATTTGCAAGCATCGATATTCATTATCGACATTAATTCGATCCGGATTTTTTTAACGTCTACATCGAATCTGATCTTAAGGGTTGCCTGAAAACATCTGAGAAAGAGTGAGGTGGAAATTACCAAGCTAGAAAGTTTGCGTATACTTATGATCCAGGTAGTTTAGGGTTAGGGTTAGGGTTAGAGTTAAGGTTAGGGTTAGGGTTAGGGTTAGGGTTAGGGTTCGTTCCCGTGTGGAGTTAAGAGCCTTTTTTATGATCCAGGTAGTATAGCAGTGGGGGTCTCGACACTGAGGCGGACTGGCGACTCGACGTGCTCTGTTCGAATTTGTTCTGTTCCTATTGATACTAGCAAAACAGGATCAAGCCAGTAAAAATGATCGTTACAGGATGATTGTTGTGAAGTTGTCCAACAGTAAATAATAATAATAAAGGAAGTCAAGTCGAGGGTTGGTTTAACAAGTGTATTAACAAAGTAAGAAAGTGACTAGCACTTGGCTAGACAGTTACAAGACTGTGCTTTGTCTTCTCTGTGTCTCTGGTGACTCGCACTATTTATAGTGACAACCGGTGTAGTTTCTCCTGTGTAAGAACGGCCGGTGTAACAATGATTCAGACGCGTTGTATGTGTAACTTGCTAGCATTTCATTCATGGTTTAAAAGCTGTTCATAAAAAAAAAGTAAAATAAACGTAAAATATTATTTCGGCCTCTTTAGTAAACATAATTTCTGAGGAATATATCCCTTCCTTGTAATCAAGGGGGCTTTTCCTGTCGATAATGTACAATTTTCCCTGATGAGCAACAGATTCAGGATAAAGGATATATATTCATCTGAATTTTTGTTGCGAAACGTGCGTTGGATTTGATAAAAGCATTGAATTTGAAATAAATAAATAAATAAATAAAAATAAAATAAAATACAATATAAACATATTAGGGTGTGTTTTTGTCTATCACCGTGTCAAAGAGATTCGCTGAAATATGAAAACAAAGAGATTGAAAGTTTGAATAATTTTGGTTATTCGGATTAGATTTCTCATCTTGGGTGTTATCATCACAACGTTTTGGCTGCTGTAACCTCCGGCCTCCTTCAGGTGTATCTCTTCGAACTCGAGATGAGAAATGTAGTACGAATAACCAAAGCGATGCAAATTATCAATCCTCATCTCAAAAATTCAGAAATATAAAGACTGAAAGTATAGAAGCAAAATTTGGTTGTACTCATTCGACGACACATGAAGATGAAGATGAGGTTGAAGAAATTATAAAATTAGAGAAAATCGATGGTTATGGATTCATTTTTTCCATTGGTCATTGGAATGCACTTATAATTTTTTATATATATATATATTAGTAGTATGTTTTTAAAAGGCTGTGGTCAATGCAAATTCCGGGTAAGATGTAAGCCGGAAGGAACAAAAACAATAAATCGAATTCGAAATATCACTTACTATTTATTTTTTTCTTAAAATCTTACATAACAGCAAGTGTGGTGCTAGCTGTTTGTGTGATGTCCGGATGATTATAAAAATCATTTATTTAATATTTCGGGAAAAGAAACTTCCCTTTGTGAAAATTTAATATACACCAGAGGAAAGAAAGAGGATCTGCCAAAATGGATATATATAGGCAGCATCTTCTCTTGCAGGCAAGTATTGTTGAATATAACAGACAACTTATGTCTGGATATCATTTGGTAGATCATTTCATGAGGATAATAAAGTACAAACCATGTGTTAGTATTATATATGGTTTTGGCGAGAATTATTTAATAAGTACGAAACTATAGTTAGAATAATAGACATTTTAGAATAACTATAGTTTCGTACTTGTTATAATACTAACACATGGTCTGTACCTGATTATCATCATTCCCCTGAAGATGGACCCTGATGGGTCTGAAAGTACCTGGGACACAAATCAAAACTATGGCAGATTCATTGGGCACCCCCTCCCGAAACTAAGATTATCATTCGGAGTATTGAAAGAGTCTACCAAAGGATATCCAGACATAAGTTGTCTGATATATTCAACAATATATATATATATATATATATATATATGGAGAGAATGTATCTCCGACAACAATAAAAAAAAACTAATTCTTACATAGGTTTCACTTCCACAACACTATCCCGAAGACTCACCCTACATCTCTCCGACACTAGCTCTATATGCCAACACCTAAAAAAACATAATTGCACCCCCTCCCAATATAGAAACATCCCTGTTAACAATACCAAAATAATACACCATGATACCAATATCAAAAAATTAAAAATACTCGAAGCCCTCTACATAAAAACTAAACATCCCACAATTAATAATGTCAATTATGAAACTAGTCGCAATATTTTTAAGTGTCTAGCATAATAATTAACATTAACAAATTCTTAGCCATTAGGTAGTTATGCGTTTGAATTGTATGCACTTTCTTTAACGTCATCAATTTCTTAACGGTTTAAACAGTCAAACTTTTAAATCATTCATATGTGTAGAACGCCATCACGCTCTCATGTACATTTCAACTTTACAGACGCTTTTTCAAGTTATAAACTACTTGCCGTTATAATTCAAAAATGAGCACAACAGTAAAGACATAATTTGTAAAGACACTAAAACTAATACCGCCTGAAGATGATTTGACGATTCAAATCGAAGTACTTGCAAAAAAGAAAAAAAATTGGAACAAGAAACCCATGGATCATATTTACATCAATTTGACCGAAACATTAGATGGACAATTCGGAAAATTGAAAAAATTAAAAATAGTCGCATCAAACATAACCACTCCGTGTTATTTAATAATGTTTGCCTAAATGAAAATGTGCTGCCTATATACACACAATATATATATATATATATATATATATATATATATATATATATATAGTAAGCTATGAAAATATATTTATGACAATTAAGCTAGACAGAGACTCCCGTGTTTCATCCCCGGGCGGAATTTTCAGGCTTATATATGTGTGTGTATGCATGTGTGTGTGTAATTTTTATTTATTTTAATTTTTATATATATATTCAAATATGAATTTTATAACATAAAGTAATTATAATAGCTCAATAGTATAAGGCCAGAGCTCTACTATATTCAATATTATTAATGTAATTTTATACCATATCAATGTCATAAAAAACAGACTCACGTAATTTCATGAAACTTGTTTCGGCTTATGGAGGTTAAGCTTTTAAGTTTTTCATTAAACTAGAAATTTAATAATACAGTTAGGTTTATCGGTATTAACTGTACGTTTTTAAAGCAGATAAAATGTTGAAGTGAACTCGTAAATTAGTAATGAAATGGGTTGGGTTAATCATGGTATGAAATAAAATTAATAGTTAATAATACAGCAGAGCTACCCGGTGTGGCCCAGGATATAGCGTGGGATAGCATCATATGCAACATCATGGTAGGGAGAGTTTACATTAACAGCAACCTAGATGCTGGCAGCTAGATATCTTACTCATCGAGCTATTCAGATATATGTTAATACTCTTAAACTAACGCTAATAAATAGATTAGTTCCATTGTGTAACATGTTTGAAAATGTGTCATTAGCTTCTTATGGGGACAGCCAGAGACGCAAAACTACTTCCATTATGTCCACATGCAAATTGTGCATGAGAATACAATTATATTAAAAGTACACTTCCTAGTACGTCTTCGTTTTAAAGGGCAGACATGCACAGACAGAGAGGTATTCTCCTTGATTATATATATATATATATATATATATATATATATATATATATATATATATATATATATATATATATATATATATATATATATATATGATTTTTTGAAGGCTTACCAAAACATTCCGTTTATTGGTCTCCTGAACGGTATGCTTTGGTAAGCCTTCAAAAAATCACATATAAATGCTCTGTACCCTGTAATCGAGTATCATCGAGCTTAGTTTTATTGGCCTAATCCCGGTCTTTCACTGAATAATCTATCTTATAAGTGAAAAATCTCTCTCTCTCTCTCTCTATATATATATATATATATATATATATATATATATATATATATATATATATCTATATATATGCATGTGAATACAATTATATTGAAAGTACACTTCCTAGTATGTTTTCGGTTTTAGAGACAGACATGCCCAGACAGAGAGGTGTTCTCCTTGATTATATATATATATATATATATATATATATATATATATATATATATATATATATATTTCATTTGAATCAAAGGGAAATCAGTTTTTAGTCGAGGGTGTGCTCCCGGGGCCATCTTAATATTATCAAAATTTGCTAAAATTTTGGGAATAGACATAATTTTTAGTCATTTATCTATAGTTCAAATTTCATTTGAATCTAAGGGAAAACGGTTTTCAATGTGTCTTGGGTGGTGCTTCATGGGGGCTACCATCATATAAGTGATATATATCTTATATAGCCTATGACCTTCACTGAGAGGTCAGTAGTCCACATGACAATTTCCAAGCAATTCTGTCCAGCGGTTTGGGTTAACATAAGACACAAATATCAGGCGGACACACACACACTCACAGACAGAGTTACTGTTTTATATATATATATATATATATATATATATATATATATATATATATTATCGAAAACATGAAGGGAAGATTAAAAGTTAATCAAGAAAAAAATGCCAGCCGACTGTATCGAGGGATTAAAACAACGTGAGTTTTATTTTATTTTTTAATTAACTTTTAATAGTGAACGATAAAATTCGTCTAACTTTCATGCTTGCGATAATAAAATGTTGTACTCCCCAAAAAATCATGAAATATATATATATATATAATATATATATATATATATATATATATATATATATATATATATATATATATATATATTGGCCGTACCTGTGATCAGGCTTACTTATTATTATTATTATTATTATTATTATTATTATTATTTTTATTTTTATTTTTATTATTATTATTATCATTTATTTTATTTTTTTTAAATTATTATTATAATTATTATTATTATAATTATAATTATAATTTTTATTATTCTTCTTCTAATGATTATTATTGTTATTAATATTATTATTATTATTGTTATTATTGTTATTATTTTATTATTATTAGTTTTATTATAATTATTTTTATTATTTTTTTATTATTATTATTATTATAATTATTGGTTTGTTGGAAAAAATAACAAAACTATTTTTTTCGATCATCTACCACTAAAAGCCATTGTCAAAATACACCTGTAGTAGGCCGGATGTTACATCGGTCGAAACGGTGTTAGGATAAGATCCATAGTCAGAACAGTAGTCCGAACTATCAAAATAACACATAACCCCGAAACATGTGTTTTAAAAAGAGTTGCGTCAGTTCAAATTATAAATTACAGCTTTTTCGAACAAATCAAACAGAATGTTTTTCAAACATAATTCAATCCCGGAACGAAAGTATAGTTTAGGGTGTATTTTGTTTCATTAAAGTATATAGGAACAACGCGTTAGGGAAGCTAAAGTTTGTGAGTTTATCAACTTTTGTTGGTGCAACAATAGTTAAATATTGAACTCCACTTAACACAAATCATAGATAGAATTATAGAACGGCGTAGAAAACGAAATGCTAAAAATAAGTGATGAGTCTCCATTCACTATTATAAACGATTCATTGAACACAGCTGGTGAGAAAGTGCCCGTTCGTAAATTTTCCGAGTCTATTAGCAAATAAATAAACCTAACTACACATGCTGGGGGTTGAACTCCGGAATCCATTAGGCCAATGAATTCACCCCTGAACGAATCGCTACGTGGATTCGAGTTTTGTTTACTCTCATTTCGTCGTTCAATAAGACGAAAATAGTAATTGTCAATATTTCATTGTAATATTCTCCGGCGTTTCGACGAGATTGCGCGTGGGTTTAAAATAAGATATATTTAACCAGCAACAATTATTGAATGATTTGCCTTTCAGCGAACAGTACATAGATAAGTGGTCACAGAATTTCGTTTATTCACTATAGAATTAAAACGGTATTTAGTTTAAAATGAAGCAGTAAAATAGAGGGAGAGATAGGGACAAAAAATAAGAGATAAAGAGAAGATCAGATTAACACAACCGAACGACTATACATATATATATATATATATAAAGTGGTGTACTAAAATCGAACTTTTAGGAAAGGTAAAACCTATTGTGAAGAGTATACAGCTCAATATCCAGGATAGAGCAGGTAGATATGAAGAAGAATGGAAAGGAATTAGAGAAGCAAAAGCCAAATCAAAATTCAATTCATTCGGGCAGAATTTTGCCCTGTGTTTCTTTCCCTACAACTTTTATTTTATTTTTTCAAATTTTAAATCTTGGCCTTTGCCAACTTATCTATCCCAACGACTTCCTCTGATGATAAGATTTTGATCTTTGAAAAGCCTGGCTTAAGGAAAATTTAACTTGAATACATTGCCTTTTTTGCGGAATATACCTTGCTCTGAGCAATTGAATTGAATTTTGATTTGGCTTTTGCTTCTCTAATTCCTTTCCATTCTTTTTCATATATATATATATATATATATATATATATATATATATATATGGGAAAAGAAGGATGAAGGTAATCCAACGTGATGGGAAAATGAAAAAGGAAAACCAAAAAGGGATGTTTTTTTTATGTGTACAACAACGTTTCGTCTTTATTTATAAGACTTCATCAGGATGATAATATAAAGAAAAATGTCATGCAAGTACGTGCACATATAGGGTTGACATTATGGGAAGAAGGGAGGAAAGTAGTAGCCACTACTGGAGAAAACAGTAGGGCTGACGTCCGGACTTAGTGGAGTCTATAGTGAGGAATGAAAGTAAATGTTTATGAAACTGGGTAGAGAAGGGTGGAAAGGTGGGGGTGAGCAGATATACTGTGGCTGGTTGTAAGAGAAAGAGGGTTGGGATTGGGGTAGGGGGTAGGGGTAGGGGGTAGGGGTAGGGGGTAGGGGTAGGGGGTAGGGTTAGGGTTTGAACCTCGAGGTTAATATTTTCACTGTGTTTAGCCATACTGATGAGTATTCAGAAGACGTAACCTGTTTCTATGAATAACAATATTTTACATATTCGCTCCCAAAAGAGTAGGGCACTATGATGTAGAAAAGCATTGTCTCCATTTACGTTAATGAGCAAGATTCCTTCTTAAAAAGAATTGAATCCTCTAAGGTAACTGATATTGTACATCTGATGTAAGATAGAAAGAAATAACTGTCCCACTACGGAGAAGTACTAGGATAAAGCGACCAGCAACCATCTGTCATTTGTGTCATCATACTATCAGGGGGAGTGTGACAATAAAGAGGAACACTCACCGTCAGGAAAAAGAATGAGGTGCTTCGCATGTCATGTCTGCAGATTAAAAAAGGGTTTCTCTTCATAGATGCAGGTCTTCATGATAGGGTCTGATTTGCATATGTGGAGATCAGCTGATATAAATGAAGAGGGCAGCTGGGAAGGAAGGGGAAGCGATTTGGATTGGAGAGAGAAAAGCAGAGAGAAAGTGGATTGCACGGAATTCGGTTGGAAATTGAATTACAGTCAAAACTTTATTTTTATTCTTTTATTTTTCTGGCACAGTTAGTTAACAGTAACTGATATTCTAAATACAAAGTAAATAAAAGTGAATTAAAAAAATTGTTTAAAAAACTAGTATATTGTTTCCTTATAATTCGACGTTTTTTTAATTATTTGAGAACGATTTTGTCTTTTGCCTTACAATGCGCCTAGGTTTCTGATATCACTTTTTTATAAGAGCCATATCTCTTTCCCTTGAGCATTCTTTTGTGGTCTGCTAACAGTCACTAGTCGGTAATCCTGATATGAGGAATAGCGTGTGTGTGGAAACATTTCAAAGTATTGCCGTCATCATATTGTTACAAAGTGTATTGTCTTCATAAAGGAGCACTTTCTTCTTCATTTGTGGCCATTTTTTCCGTTCTCTAGTTGAGTTCTTTGATAACATATAGTTTTTTGATATACAGTGTAAACATTTTCTTTCATATATAGCTTATATTTGTTTGGTTGAGGTTAAATGTTACATTAAAAAAAAACTTATGATCTTACTTCCTGCTTAATCTTAACTTTAAGTCGTAAATTTCTAGTAGTTCCGGTGTGAATTTGTACATTTTTCAGCTTTACAATAAGTAGCGTTTTTAACTATCGATTGGCCATCATCCCTATATAGTCTTATGCCCTTAAAATAAATTACTCTAGATTGTGTTAAACTAAAAGTAATAAATAGTCCTACTAAAATACATACTAATAATATTAAAGAAGGAAAGATGAAGATAAAAAATTGCATAAAATTACATAAAATTACATAAAATTGATACAAATTTTAATACATCGAAAGTTCAGATGCTAGGAGTCACACTAATCCTTAAACCATGTTTTTTCAAAGAAACCATTGTTTAAGGATTAGTGTGATTCCTTGCATCTTAACTTTCGATGTAATAAAATTTGTATCAATTTTATTTAATTTTATGTAATTTTATGCAATTTTTTTATCTTCATCTTTCCTTCTTTAAATTGATTGCTCTACTCAACGTATTGTCCTTTTGGCTAAGATCAAAGTGTAGTATCTGTTCCGATGGATACTGCACCCCATAGACTGATATTGTCTTGGTCTTCGGGGCTTGATTTACCCCTGTCTATGGGTCTGTCCTGTGCAGTTCTAGGAGGTCCACCCTCCCAGGCGTCGCCTCCCCTCTTTGGGGAGGAGTAAGTTTATTGCTTACTGCCTGAGGCGCCTCAACCGGGGAATGCCGACGAGGCTGGCCAGGCAATTTTTAATGGCCACAGTGCTCACCTCTCGGGCGCTGGCTTTTTAAACCTCACTTTCCCGACCCGACGTTGGGTCACATCTTACCTTGTGAGTAAGATAAAACTGGCCTTGTGCCTAACTCCTGGAGAGGAGTAAATAAATACTCAACGTATTGAACTTTACTTTATCACGATTTATCACTTTAACGATACTCCTCTTATCGTTAATTCTATTATTATTACTAATAATGTTTTATAATATTCTCTATTCAACAGAAAAATATTACCTTTTACTTTTATTTTAGCAATTCAAAATTAAAAATAAAATAAAAATGTGTATATGAAGTTTAAAGCTGAGAGAGCACGGGTACACATAGTAACTCTAGTTCCCGGACAACGTCGATGTCAGCTCGTATGTATATATTTACGTCTGCCGATGAAGTTCCGAGTATAGCCGATGGCATTCATCAGATACGCACTATAATAATCTGCTTATTTTTGCTAAGTAATCATATGTCAAATATCAGCCTATATCTGTTAGTGTTTTGATTAGATATTTCTGAATTTAAAGAAGAAACGAAAAAGGGGAAAGCGAACAGAATTCCGTCGAAATTAAGATCAGATGAACAGCTTGTACCACTTTGAATTATAACCCGCTGCTTCAACGACAAAGCTAAACGTGCAAATACCGCCACGAAATTGATAACCTAATCATGTGACCTTGAACGCTGCAGCGTGTTCGTTGATCACGTAGCTTAACAAAGAGCTCAGAAATCAACCTTCGAATCAACTCGGAAATAATTCGATTGTTACGTCATCCCTTCAACGGTTAACGAATTACTTCTTTTTTTTTTTTCGGTTCTTTTCGGCCATGTTTGTTTTTGGTTTGTTTTTCGCAAATATGATCAGAGAAATATCACCTGCAATTTATTCTCTGAGAAACAAATTAAAATTTCATGATTCGTTTAAATTTTCTCTTGAAGCAAAGACGAATTTTAGTTGATAACTGTTGTACACATGTCGTCACAAAATGACGCCATACATTTTTCATTTCTTATCTTTGATTAATAATGCAGTACAGCGCAGGTGTGTTCTGTAACTGCTAAAATGGTTAGGGTTTTGGGTGAGGGTTAGGGTATGGGTTGGGTTTGGGTTAAAGTTTTAGGGTTAGGGTTAGGGTTAGAGTTAGGATTTAAGATAGAGTTAGGGAAAAGGTTAGGGTTAGGGTTAGAGTTAGGGTTTAAGATAGAGTTAGGGAAAAGGTTAGGGTAAGGGTTTGGGTTAGGGTTAGGGTTTGGGTTAGGGTTAGGGTTAGGGTTAGGGTTTGGGTTAGGGTTAGGGTTAGGATTTGGGTTTGGGTTAGGGTTAGGATTTGGGTTTGGGTTAGGGTTAGGGTTTGGGTTAGGGTTAGGGTTAGGGTTAGGATTTGGGTTTGGGTTTGGGTTAGGGTAAGTGTAACGGTTTAAGTTAGGGTTAGGGTCACGGTTAGGGTTAGGGTTTGGGTTAGGTTTAGGGTAAGGGTGTGTGTTAAGTTTAGGGTTAGGGTGTGGGTTTGGGTTTGGGGTTTGGTTAGGGTTAGTGTTAGCATTAGTGTTAGGATTTGGGTTTGGGTTAGAGTTAGGGTTAGGGTTAGGGTTAGTGTTGGGTTAGGGTTAGCGTTAGGGTTAGGGTTTGAATTAGGGTTAGGGTTAGGGTTTTGGTTTTGGTTTGGGTTAGGGTTAGGGTTAGCATTAGTGTTAGGGTTTAGGTTGGAGTTTGGGTTATGGTTAGAATTAAGGTTAGGGTTTGGGTTAGGGTTAGGGTTAGTGTTAGGCTTGAATAAGCTCTCATCTTTTGTTAGGGTTAAGGTTAGGGTTAGGGTTTGGGTCGAATAAGCTCTCATCTTTGGCTAACCTGTAAAATATCCACAGCAAAAGCTCGTCTTTTAATACTGTCTCTATAGTATTTAATAGTAGTATGATACTATTTCATACTATTTCATACTATTTCATACTTGTATTTTCATACTGTATACAACTAGTTTTTCATATTATTTTAAAGTATTTTGTTCCGGAATTTTTTCGATGATGGTTGATAATTTGTAGAATTTGGTACATTCGGACTACTCTTCTCATCTTGGGTGTTTTTTTGAAATTCCGTCCAGATTTCTGAGTTCGACAGAAAGATTCGCAAGTTCGACAAGGTACACCTGAATAAGGTCGGAGGTTACATCGGCTGAAACGTTGTAAGAAAAACACGCAAAATGAGAATTCTACATATCTAAAAGTAGTATTTTAATACAATTATTAAACTAGTATTTTTATACAATTTTAAACTAGTATTTTTATATTATTTTAAACTAGTATTTTTATAATATTCCACACTCGTATTTTCAATATTTAAAAGTATAATTCTTATACAATATTCAACCAGTATTTTATATTATTTTTAAGTAGTGTTTTTAAGTACTATATTGAACTAATATTTTAATACTATTTGACTCTACTATTTTCATACTAATTAACGCTTGTGTATTTTAATACTTTTTTAAAGTAGCATTTTAATACAATTTTAAACTAATATTTTCATATTATTTTAAAGTAGTATTTTTATACCATATGCAACTAGTATTTTATATTATTTTAAGTAGTATTTTTTCTATATTGAACTAATATTTTAATACTATTTGACTATAGTATTTTCATACTAATTCACACTTGTATTTTCATACTATTTCTAAGTTGTATTTTCATAGTATTTCACGCTCGTATTTTCATACTTTTTTAAAGTAGTATTTTCATACTTTATCAAACTAATATTTTTATACTATTTCAACTTAGTAATTTCATACTAATTCACACTAGTATTTTCATAGTATTTCTAAGTTGTATTTTCATAGTATTTCTAAGTTGTATTTTCATAGTATTTCTAAGTTGTATTTTCATAGTATTTCTAAGTTGTATTTTCATAGTATTTCTAAGTTGTACTTTCATAGTATTTCTAAAGTAGTATTTTCATAGTATTTCTAAGTTGTATTTTCATAGTATTTCTAAGTTGTATTTTCATAGTATTTCTAAAGTAGTATTTTCATAGTATTTCTAAGTTGTATTTTCATAGTATTTCTAAGTTGTATTTTCATAGTATTTCTAAGTTGTATTTTCATAGTATTTCTAAGTTGTATTTTCATAGTATTTCTAAGTTGTATTTTCATAGTATTTCTAAGTTGTATTTTCATAGTATTTCTAAGTTGTATTTTCATAGTATTTCTAAGTTGTATTTTCATAGTATTTCTAAGTTGTATTTTCATAGTATTTCTAAGTTGTATTTTCATAGTATATCTAAGTTGTATTTTCATAGTATATCTAAGTTGTATTTTCATAGTATTTCTAAGTTGTATTTTCATAGTATTTCTAAGTTGTATTTTCATAGTATTTCACGCTCGTATTTTCATACTTTTCTAAAGTAGTATTTTAATACTTTATCAAACTAATATTTTTATACTATTTCAACTTAGTAATTTCATACTAATTCACACTAGTATTTTCATACTATTTTAAAGTGGTATTTTCATAATATATCAAGCTTGTATTTTAATACTATTTCAATCTAGTATTTTCATACAATTTTACACTCGTATTTACGTAGTCCGGCCCTGCTACGCTTTATTATTGCAATCCGGCCCGCAGACCTCCCAGTAAAATTCATATCATTTTGTGACATAGACGTAAAAGTAGATTTCAATTAAGATTTACAGTGGCATAAAAATGTATAAATATCAGCGAGCGATGATGCATGTATATTTCATTTTTCTTTAACTATTAATTTCAAATCCTTGGCCTGAGATAAAAATAGAAAAAGAGAAAGAGAGAAAGGCAAAGAGGAAACG
>OY744533.1:9028492-9058492 GCA_963556195.1 Sepiola atlantica
AGTAGTAGTAGTAGTAGTAGTAGCATCATTATTATTATTAGTATTATTATAATTATTATTTTTATTATCATTTTAACTAAGAATTCTAGCACCAACACTTCATATAACCCACTTCCGGTTTCAATAAAAATCAATTATGCATAAATGTAATATTCATGTTTAATTCATTATTCTTAAGATTATTATTATTATTATTAATATTAATCTTATTATTATTATTATTATTATTATTATTATTATTATTATTATTATTATTATTATTAATATTAGCATTATTTTAATTCTTATTATTGTTAGCATTATTATTATTATTATTATTATTATTATTATTATTATTATTATTATTATTATTATTGAATCAACCACATATTTGGCGTTTTAATAGTTTTATGTTTCCATAAAATCATTAATCTCCGCCCAGCACGTCTGACAATTTGCTCTTCTTTCTGTGCGTGTAAAAGTTTCATAATTAAATTGTATTATTTTTAAAAAATCTTATTCTAATTGACTACTAATTGAAATCACAAATTCATTAGCGGAAAAGAAATTGAAATTTTGAAAATCTCCCAACGTAAACTGGTTTTCACGTGAGTGGTATAGTAGATACATGTTGACAACAACAATACATCAACATAGTGTTCAGTACTGGGCGTAGAACAGAACAATTTCCCGAGCAACGCCAGGTATTCCTGCTACTTCATAATATCGCTGTTTTTTTATTTATTCATTTATCACCGAAAAAAAAGAATTGTGCTCCGATGGACTAGCTGCTATAGTTCCCCCTCAACGTAAATACACTCGACCAACTCGCCAATCAGCTAAATCTCATGCATTTACTGTGGAGGTCCCTAGATGCTGTAGAGCCTTCTGCTTCAATAGCTTCTTTCCTCGTGCTCCTGGATCATCGCATTTATACCATAGTAGGACTTTTTATCATTAAATGTTCTGTCCTTGTGAATAAGTGGGCTATAACAATAGTTTAAATAGATATTTATTAGTATTATTTACATACATCGATGTTTCATGCTTATGCAATCTTCAGTGTCAACTCTTACCGGTTTCAAAGTCACCACTGAGTCATTGTCCGGTATTCTACGCCTCGCCCACAACCAATTAGCACGGAAAATGAAAAGAAATGTAACTCTATACACGGCATAAAGTTGCGAATACGTTCGTCGAACACTCTCGACTAGTGTCCTATCTGTGTCCGATTCTAAGTACATATAGATCTTAATTTCTCTTAATTACGTTCCCGTTGGCCGAGTGGATATGGCGACTGCTTGCAATTTCTAGGCTGACTTTGTGAACCGGGTTCGCGCATGTCTGAAATTGTAACTTTCCTGCACTGATGAGTGTAATAACCTTGAAACGCTAGCGTCTGTAGGTATTAATATATATATATATATATATATATATATATATATATATATATATATATATATATTAAATGTATACGCATTTCGATAATAATTGAATATCTATTATGGACCCTTTAATTGCTTGATAAGATAATATAACACTCTCTTATATATATCTCTTATATATATATATATATATATATATATATATATATTGTAGCATGAAAAAAATATATATAGCAAGTAAGCTACACAGAAACGTTTATTTCCCATGCCGTTCATATGACATTTTATGCCAGCCTCCTCGGTTAAAGCGTCGGATTTGAAGTTGTAAACAAACAACTCTCGTTCCGGCTTAAATGGGCATCTTTACACTGATGGTTCCATAAGGATGAAACCTATACGTATGTATATAATAATAAAACATTCATTATGAAAATAATTATATATATATATATATAGAGAGAGAGAGAGAGAAAGAGGAGAGAGAGAGAGAATGTTACGGAAGTTTGTAATAGACGAAACAGAATAGAATCGAGGGGGTTAACATAGACTGTTAGAAAGGGTGAAAGTGATAGATAGAAAGTTAGTCCTAGGTATGTAACTTGATGAGTTATTTGTAAAATACGGCCTATTAATCATTGCCTTTGTTCAGTCTAAAAAACAATTGATACTCACTTTAAACAGTGGCTGTGCGTGTCATTGTGAAACAAGGATTGCGCAATCTCTACCTCCCGAATCGACACTGCTTGATTCCAGGGTTTAGAAGAAGTCCAGGACGACTGGAATCAATGCCCAGTTAGACGCAGAGCACATACAGCAACTTGTATTCGATAATTGTCACCCATTTAGTACTGACCAGGCTCAGTGACGCTTAACTTTTATATTCAAACGGGAACCAATGTTTCAACGTGATTATGCTGTTACGGCCTATTAGAACAATAAAAATTGATTATTTTCTTATTAAGTATACCTATATCCCAAAACCGAGGAATATTTTAGCAGGTATTTCGTGTGATTAAAATATATAGGAAGAATCTTTGAGTAGAGTTCGAGGTTTTATTTTAATTGGCGATATTATTGAGATGAGGTATCATTGCTTAGTGGATTTATTTACGTATTTTCTCGCGGTCGTCATCATTTTGGTTCTTTAGCGCGTTATTTTATGCAGTGAGGTATTATACTTTGTGTCAAAGAGTGGGTTATCATATAGTCGGTCAAGCTATAACTATTTCCAAATAAAAGAATTTGTGAAAAAAGCCTTCACTTGCCTATATAAAAAATTATATTTGACCAATTTAATTTTTTAAAATTTTATACTGGGTCTCTTGAACCGATGTCAAAACGGGAAAGTTCCCTCAAGTTAATAAATAATACATTCTCCAGCAACCTAAGCATAAGCGCCGTGTAAATGAATAAGTTTTCAGCGAATTATTGCATATATCCTTTTAAAAGAAGAGCCACATACTTCACAAGAATATGGTTTATCTCTGTTGTTTAGTTTTATTTCACTCGATGTTCTCAAAAATCAAGGGGCCCTTTTCTTGGGGCTAACACTTGATCTCTCTATAGGATGCATAGATGTTCGAATATTCCATTAAAGTTCTCTTTTACTTGTCAAACGTTGAGTTAGTAAAGAAGTTAAGAACATTCATTTTACTCTCCCTAATTGACCAGTTAACTATTTTGTAGTATATCTTTCTGTTGATCTCTTGCTCTTACCGGATTCCAGGACAAGAATTCATCTTGTCTGGTGGAGTATCCAACTAAGTGTTGTTACTTCAGGTAACATCACTAGGAGAAGGAGCACTATTTCTCGTATGAGCCAGTGTATAGCCATACCGAAAACATCGTATTTATTTATTTTATTAAAACCGTGTTCTGCGGCTACGGTAGTCAAATGACATCCCGTAGCTGCAATCAGTCCTCCATGCTAGTCCCAGGGCATCTGACCTTGTCATGCGCAAATTGTCGTAGGCAATACAGTTGTTTCGCTGTACGTAGTGGTCCTAGTCCCGCCTGCTTGAGGCCAGCACGTAGTGTGCCCAGCAGATTTGTGCAGTGCCGTCCTAGTCGCGGTTGGTAGGCTTGCGAACCAGTAACGGCAAAGTCTAGTGCCCTCTGTGCGGGAGTGTCAGGGTCCATTCATAGGACATGGCCTAACATAAACCATCTTTGTTCAGCGACCTTTATGGAGAGGGTTTTTTCGTTGCACAGCTCGTATAGTGCCTTGTTGCTGATAGGTTTTTTCGGCCAGCAGTGACCTGTTATGTAACGGAGGTGTCTGCGGTGGCACGCACCCAGCTTGTCAAGCATGGCTTTTGTTATTGCCCAGCTGTTGCTATTGTAGAGCATGATGGTCACGCAGTTGTGTATGTGCTGCGAATACTATGTAATTTTGAATATTTGTCAAGGGTTTACTGATAGGGGGAAGTATCCTCATGTCAGGTTGTTCTAACAAACGCCTGTACAGAGAGACTCAAGCCACTCGAGGATGGTGTCTAGTAGGTTATTTAAACTGCGTGTCTGCTCTGGCAATCCCACCGCACAACGTTGAAGTCAATTCAAATAAATTATCTGTATTACCTCTAACTTTTCTACGATCGAGCACTTTATTGATTTCTTTTTAATATAACTTGGCACACTATATATATATATATATATATATATATATATATATATATATGTGTGTGTGTGTGTGTGTGTGTGTGTTTGAAGGTTTACCAAAACATTTCGTTCATTAAATCATTCATCACAACAAAAGGCTTTTTTCCTTTCAAAGTTTATTTATTGATCAGATTTTTCAAAGTTAAAGGTTTTTCCCTACACGTGTTTCTCTACTCAAGCATCAAAGTGTAGTATCTGTTCCGATGGATACTACACCCCATGAACTGGTATTGTCTTGTCCTTCGGGACTTGATTTACGCCGGTCTATGGGATTGTCCTGTGCAGTTCTAGGAGGTCCACCCTCCCAGGCTTTGCCTCCCCTCTTTAGGAAGGAGTAAGTTAATTGCTTACTGTTTGAGGCGCCCCTACCGGGGAATGCCGACGGGGCTGCCCAGGCAATTTTTGATGGTCAGAGTGCCCACCTCTCGGGCGCTGGCTTTTCAACCCCCACTTTCCGACCCGACCTTGGGTCACATCTTACTTGTGGGAGTAGGATAAAACTGGCCTTGTGCCTAACTCCTGGAGAGGAGTAAATAATACTCAAGCAGGTTCCTGCTTGGCAGTTCATCAGGGGAATTATATACCTGGAATAAGAATTTCAACAACTGACAATACCCAATGTGGTGTTGCCCTAATTAAGTCTATTTAAGAAGAAAACAGAAGAAAAAAGAAAAAAACTCCTAAGAAAGTAGTCTGGTTGCTACTATGCATACCCAACAAGAATTAGTCCCAATGCAGTCCAAAAGAATCAGGAACAATGTGCGAGAATACACCTCCTCATCAGGCGGCACAACGTTGAAAGAATCCCCCCAACAAAAATAAAACGGTCAACACACAGTCCACAAGTTAGCGTTCCATGCCACTGATAATGTGGGCATTCCGCATGTATTCCATCAAAAAAGACAGCATTAACGCCAGGAACGTATGTGGTCGTACGAACCTTTTTCTATGGCTGACTTGCTCCCACTCGGGATAAACACACAACGAGGCAAATGATCATAAGAATGAAGTATGTTGGCGTTTATTCTCTGGTCGTTAATTATATATAAATAAATTTCAGCATTTATAGAAAGTATAACTGACGAGAGACTAGCGTCCTGTTACGAATATGCTTCAAGTTATTTAGTCGGGTTAACGTTATAAGACCGCGGATGAGCACCGGCTTTAAGTGTCGTTCAGGCTGAGTAAGGGACGGATACACTGATAGTGGTTTTAACGAAAGGTTTCAAAATGTATCACTTTATTGTGAAGCCGTCCAGGAACGAACATGCTGACTAGTATTAAAATAATTATTATCTACGTCTGTAGATTTTCCTCTATTTCTACCTTTGCTTTCTATCTTCCTTTCTTTCTTCTGCGCCATTAGTGGCAATAAGAAATGGTCTCATTACGTGTTAATAAGACGACAAATAGAGCGGACTCGATCTAATTGCTTCGCTATCTGCACGTAAACAAATGAAGAGGGATAGATGGAGGCGCAAAGGTTTCGGCGCGGGCGTGAAGTATTCACGCCCGTTCGCGCATGCGTTTAACCGGGCGACAACACGGACAGACATCCGGCGCGCTGACTTTTTCCAAGAGTTACGAGAACAACACGAAAAGCAAATGGAAAACGAAAACAAAGTGAGGAACAGACGACATAGAATAAACGAATAATGAATCGAGAGAAATAGAAGAAAGAATAAAAGGTAAAAATTAGAATGAGAAATAAATGTTATTTGTTTGTGACGCTTGTCGGAATTGGACAGTGTCGTTGTAATTGTCTTTGAAGAAATGTTAGGAGATGCTCCTTGAACAAGAATCATTGTAATTAGCGTGATAGGGAATATATATATATATATATATATATATATATATATATATATATATATATATATATGTGTGTGTGTGTGTGTGTGTGTGTGTGTGTGTGATTTTATGAAGGCTTACCAAAGCATTCCTTTCAGGACACAAATGATCACCATTAAAGATATTTTTTCTTACAAATATTATTTATTCAAATTAAATGTGTTTTCCTAAACTTGTATCACTACCAAGCAGTTACTTGCTTGGCACATCATCAGGGAAATTAAATGTCTGGAATACTGGTTTCAACTGCCGACAATACACAATGTGGCGTTGCAATAGTTGAGGTCACTTAAGAAGAGAAGAACAAAAATAAAAATAAAAGTTAAAATTAAAAAACAATAAAGAACAACGATAAAAAAAGGAAGTCCTAGAAAAAGTCTTAGAAAAGTAGCTCGTGCATTATTTCTTCCACCAAGCCAACAAGCAAATAATCGGTCCCAAATACATTCAAACAAAATAAAAAACCGGAACAATGTGCGATAATACACTTTCACGTCGGCCGGCACAATGATGAATAACCCCCCCCCCAAAAAAAAAATCATTCAAGATACCGCTCACAAGTTACCATTCCAATCCAATGATAGTATGGGAATTCTAAATCCAACTTCTCATATATATATATATATATATATATATATATATATATATATATATATATATATATATTTATATATATATATATATATTATAATTATAATATAAAATGAAGTAATAAAATAAGGTGTCAATCAAATTTTATTAGAATTCAAAGTTCAAGCAAAGTATCTTAAAGTCTTTAGCGCATGATTTTCAAAGATAATTCTTCTCTTCAGAGGACCATTACCGCAGTTATACTACTACAGGTAATAAAATTACGCTTTGAAAATATATAAAATTATATACACAAATACATAAAAATACATAACATCAAACATATCAACCCAAAAACATATTTTTTGTTGAATCCATACAGTCCATCCAGGTCATACAAACTGAGAAACATAATCAGAAAAGACATTACTCCAAGTTATAAACAGCAGTCCATATACGTGAAATTGAAGGAGCTGACAAAGTCATCCAGTCGCGAAATGTGTCAATATTCAATGTTAATGATAATAGATCAAATAATATAGAAAGTTCAATCAAAATTCCAAAATCCCGATATGTGCAACCCAAATCAAATCAAAGTTCATTGTTCAATTAGAAAACCCGTTAAATCCGAATTGAGCAAAATAAGACTGAATCCCGGTCGCATCTTGTCTGGTTGAATCGCTGGGGAGAGAAGATTACCCAGTATATTGAGCTTCAGTTTTTATCCGGATGTTTCACTTATTATAAGATATTAGTTGACGCTTATATCTTTTGTTGGATTGTGTCATATATATATATATATATATATATATATATATATATATATATATATATATATATATATATATATGTGTATATATATATATATATATATATATATATATATATATATATATATATATATATATATATATATATATAATCCAGGTAAAACATTCCCAGGGTAGCAATCCAAAGAATTTCAACCGGGTTTATAAAAAAGTGCTCAATATCAAATAGAGCTTTTATATATGATTATTTTTATTTACACAGATGTTATATTAAATGTTACATATTATATTTTATATTAATATTTTTCTTATTATTTTTTTATTTTGATTTTTATTTTAACATTTTGATTCTTAACGGTCCCAACCACGTGACTTTCCAAATTTTGAAATTTTAAATTTATTTTCTTTCTTCCTCTTTTTTCTCCATTTCATTCTTTCCAAATATGATATAAGGTTAAGATCCCATTCTAACTCTGCTTGATGAGATCTCAGTTTATAATAGCTGTTGATCAATAACATCGACTTGCCAGTGTCGCAGATTTTGTACATGTCTGTGTAAATAAAAATAATCATATATATATATATATATATATATATATATATATATATATATATATTGGTACAGAAAAATTGATACAACATTTGTACCGTCGGTTTCAAGTTAAAAAGGACTTAACTATCCGGCTCTCTTTCTGAAAAAAGCCGGATGGTTAAGTCCTTCTGAGCTTGAAACCGACGGTACTAATGTTGTAATCATTTTTCTGTACAAAAATATAAATAAATATCACGCTCTTAATTTTAATTCTCAATTAATCGCGCACTCTGTTGGGATTTGTCCCAACATATTACAAAAGAAGTTATATATATATATATATATATATATATATGGACATAAAAATAAATATATAATGTATACCTTGAAATAAGAAACTATCATGAAAGAATTGATGCTCGATATACGAGATAGAGCAACAATTTCGACAAGTAAAAGATGAGAATAAAGATTGTAAAAATATAAAATCTATTACGTCATCAGTTGTTCAAAACAAGGTGTATTAAATTTTTTTAAAAGATTTATGGTTTCTTCCTTAAGCCATGGCTTTTTAAAAAATGGATTTTTGTATGCATATTGTATCTGAATTTCCTATGCTAACACAACATCAATATAAAAAATGAAGAACCGACCAAGTCGCTCACGCACTGCACTTGAATATATGCAAACTTTATGAATTGGACCACAATGAGAAGTTAGAGCATAAGCCATACGTGGGACAGGAGAACGGCAAACGGTACTGCTTGAATGTCTAACGTCAAGGGAATTGTTATTCTTATTTGATAGTAATCTCAACTTTTTGATGTTTGTAGTTGAATTTTTCTTTATTGAACATCAAGTCTATTCACTTGACTTTCGACATTCAAGCTGTACTTTAACACTCTCCCATTTGTAGGATTGGAAAATAAATTGTCTCGTCAATCTGTTTAAGTAAACGCCTCCTTTTTTATTTGTTATGTTATAGTTTTTGTATTAATTAATGTTTTATTATAATACACCTATTTGCTTATGTAATGTTGTATTTATTATGTATTAATTTCTTAAATGTTCACTATTCCATGGCGCATGTATACACTCTTCTGAGTGCTAGTTTACATTATTGTCTGGGTTTTTTTTTAAGTAGCGGGAGGAACGATAATATATCTGGTTGCTTACCAACCCGACTCGATAATGTTTTATTGAAAATGAATATAGTTTATATTTCATATTGAATTTATATATGAATCAAATCAATATGTCTGATTGTAAATGTGAAGGGTTAGGTTAGCGCAATGGTTATAGACACGGAATATATCAGCTTAAGGCGAGTTAAGGTTGTTGATAGAACGTTGAATTAAATTAACAAAGAAGCCATATTAGTAACAGGAAAGAGAGGCTGGAAGGAAAGAAAAAGGTGTTGAATGTTTACCTAAACAGCACACATTAGAAAGAAGGTGTGGCCATGTGTATTCTGTATTACTTATATATGATTTTAACGCATCTCCCTGGCCATCGTTCGCGGCAACGCTATGTCAGTAACGGCGGCGTCACTTCCGTTCTAATCGTCATCTGTTGACTCTCTCTTTATTTCTTTCTCTTCACCTCTCTATCTACCTATGTCTGTATCTGTTTCTTTGCTTTTCTTTCTTTCTCCTCCCCCCTCTCTATCTACATATGTCTGTATCTGTCTCTTTGCTTCTCTTTCTTTCTCTCCCCCTCTCTATCTACTTATGACTGTATCTGTCTATTTGCTTCTCTTTCTCTCACATTAGTTTTATAAGTAATATATATATATATATATATATATATATATAAAATTATGATAAATATTTTTAATTTTAACTAATTTTGACGATTGTACGTATATTAAATGAAATAAAAGAACAAGCCAAGTTATATAAACAAAAATCACACCAAAAACACCAAGTAGACAATGATGTTACTTCTTTGATTTGATGAGGTTCGGATGAAGCTGCTACCCAATAAAGAAGCGAAAGTAAAATAGAAAGTATCTACTTTATCATGGCCGCCATATCTGATATGAGAAATTGTGACCCGATGTTGATAAAATTAAATCTCGAATTATGTTAGGTCGCATAGCTTTTCGCGCAATTTTTAATGTTAGAATTTATTAAAAAAAACATTCCGAATGTATTATTAGTTAATAAGTATTTGTTATTTTGTAATATAATGCTATTTAGTTAATAATAAAAATTAAACTATTTAAAAAAATATTTTCGAAATAAAAAAAACATTTGTTATTATAAAAGGAAAGGGTAGTTTGCTTGAAGAATTGCTAGTAAACAAGTAAATATGAAGGTGAGAATTCCGAGGCAGGAGCAATGCCATGTTGAAAACCGGAAGATGGAATAAGAATGAACAAAAATAAATAACAAGAGACGGTAAATCTCAGATCAATTCAGTTATATTTCAAAATTTAAATATAAAGACAATAAATTGTAAAATTGGTGGGCTTACTGTTAAATATTTCAAGGTCCGGAATGGTAGAGACTTTAATATTTTCGAGAGTAACAACCTCTCTTTTTCAAAAAGAAAACAAAAGTTGGACTGGCTGTGTCAGTTGAAGAGAGCCAAGTGGACGCTGCTATCCAAACAATAGAAACATGAGATTCGCAGAAAGAAAGGCAAGTCCTACAGAAAATGCAATAGTTAAGATATGTAATAGATTATCAAGATTAATTTATTTAGTTAATCTTAAATGATAATATTTGGATTTAATTTATATTGTTGTTGTTTTTTATTATTATTATTATTATTATTATTATTATTATTATTATTATTATTATTATTATTATTATTATTTGTTTTTTATTTATTATTTACTTTTTGTTTATTATTATTATTATTATTTTATATTGAATATTCAATATTTATGTTAAGTGTTGTAATTGTAAATATAGGTTCGAATAGTCAGGTAAAGATTAAGTGAGATAATTATGGATCAGCATAAAATGGTCAAAGGGGGATAATGATGTGGAGTAAAATAATACATGGTCGGATAAGATAAAATAATTCTATCTACCTAAGCCTTAATATGTTCCATTATACTCAACCTAGAGTGTGAGAACAGGAGGTTGTTATTTCTTTATTATAAAAAAATGTTTCATTTGATTATTTGTTAAAAATATTTTCAAAATTTAAAAAAAAATAGCTAGATCTTATTATTTGTTAATAATATACTTTCTACTTTACCGAAGCGGACTATTAGTCCACTATATGTGTATGTGATGTAATCTTTTACATTTTGTTGTGTATTCTTTGCTTTATTATATTAGGTTAGACTTTCTGTCGGAGGTTATCCTTATATTCTACGTCATACATATAAATATAAGTATTTTATATACTAATTGGGAATGATCCACACAACACCTGGCCACTCTGATTCTCACCTGAGTATTGTAAAAAGGCATGAAACTGCCGGCGTGAGATAATGAAATGTGTATGATATATAAATAGTCTTATATACAACAATAACAAATAATAATAATTTTGGCTCATATGAACAAGAAAATTATTCATGTTAGCTATATCGATTATTAGTATTTTTAGTTGTACTCACCAGGAGTTATCACACAAGTCATCGTCAGTGATTTATCACCGACTACAACCTGTGGTGTTCCCTGGAGTCTGGGTGACAATAAATCTCCCAAGATTTCCAGTACTCTCCACCTCTTTTGGATCATCATCGCTCATGTCCTTGTGGTATCGCAACAGCCGCTTACAATTATTTCTGGCTAACAAAAAAAATTAGTCCCCTCAGAGATTTAGGTGGCAAAAAAGCCTCGCTAATGCCTCAGCACTCTCCGACTTCCAGTGTAGGTCTGGTTAATGATCTCCCTCCCTCCTCGGTCTTACCATCCTCCTTGACCCTTCACGATTATTTTTCTGGTGTAAGCCGAGGCATAGTGTTATCTGGTTTCTAACTGAGTTTCGGATTTTAAATTTGCTCACTCTGCTTTTACTGTAGTAATATTATATTCTATATATTTTCTTTCTCTATAAAGTTTACTCGGTCCCATAAGGGTAGACGTACGATTTGTAGAGAAAAATGTACAACAATATTTACTATCTGTAGATATTGTAGTACATTTTCTCAATTTTGATTAATATATAATGAACAATTACGAATAACGTTCCCTATTTTGAATGATCTCCCCTTTGTATAACTCTCCTGCTTTTACTAAACAATATAAATAGCAGCACTAATCTTGTACCGACATTGTATGTCGAATAAAGCTTTCTCAAGTTACGTCTGTTCTCGTTTGGCATTACATAATAGACAAGTGGAATATGGCAGTTGAAAATAGAATAACAGAAAAACTATTTGATATACTTACCTATCAGGCACAAGTATTTATGTACACAAACAATTACACAAAAATATCGAGTTGAATTTTAGTGGTGAATAAAATTAATTTCTTAATTATATTTCCTAAGAAGCGACTCCATTTCTTCTAGCGAATTAATTCCCCTTTTTCATTTGGAGGCTACATAGAGAAGTCGACTGTTCGGCTCGCTTCCAAAACCCAGACTGGCAAAACTCTGCTGCCCAATTATATTTCCTAAGAAGCGACTCCATTGCTTCTAGCGAATTAACACGTATAATGTTCTTTTAATGTAGATTTGTGTTATACTAATAATATATTTGATCCACAAATGCAACCAATCTGAGTCGAGGTGATGTGATTCTATTGTTGCATACCTTTACATTTCTCGTACATTCTTCTTCTTCTTCGTCGTGGAGGGGCGCCGTCTCGATGTCGTCTAGTGGTTTGATTCTTTCTTCTTTCTCTCTGCCGTGAACATCGCCGCTACAACAAAAAGCTTCATGGCCGACTCAGGAGACAAACAATCTTTTAAATCTTTTGATTTCTTTTATTTCAGGCGTTAGATTTCCGTCGGCTTGGAGATATTCACTAACGTCGAGGGAGAGACCAAATTACTGCTTTATCGTAGTTACTTCCTAATTAAGTCCTTAGCCATTCGAGGGGGGGGGGAATAAATCTCTGCCTGAATTCTCTTAGGGAATTTAATCTCCCTTTTTCATTTGGAGACTACATCGAGAGGTCGACTGTTGGCTTGCTTCCAAAACCCAGACCGACAAAACTCTGCTTCCCACACAAAAGCCCGTGACGTCACAGAACCCATATGCGCAGGTGCATTCGTCACAGCCTGACTACATTGAACTCGTGACCTAAAAGGTCTCATCAAAATCGTGGCCAGTCAACGTTTGTGAGCTCCGACTGTGAGAACCAGTTTTATTTTGCACTCGACTGTACGGGGTCACCCGCACTAAATCCCGCAAGCCAAACCAAATGATTTCCCACAGACACATCCACCTCAAGAGGCATCCGTTCCCAACACTATACTACCCAGAGCTCCCAAATTTGAACGGCGTTAATAAATAGTGTTTTATTTCATACAAAACTACACCTGTTGATGAAGATGTTCAGCATCTCGTAATTGTAGCTGTTTGGCTTCAGGTAAAACATGTCGTCTGATGTCCAGAAAGCGGCAAAATATCTTTGACATTTAAAATCGTGACAATCGTTGTGTTTTAGTGCAACTAGAGTAAATATCGTCTTTCAATTGGTTTACGTAATTCGAATGCAAGCATCACCTTTAGATTGACATTAATATAAAAGTCAACATATATAAAGAGAAAAAACACCCAAGTAATATATAGGTTTTTTTAATTACAAGCGAAATGCTCTACGTATGGCCAGTATTAGACTATTAGTTTCTTATTTTGATTAATATGTAATGAACAATTACGAATAACGTTCTCTATTTAGAATTATCTCCCCTTTGGAGAACTCTCCTGCTTTTACTAAACAATATCAATAACCGCACTAATATTGTACCGACATTGTATGCCGAATAAAGCTTTCTCAAGTTACGTCTGTTCTCGTTTATCATTACATGAGTGGTTAAGTGGACATGGACTGTAGACCTGGGTGTTCCAAGTTCGAATCCAGTCGGTTCCACAGTACCACTTTCACTTAGGGGTGTTAGCAACCTTCTCGTGGTCCTTCCCATAAGTATCTGATGTCTTTTCTAACTAGAAAAACATTGGGAAACTAATGCCAACACCAGAATCATCTGATTCACACGAAAGAAGAAGAATTACATAATACACAAGTGGAATATTGCAGTTGAGAATAAAATAACAGGAAAAGTATTTGATATACTTACTTATCAGGCAAAAGTATTTATATACACAAGCAATTACGAAAGATTCTCCAGTAGAATTTTAGTGGTAAATAAAATTGTTTTTAAAATTATATTTCCGAAGAAGCGACTCCATCATTCGTCTTTAAGCCAGCACTTCGTAGAATATTATGTCTTTTAATATGAAAACGCCACGCGGTTTTGTGGTTCGGGGTTCCTTGACACCGAAAAGTAAATAAATTTTATTTCATGTTCAAATTTTACTCGATATTTTTCCGTAATTTTTTGTTTACACAAATACTTTTTTGCCTGATACATAAGTATATCAAATAGTTTTTAATAAGAAATAATTTCTTAACTGTTTCAAAACCTTTTAGATGAGGATTGACAATTTATATTATTTTTTTTTTATTATTTAGACTACAGATCTAACATTGAATGTTATTTTCAAAATGTTTCGGCCGATCTAATCTCCGAACTTCTTCAGGCGCATCTTGTCGAGCTTAGGAATCTGTACGGAATTTCGAACGGAACCCTTTATTTAATTAGAGGGGTAGCTTGCTTTCGTTCGCGTAGTGATTCGTAAGTGTATTCTTACTTTCGCCCGCACTGAGGATTGAACCTTCAACCTCCATAAGACTCTAACTTAGAACTGAATAATACTTAGCACTTATATCCGTTACGCAAGAAGGTCGGAGATTACATCGGACGAAATCCGAGATGAGAACAGTTTTCCGAATAATCCAAATAATGCAAATATATCTTAAATTTCAAAAGATTGAGTACGTGTAATTTATTTCGGCTGCTATTCTCATTCCAGTGTAAAAACTTTACACACCTATACGTTGATATTTACACATTGCACATTCTATAGTCATAAGGGGTTGCATGTTCGTGAATAGCATATATTCATATACTATATACCGACAATAATGTGCTTCCTCCACTCGTATACGTTTGATATTGTATATAATGTAAGTATTGATTTTGCTAATAAACAACCGATTGTTACAATTTTCTGTACACACATGCTACACCCAAGAAAAGGATGAAGTAATGCCTGGGAGGGTGATCTCACTTAAACAGAACATATACAACACTACCCGAAAATGAGAATGTAATGCGTACGAGGATTATATTATGACGACAGAACATATACTACCTTACCCCCCCCCCCAAATAAAAGAGTGACGTAATGACTGGAAGGATAGTATCAGGACAAACAAACATATATACACATTAGCCACGAGGAGAAGGTAATCCATGGGAGAACTGTCTCATGTCAAAAGAACAGAAATAGCACTACCCCCAAAATGATGAGGTAATGCGTGCGAGATTATATCATGACCACCAAACAGATACTACACTATGCTTTCTAAGATAAAGGAGGAGGTAATGCCTAGAAGTATAGTCTCACGACGTACGAACATATGCTACACTATATCCAAGGCGAAGCTAATGCCTGGGAAGATGGTCGTATGTCCACAGAACAGATGAAGCACTTCCCACAAAGGAGGAGATAATGCTTGGGAGTATGATCTCATGACTAACAGAAGAGATACAAAGAGTTAATGTCTGCAAGAATGGTCTTATGATGAACGAACATATACGAAAGGATGTCCAAGGAGGAGCTAATGCCTGGGTAGATTGTCCCTTGTTCACAGAACCTATAAATCACTACCCCTCAAAAGAGGATGTAATGTTTAGGAGTATGGTATTATGATAAACAGAACATATACAGCACTACCCCTGAAACGAGAAAGTAATGCCTGGATGCCTAGCACCATGACAAACAATCATATACCATACTATCCCCTCTACACACATAAAACGGGGTTAATGCCTTGGAGGACGTTTTCATGACAAACGGACATATTTTACACTACCTCGCTTAAAAGAACATATTTTAGACCACCCCACTTTAGAGAGCATATTTTACACTACCCCACTTAAGGGAGTATATTGTACACCACCCCACTTAAGAGAGCATATCTTACACCACCCCACTTAAGGGAGAATATTTTACACTACCCCACTTAAGAGAGCATATTATACACCACCCTACTTAAGAGAGCATATTTTACACCACCCATCTTAAGAGAACATATTTTACACCACCCCACTTAAGAGAGAATATTTTACACTACCCCACTTAAGAGAGCATATTATACACCACTCCACTTAAGGAAGCATATTTTACACCACCCCACTTAAGGGAGAATATTTTACACTACCCCACTTAAGAGAGCATATTATACACCACTCCACTTAAGGAAGCATATTTTACACCACCCCACTTAAGGGAGAATATTTTACACTACCCCACTTAAGAGAGCATATTATACACCACCCTACTTAAGGGAGCATATTTTACACCAGCCCACTTAAGAGAGCATATTTTACACCACCCCACTTAAGAGAACATATTTTACACTACCCCACTTAAGAGAACATATTTTACACTACACGATTTAAGAGAACATATTTTACACTACCCCACTTAAGAGAACATATTTTACACCACCCCACTTAAGAGAACATATTTTACACCACCCCACTTAAGAGAACATATTTTACACCACCCCACTTAAGAGAACATATTTTACACTACACGACTTAAGAGAACATATTTTACACTACCCCACTTAAGAGAACATATTTTACACCACCCCACTTAAGAGAACATATTTTACACCACCCTACTTAAGGGAGCATATTTTACACCAGCCCACTTAAGAGAGCATATTTTACACCACCCCACTTAAGAGAACATATTTTACACTACCCCACTTAAGAGAACATATTTTACACTACACGACTTAAGAGAACATATTTTACACTACCCCACTTAAGAGAACATATTTTACACCACCCCACTTAAGAGAACATATTTTACACCACCCTACTTAAGGGAGCATATTTTACACCAGCCCACTTAAGAGAGCATATTTTACACCACCCCACTTAAGAGAACATATTTTACACTACCCCACTTAAGAGAACATATTTTACACTACACGACTTAAGAGAACATATTTTACACTACCCCACTTAAGAGAACATATTTTACACCACCCCACTTAAGAGAACATATTTTACACCACCCTACTTAAGGGAGCATATTTTACACCAGCCCACTTAAGAGAACATATTTTACACTACCCCACTTAAGAGAACATATTTTACACTACACGACTTAAGAGAACATATTTTACACTACCCCACTTAAGAGAACATATTTTACACCACCCCACTTAAGAGAACATATTTTACACCACCCTACTTAAGGGAGCATATTTTACACCAGCCCACTTAAGAGAGCATATTTTACACCACCCCACTTAAGAGAACATATTTTACACTACCCCACTTAATAGAACATATTTTACACTACACGACTTAAGAGAACATATTTTACACTACCCCACTTAAGAGAACATATTTTACACCACCCCACTTAAGAGAACATATTTTACACCACCCTACTTAAGGGAGCATATTTTACACCAGCCCACTTAAGAGAGCATATTTTACACCACCCCACTTAAGAGAACATATTTTACACTACCCCACTTAAGAGAACATATTTTACACTACACGACTTAAGAGAACATATTTTACACTACCCCACTTAAGAGAACATATTTTACACCACCCCACTTAAGAGAACATATTTTACACCACCCTACTTAAGGGAGCATATTTTACACCAGCCCACTTAAGAGAGCATATTTTACACCACCCCACTTAAGAGAACATATTTTACACTGCCCCACTTAAGAGAACATATTTTACACCACGCCCACTTAAGAGAGCATATTTTACACCACCCCACTTTAGAGAACATATTTTACACCACCCCACTCAAGGGAGCATATTTTACACCACCCCACTTAAGGGAGCATTGAAAGTAGATGAATGTAAGCATTAGCATCGTTTTCGCTTGACACAGACAAATACTAAATCCTCTATTAGTAATACATTCTGTCTTTTTCTAAAAATGATGTGTTTCCCTTAACATTGCCAATAATCCATTATTACGTACGAAATAGGAAAAGAGAAACCCTGCGAGTCATATTATTTAAGACTAATATTAAATGGGCGTGGGTAAAAAAATACAGAAATATTCACTTTTCTTTTATTCTTCTTTAGAATATACGTATGTCAGAAATCTTTTTTAATTTTTTTTTATGGAAATCGCTCCGGACAAGGCATGAAGCCACTTGATGTAAGGGGCTAGAAAAGCACTGTTTCAAGGTAAAATACTAGACAACGATGAGTGTGAGATGGACTCTTCTGACATAGAAAACAGCAATTCTACCCCCTTTGTCAGAAACATTTCTCATGGAATATGAGGACTGAAGAACAAAATAAGCGAAGCGAGATTTACGAAACTTCAAAAAAAGTAAAGCCAAGGTCAACTTTCTACTCTCATTAACACCTAAATCACATTTTACGTTACGTTACTTAATTTATCGATTAATAATATATAGTGTGTCCCGGTAGTATGTAAAAGAACATTAATAATATACTACAATATAGTAAATAATTAATAAACACCAATAATAATTAACACTAATGATAATTAAACTATCATAATAATTAAACACTAATAATAATTAAACATTAATAATTATTAATAAACACTAATAATAATTCATAAACACTAATAATAATTAACACTAATAATAATTAAACAATTATAATAATAAAACAGTCATAATAATTAAACACTAATAATAATTAATAAATACTAATAATATAGTACAATATAGTAAATAATTAAGAAACACTAATAATAATTCATAAACACTAATAATAATTAACACTAATAATAATTAATAAAAAACTAATAATTAATAAACACTAATAATAATAAACACTAATAATAATTAAACACTAATAATAATTAATAAACACTAATAATAATGTACATTATGGTAAATAATTATTAGGAAGATAATTGCGTGGAAATATGACTGAAAAAAATAACACGTGACTATACTATTTTCTTCTCCCTCCATCGGCCCTGGTAATGACGTAGACAACCTTCACCTCAAAGTTGCAATCCTGTATGAAAATGCTCATTTTTTTCATGACTTGGATTAAGTTCCTTGAATAAAAGGGACAAAATATTAATCAAGCAAGTACGATTTTCATTTGGTTCGTCGTCTGTATTTGGCGGTTATTCACATTTGTAGATTTCGAGAGGAGTTTACTTTTTTAGGTCATTGACGCGCCATTCCTTCATTTAAAAATGTATAATAGTGTCTAAAGATTCTTTTACGTTTTATAAAATCACATTATAATATTATTCGTGCAAATGCTTTTATTTGGATCAAAGTTTTTTATCCACATTTAGTGCGCATGCTCAGACAATTCTGAAAGTTTTTTTAAGACAGGTGGCGCCACCATAGCAGCTTTAAACGCAAGCCGTACAATCAAACACTTAAGAAAAGTCGCTTGGTTTTCTGAAAGCATTTTCTGGCCTGGAACAATTAATACTTTTCCGTTTTTTGTTTCTTTTCAGATTCCTGTTTTCTATGGCTGAATTGTTGTTCTATATCCTTCGAATTGTCGTTTCAAATCGTGCTTAGGTCGAATTCTTAATACCAAATATACGAAGTCGAGCCGGCAAGATCTTCGTTCAAAAGACGACAAACGATGGATTTACTATCATATACTAATTAAAAAGAAATTACAAGTAATGTATTGGATTTTTTAAATGACGAGTAATGATTTGTATTAATTTGTATTATTCGTACTACTGTTCTCATTTTGAATGTTATTTTCACAACGTTTCGGCCGATGTAACGGCCGACCTCTTTCAGATGCATCTTGGGAAATCGGAAATATGAACAGAATCTCATACTGAAGCCTTTATTTGATCCACGGCATAGAGTGCTCTCCATCCGGCATAGGAGCAATTGTCTTTTCTCTCCACCACTCCCGAACAATGAGTCATCCTACCTTCATCCAACAATATGTATTCTGTATAAAAGTGATAACATAATAATGTTTTGTTACTTTGATAAAATTCTTTGAATAAAAACAGACGAATATTTGTCAACCAAAAATATTTTGGATTTGATTTTTCTTCTGTATTTGTTTGTTATCAATTTTTTTGTGATGTTTCTATATATGATGTCGGGTGTAATCCCTGCATAGTTTTCGATACTTATTTAAGCTTATAGTTTTCTACACGCCCACTGTTTATTTAAGCTAATAGAGGAAACAAAATGGGGATATAAGCTGTTTTATACGTGGAGTTTCCATTAAGATAACAACTTAATTTATTATAACTTAAATAATAACATAAATTATAAATTAAATAATTACTTAATTTATGCTAACTTAAATAATAACTTAATTTATTATAACTTAAATAATAACTTTATTTATTATAACTTAAATAATAACGTAATTTATTATAACTTAAATTATAACTAAACTCAAATAATAGTTTAATTTATTATAACTTAAATAATAACGTAATTTATTTTAACTTAAATAATAACTTAATGTATTATAACTTAAATTTATTATAACTTAATTTATTATAACTTAAATAATAACTTAATTTATTATAACTTAAATAATAACTTTATTTATTATAACTTAAATAATAACGTAATTTATTATAACTTAAATAATAACTTAAATTATTATAACTTAAATCATAACTGAATTTATTATAACGTAAATAATAACTTAATTTATTATAACTTAAATAATAACTTAATTTATTATAACTTAAATAATAACTTAATGTATTATAACTTAAATTTATTATAACTTAATTTATTATAACTTAAATAATAACTTAATTTATTATGACTTAAATAATAACTTAATTTATTATAACTTAAATAATAACTTAATTTATTATAACTTAAATAATAACTTAAATTTATTATAACTTAATTTATTATAACTTAAATAATAACTTAATTTATTATAACTTAAATAATAACTTAAATTATTATAACTTAAATCATAACTGAATTTATTATAACGTAAATAATAACTTAATTTATTATAACTTAAATAATAACTTAATTTATTATAACTGAAATAATAACTTAATTTATTATAACTTAAATAATAACTTAATTTATTATAACTTAAATAATAACTTAATTTATTATAACTTAAATAATAACTTAATTTATTATAACTTAAATAATAACTTAATTTATTATAACTTAAATAATAACTTAATTTATTATAACTTAAATAATAACTTAATTTATTATAACTGAAATAATAACTTAATTTATTATAACTTAATTTATTATAACTTAAATAATAACTTAATTTATTATAACTTAAATAATAACTTAATTTATTATAACTTAAATAATAACTTAATTTATTATAACTTAAATAATAACTTAATTTATTATAACTTAAATAATAACTTAATTTATTATAACTTAAATAATAACTTAATTTATTATAACTTAAATAATAACTTAATTTATTATAACTTAAATAATAACTTAATTTATTATAACTGAAATAATAACTTAATTTATTATAACTCAATTTATTATAACTTAAATAATAACTTAATTTATTATAACTTAAATAATAACTTAATTTATTATAACTTAAATAATAACTTAATTTATTATAACTTAAATAATATCTTTAATTATTATAACTGAAATAATAACTTAATTTATTATAACTTAATTTATTATGATTTAAATAATAACTTAATTTATTATAACTGAAATAATAACTTAATTTATTATAACTTAATTTATTATAACTTAAATAATAACTTAATTTATTATAACTTAAATAATAACTTAATTTATTATAACTTAATTTATTATGACTTAAATAATAACTTAATTTATTATAACTTAAATAATAACTTAATTTATTATGACTTAATTTATTATAACTTAATTTATTATAACTTAAATAATAACTTAATTTATTATAACTTAAATAATAACTTAATTTATTATAACTTAAATAATAACTTAATTTATTATGACTTAAATAATAACTTAATTTATTATGACTTAATTTATTATAACTTAATTTATTATAACTTAAATAATAACTTAATGTATTATAACTTAAATTTATTATAACTTAATTTATTATAACTTAAATAATAACTTAATTTATTATGACTTAAATAATAACTTAATTTATTATAACTTAAATAATAACTTAATTTATTATAACTTAAATAATAACTTAATTTATTATGACTTAAATAATAACGTAATTTATTATAACTTAAATAATAACTTAATTTATTATAACTTAAATAATAACTTAATTTATTATAACTTAAATAATAACTGAATTTATTATAACTTAAATAATAACTTAATTTATTATAACTTAAATAATAACTTAATTTATTATGACTTAAATAATAACTTAATTTATTATAACTTAAATAATAACTTAATTTATTATAACTTAAATAATAACTTAATTTATTATAACTATAATAATAACGTAATTTATTATAACTTAAATAATAACTTAATTTATTATAACTTAAATAATAACTTAATTTATTATAACTTAAATAATAACTTAATTTATTATAACTTAAATAATAACTTAATTTATTATAACTTAAATAATAACTTAATTTATTATGACTTAAATAATAACGTAATTTATTATAACTTAAATAATAACTTAATTTATTATAACTTAAATAATAACTTAATTTATTATAACTTAAATAATAACTGAATTTATTATAACGTAAATAATAACATAATTCATTATAACTTAAATAATCACTTTATTTATTATAACTGAAATAATAACTTAATTTATTATAACTTAAATAATAACTTAATTTATTATAACTTAAATAATAACTTAATTTATTATAACTTAAATAATAACTTAAATTATTATAACTTAAATAATAACTCAAATTATTATAACTTAAATAATAACTGAATTTATTATAACGTAAATAATAACATAATTCATTATAACTTAAATAATCACTTTATTTATTATAACTGAAATAATAACTTAATTTATTATAACTTAAATAATAACTTAATTTATTATAACTTAAATAATAACTTAATTTATTATAACTTAAATAATAACTTAAATTATTATAACTTAAATAATAACTCAAATTATTATAACTTAAATCATAACTGAATTTATTATAACGTAAATAATAACATAATTCATTATAACTTAAATAATAACTTAATTTATTATAACTTAAATAATAACTTAATTTATTATAACTTAAATAATAACTTAATTTATTATAACTTAAATAATAACTTAATTTATTATAACTTAAATAATAACTTAAATTATTATAACTTAAATAATAACTCAAATTATTATAACTTAAATCATAACTGAATTTATTATAACGTAAATAATAACATAATTCATTATAACTTAAATAATCACTTTATTTATTATAACTGAAATAATAACTTAATTTATTATAACTGAAATAATAACTTAATTTATTATAACTTAAATAATAACTTAATTTATTATAACTTAAATAATAACTTAAATTATTATAACTTAAATAATAACTCAAATTATTATAACTTAAATCATAACTGAATTTATTATAACGTAAATAATAACATAATTCATTATAACTTAAATAATCACTTTATTTATTATAACTGAAATAATAACTTAATTTATTATAACTTAAATAATAACTCAATTTATTATAACTTAAATAATAACTTAATTTATTATAACTTAAATAATAACTTAATTTATTATGACTTAAATAATAACTTTATTTATTATAACTTAAATAATAACTTAATTTATTATAACTTAAATAATAACTTAATTTATTATAACTATAATAATAACGTAATTTATTATAACTTAAATAATAACTTAATTTATTATAACTTAAATAATAACTTAATTTATTATAACTTAAATAATAACTTAATTTATTATAACTTAAATAATAACTTAATTTATTATAACTTAAATAATAACTTAATTTATTATGACTTAAATAATAACGTAATTTATTATAACTTAAATAATAACTTAATTTATTATAACTTTAATAATAACTTAAATTATTATAACTTAAATAATAACTGAATTTATTATAACGTAAATAATAACATAATTCATTATAACTTAAATAATCACTTTATTTATTATAACTGAAATAATAACTTAATTTATTATAACTTAAATAATAACTTAATTTATTATAACTTAAATAATAACTTAATTTATTATAACTTAAATAATAACTTAAATTATTATAACTTAAATAATAACTCAAATTATTATAACTTAAATAATAACTGAATTTATTATAACGTAAATAATAACATAATTCATTATAACTTAAATAATCACTTTATTTATTATAACTGAAATAATAACTTAATTTATTATAACTTAAATAATAACTTAATTTATTATAACTTAAATAATAACTTAATTTATTATAACTTAAATAATAACTTAAATTATTATAACTTAAATAATAACTCAAATTATTATAACTTAAATCATAACTGAATTTATTATAACGTAAATAATAACATAATTCATTATAACTTAAATAATCACTTTATTTATTATAACTGAAATAATAACTTAATTTATTATAACTGAAATAATAACTTAATTTATTATAACTTAAATAATAACTTAATTTATTATAACTTAAATAATAACTTAAATTATTATAACTTAAATAATAACTCAAATTATTATAACTTAAATCATAACTGAATTTATTATAACGTAAATAATAACATAATTCATTATAACTTAAATAATCACTTTATTTATTATAACTTAAATAATAACTTAATTTATTATAACTTAAATAATAACTTAATTTTTTCATCTTTTTTGTTTATTTTTACTTAAAATTGCAACTTAGTAAAATAATTAGCACCCGATGAATCGTAAACAAAAGAATATTGCATTATTTATATTAAACGCATTAGAATCAACTTCTCTACTTAACTAGCCAAGTCTAAACGTTTATAAAACTTTGTTACACTTTTTCTTGTATAAAATGTGTCTTTTTGATAGTCGAAAATTAATGGTGGTCATTGCAACACGTCTTGGCAGCCATTAAAAGTCAAGTGTCAAAAAGACAATTTTATAGAATATAAAATGGGAAATAAAGTGTTATTAACCTTACAAGTTGGCTAGTTAAGTAGAGAAGTTGATTCTAATGCGTTTTATATGAAGTATGTCTCGGTAGAGATTTTGATGTGTTTTCTGTAAATTATGCGCTGTTATATTTTGGAGGAAGTACAAGTTATCGAGTGTAAACTAATCTAATAATTTTACTCATATTATTCTGTTTATGCGTTTCAAAACGTGAAATAAAACATAACCGGGTAAAATGGGTAAAAATTATTATGGAAATGATTTTAATCGTCCAAAACAAATTTATTTTACTACAACTACGTATTGCCAGTATTTTCCCCAGTTATATAATCCTCTAAGCTTAGCAAAAATATGCGACCGGTAAGGTAATGTTTTAAGCTCTATTTATACGAAAATTTAAATAGCTCAGTCGGAAGAGCCTGAAACTGAGGATCATACGGTTTCAGTTTCGATTTTCGGTCATAACAAATCATCAGTACGGCTATACTACCACCCATCGTAATCCGGGATCGAACTTACCATCATCTAGTTTATAGTCGACAGTTCTAACTCATGGACCACGGGAAGGGCGCTGTTGGTAAATGACATCTCAACGTGTTTATATAAACAGTTACTGCTACTTGATAGTGCGGTACTGATATCGATCCTGAACCAGTTTTCGTGAGGTTCGACTCGGAATCGTTCGGCTGTCTTACGCAAACGCCCGATAGTTGACGAGCCGATTTGTACCAGACGACAATTTTGATACGGTGCTGCCTCCTATGATAATAATGGTTTGCTTGTTTTGTTTTTTTGTTGTTGTTAGGGTTAGAGGTTAAAGGTTAGGGTTAGGGTTTAGGGTTAGGGTTAAGGTTTAGGGTTTAGGTTTAGGGTTTAGGTTAAAAATATTTACTTGATAACAGTATTTTCACTCTGTTTTGCTTGTTTTATTTGTTTTGTTGTTTACAAAAATTCTTGCAACTATAACTAAACATTATAGGACGCAGCAACGTATCAAAATAAAAAAATAAAAATTATTTGATAACAGTAATTTCGCTCTGTTTTGCTTGTTTTATTTGTTTTGCTGTTTAAAAAATGTCTTGCAACTATAACTAAAAATTATAGGACGCAGCAACGTATCAAAATAAAAAAATAAAAATTATTTGTAGCAGTAACTTCGCTATGTTTTGCTTGTTTGCTTTTTTGTTGTTTCTTTTAGAAAATTTCTTGAAAATATAACTTACAATCACAGGACGCAGCACCGTATCAAAATTGTCGTTTGGTACCATTCGGCTCGTCAACACTTGGGCGTTTGTGTAGGACAGCCGAACGCTTTCGAGTCAAACCTCACGAAAACTGGTTCAGGATCGATATCAGTATCGATAAGGCCTCATTAGTTTATTTACTTTGAATGTTGCAGTACGCTTAATCGAAGCATCATGACATCGGCGTAATCTGTTGGACATTTATTACTTAATATTAATGCGATTGTCTCCATTTCTAAAAGTAGTTAAGATTTCTGATATTTCGAAATGAGACAAATTCCGCAATGTATTTATTACGTTAAAATTAATGGTGACCAGACGGACAGACGGACAATTTTCTATTTATACAACAGTGCACTCATGTACAGATAATTACAGCTTGGAATACTATGACCTTGCAATTTATAATAAATATAAAATAGCTTTTTCCAATTTTAGCATATCAGATGAACGAAAATTCTATTTCAAATTAATCGTGATGTATAAATAAAAATAGATTTTCAAATTTTAGAATAGCAGATAAACGATAATTCTATTTCAAATTTAACAGTGATGTATACATAAAAATAGATTTTACAATTTTTAGAATAACAGATAAACAACCATACTATTTAAAATGTAAGACTGATGTATAAATAAAAACTGCTTTTCCAATTTTAGCCTAACAGATAAACGATAATTCTATTTCAAATTTAAGCCTGATGTATAAATAAAAATAGATTTTAACATTTGAAAATAACAGATAAACGATAATTCTATCTCAAATTTAACAGTGATGTATACATAAAAATAGATTTTAAACGATAATTCTATTTCAAATTTTAGCACGATTTATGAATAAAAATTGCTTTTCTAATTTTAGCATAACAGATAAACGATAATTATATTTCAAATTTAAGCCTGATGTATAAATAAAAATAGATATTCAAATTTTAGAATAACAGATAAACGATAATTCTATTTCAAATTTAAGCCTGATGTATAAATAAAAATAGATTTTAAAATTTTAAAATAACAGATAAACGATAATTCTATCTACAATTTAAGCCTGATGTATAAATAAAAATAGATTTTTAAATTTTAAAATAACAGATAAACGATAATTCTATCTCAAATTTAACGGTGATGTATAAATAAAAATAGATTTTTAAATTTTAAAATAACAGATAAACGATAATTCTATTTCAAATTTAAGCCTGATGTATAAATAAAAATAGATTTTAAAATTTGAGAATAACAGATAAACGATAATTCTATCTCAAATTTAACGGTGATGTATAAATAAAAATAGATTTTTAAATTTTAAAATAACAGATAAACGATAATTCTATTTCAAATTTAAGCCTGATGTATAAATAAAAATAGATTTTAAAATTTGAGAATAACAGATAAACGATAAGTCTATCTCAAATTTAACGGTGATGTATAAATAAAAATAGATTTTTAAATTTTAAAATAACAGATAAACGATAATTCTATTTCAAATTTAAGCCTAATGTATAAATAAAAATAGATTTTAAAATTTGAAAATATCGGATAAACGATAAGTCTATCTCAAATTTAACGGTGATGTATAAATAAAAATAGATTTTTAAATTTTAAAATAACAGATAAACGATAATTCTATTTCAAATTTAAGCCTGATGTATAAATAAAAATAGATTTTAAAATTTGAGAATAACAGATAAACGATAAGTCTATCTCAAATTTAACGGTGATGTATAAATAAAAATAGATTTTTAAATTTTAAAATAACAGATAAACGATAATTCTATTTCAAATTTAAGCCTGATGTATAAATAAAAATAGATTTTAAAATTTGAGAATAACAGATAAACGATAATTCTATCTCAAATTATACAGTGATGTATTAATAAATATAGCTTTTAAAGTGTTAGAATAACAGATAAACGATAATTCTTTTTCAAATTAAAGCCTGATGTATAAATAAAAAAAAGCTTTTCAAATTTTAGAATAACAGATAAACGATACTTCTATTTCAAATTAAACAGTGATGTATAAATAAAAATAGATGGTGGTCCAGCAGCAGCAGCAGCAGCAAGGTTCGGGTCCTCGCAATACAACAGTCCTAAGCAGCAATTGCGCACCATGTTGCGTGCTCGTCAGCCATCAACCCAGGGTTACATTAAGCATAACACACTTTCGGTCGCCATCGTATCATCCTCAATCCAACGGACAGCCGAAAGATTTGTAGACACATTCAAAAGGGCACTACTAAAAGCAAGATGGGAGGGAACAACAGAGGAGATACTACATGCTTTCCTCCTTTCATATAGAACAACACCAAATGTGACTGTGAAGACTGGTCTATCACCAGCAGAGGCACTCATGGGACGAAAACTCCGTACCATACTAGACGCTTTACGTCCCCTACCACAAGCCCTAACAAAACAAAAGCATTTTCAGTTGGCACACCAGTGTTTGCTCGGAATTACAGACCTGGCCGGCCAAACTGGGTACCAGGCATCACCCGCAAAATAAATGGACAATTCCTGTATGATATTCAAGTCGGGAGTCAATTCTGAGCACAGCACAAAAACCAGTTGCGTCTCAGATACTCTGTAGACAACTTAGTGAACAACAGAACAACCATTCCGTTTAACGTGTTAATGGATACATTTGAACTGCCATTTCCATCACCTCCCATGCAGACAAATACAAATGAGAATTATCAAAGACCTCACAGGAGTTGGCCAAAGCGCAGTCGCACTAGAGTAAAGCACCTCCAAGTTGACCCCAAGTTCGCTCGATACAGTTAAAGACTGAATCGGAGAGATGTTAAAACACCTAAGGAAAAACGGATTTACCTCCCTTGAACCGTTTCGGGAGTTAAGAGTTATCGCCCTTAAAAACGGTCGGCTGCCCGGAGAGAAAGTAAACACCGACCACGGCATCAGACACTTAATATGTCAATCGCGTCCAGCGGCAAATTAATTCATTAATTCATTCTGTGTTCAGTTTTAATGAATCTGTTAAACGTTTCTCTTGATAGTTCATCCATTTATTTACAAGTTATCATTTATTATAACCTAAATTACGAGGTTATAAAAGATAGATAGATTCCGACCCAGAAAACAGCCATTCTTCCTTCTTTGTCAGAAAAGATCGCTCATAAAATGTGAGGACTAAAGGACAAAATAATGGAAGCAAGAGTTACGAGGCTGCCAGAAGTGAACCGAAAATTTACTTTTTACTCTCATAATAGTAAATTGATTTTTTTAATTTTGTTTTCCTTTATCCAAACTCCCATATAAATACAACACTTCTTCTTCCGTGTGAATCAGATGATTCTGCTGTTGGCATTAGTTTCCCCGGTGTTTTTCTAGTTAGAAATCTTTCTGGAAAGACATCGGGTACTTACGGGAAGGACCACGAGAAGGTTGCCAACATCCCTAAGTGAAAGTGATACTGTGGAACCGACTGGATTCGAACTTGGAACACCCAGGTCTGCAGTCCATGTCGATATCCACTTAACCACCGTCAACTTCTAATACAGAACTATAAACGTACCATGTCGCGACCGATTTTCAGACCATTAAACCATCATGGACCTCACCGACCAATTCCATGGTAATGCGTTTGGCGCCACTGTAGACAAACAAAAAGCATTGTTATTATCGACGTGTTCCTGCTGGAATTCACGA
>OY744533.1:9060992-9088492 GCA_963556195.1 Sepiola atlantica
GACGGTTAGAAGCACAGACGAAGCGTTGCGATTCGAAAGCATGTGGTCGTAAATACAAAAATTAAAATATTAAAGTTGAAAAAATAAAACAATTTATGAGAAAGGCAAGTGAGAGAAATTTTGAGACATATGTTACTATGACACTGGTTTAATATCGCGTCAATCGATAAAACAATGTAATGTAAAATGTTTTTTAATTGGGTTTATGAGATAACTCCCAATAATTATATATATATATATATATATATATATATATATATATATATATATATATATATATATATATATAAGCTGATAGCTACATTGGTTTTAAAAGCACTACCCTATCCTGCCGCCTCACCATACATCTTGCAAACTCTAGCTCAATTTACTAACATCTACAAATACATAACTGCTCTCCCTCTGATTTAAGACAAATTCTAGTTAATAACACTAAAATTATACATTCCGAAACCTATTAAAAAAATTAAAAATACTCGAAGCCATCTACATGAAAACACAACAACCTAAAATTAACAACATCACATATGAAACCAGTGCTAACATTTTAAAATGCTTAACGTAATGCGATTTTGTTCTGCGATTCCATCCAGCGTTGCTGAATTTAAAATCGACAATGATTTTTTGAAACAATACGTAAAACGTTCTATGCGCGTTTCTCCACCGTCTTTTTAAAACAATTCTTTTCTTTCTTCAGCTTTTTTGTTCATTTGCTTTTGACACTTGAGGATGATTCGACGAAGAATCGAAAACGTCGTGAAACCTGTGAAACCCATGAAACATTTATTAATATTTTTTTTACAAAAAAGACCATCAGAAAAATCGAAAAATAGAAAAAAGTATTATAAAATAGATGAATTCTGTAATGTTTAACAGTGTTTGCTTCAATATATTAATATATATATATATATATATATATATATATATATATATATATATATATATATATATATTCTCTCCATTACTCTGATGATAAGATTTTAATCTTAGAAAAGCCTTGGGTTAAGGAAATAATAATAAACATGTTTTTACTTGGTACATCTTGCATTGAGCAATCGAAGTTGAAATAGATTTGTCATTCGTACATATTTATCTCTGTTCTTTCATTTATATATATATATATATATATATATATATATATATATATATATATATATATATATATATCACCCTTCCCGAGAGTCTGACGTTTAAGCTCATCGGTGTAACATCCATGCGGACATGAATTTAAATAAATACATATAAGATTCTACTTAGTCTGTGGGAAAGAAAATAGGCTCCCTCTACCAAGCTAGAAAACTTTTCACACTTGTCAGCATCCTATATCTCTACAAATCCACCAACCGCCCATGCATGGGGGATTGTTGCCACACATAGGCGGGTACATCAACTACTAGTCTCTTCCTCTTGGATAGCGTACAAAAAATAGTATCTAAACGAATAGGCTCCACGCTGTCTACGAATCACAGAACCCTGTCCCAACGCTATAGCATAGCCTGAGTATTCTTGCCTCCAAAGCTGAGTGTCAACTACCGTATTCTAAGCAGAAAGCAATGCGAACGTCAGTAGATGTTAAACGGACAGTAGCGTCTATCTTTAGATTTTTCCATAACCACGGCAGTAGCCGTCATCTCCGGTGTGTTCCAACAGCAAAAAAAAGTTGTTCGTGTTTCTCTATTTTTCTTGTGATGATAGCAGCAGCCGTCTTCCTCTCTTCCCTCGTAGCTGTAAAAATGGATGAACATACAAAAGAACACTAGCAATCTTATCTTAAATAATCCTCCATTCATGGAAGGGTGGGATTAATGTCTCACAAATCAGAATCAATTAAAATACATGAACGTTCTTAAGATACCTCGCTGGGCGTTCGTACCTTTAGCTGATCTTGCACGACCTGGGACGCCGCCTTAAAACAAGTCCTGTTCATACTGCGAAAATTAGAACCAAGGAAAGGCAAACTATTGACGGCAAGAAGTGATTTATTCGCTGTGTTCTTGTTTCAAACCACTGATGAGTGGGGCTGGAGAGGTGTAAAGACAGAGAGGTCGGTAATTACTTCCTAATCATACTTTATTCGGGCATCTAAAAAAAAAACTACAGTTCACGCGTGGGTGCCTCCAAGCAAAGTGATGACTTCTTTCCCTCACTCTCATTGGGCCACGTGATGTCATATCCGTTTCTAACACACATGAGGTCAAGCTGACATTCGAGTACACTAAGCTAAGTTCGACTAGAGCCAATTTCTCTGTTATAGAAAATTATACTTGATAAATATTTTGTTCCGTTATTTGCTAATTTATCCATTACACCATTACATTAACGAATGCATAGGTTCGAAACACCGCGTTCGGACATACCTAGCTCGCAGCTCAGAAGAGACAAATCTTTTTTTATTATTTTCTTCGCTACGTATCTTTTTGGATTTCCTGTCCGTGAGTCATTTTTTGACACGTGTCTGTATCCTCTAAGCTTCAGAGTTATGATATTGGTAATGAGATTCTTGAAATTATTATGGCTTTTTTCTTTCTGGTCGAAGTTTGCGAGTATCTTTGGACGGTGTCTCTCTATTCTCTTTTCCTGTCAATGCTAGTATTTCTCAGGGATCTATTCTAGACCCAAAACTGTTTCTTCTCTATATGATCTTCCAGAGAATATTTTTTCAGAAAATTAAAATCTATGATCATCATACCACTCTCTATTCTGGTGTTGCTTCTCGTCCATCTCCCTCAGATCAGTCATAATATGAAGCTGACCTAGAAGTTGATCGTGGTGCAGTTGTGATTGGACTACGGAATAACTTGTTTCATTTAATCCTGTTAAGATTCAGCTCGTGTCTTTCAATCGTCGTAGACGTGTCCCTTTTCTTTCTGAGATGTTCATAGATAGCTTTGTTCTTGAGAAGAAATCGACTCTAAAACTTCTTGGAGTTCATACATTAGATATATTGCTCTTTCTGCTTCTCGTAAAGTCAGTGCTCTCTATCGCTCCAAACACTTTCTCACACCTGAGGCTATTCTCTATCCTTACACATCTACCATCAGACCATCTATGGAGTATTTTTGTCATATTTGGACTCGTGACTCTCTGTCTTATTTGAGGGTTGTTGATAAGGTGCAGAAACGTATCTGTAATTTGATTGACCCTAACTCTCTCTCTCGCTTCTTCTTTCACCTTCTCTCTCACAGACATGGTGTTGCTAGTCTCAGTTTTTTTTCTATGAATACTATTATGGCATGTGTTCTTCAGAAATATGTGATCTATTCCCCGCTTCTTTTGTTCCAGCTCGTTAGACTCGTTGGTCTAGTGGTCTCCATCAATTCGCTGTTTTGATACCTGATTCTAATACAGCTTCCTGTTCTTGTAGCTTATTTCAAAGAACTGCAAGCTTGTGGAACTCTCTTCCTGCTGACTGTTTTCCTCCTACCTATAGTCTTAGTCTTTTATAGACTAAGACAAATAGAAATTTTCTGTCTTTGCGAAAATCATATTGCGTTCTTTTTCGCTCTTTACATCAAGATGTTTTAGATATGTATTTAAATGAAGTATTCCTTTAATACATATTTATAATGTGCTAACCCTTCTCTCTCTCTCTCTCTATATATATATATATATATATATATATATACATATATATATATATATATATATATATATGATATTATATATTTATTTATATTTTTATTTGCTATATTCATAAATCAAAACGGTATTATTTTTGACGATATAACATTGTTGCCTCAATGCCAAGTAAACATACTTTCTTCACTAGTTAGCTCCACTTAATTGTTAAAATATAGTTATCCACGAACATATGTGATGCCTATAGGTGGGAACTTAAGTGAAACTTAAGTGAAATGAAATAATGATTTCCTCTTAACATTAAGGCAATGCTTTCTTGTAAAACAATTGAACACTTTCAACTGATGAGTATCGTAATTATTGTACAAAAATAAAATCATTTATAATGCGATACAAGTCCTCCCACTACGACTAGGAGGTTCTTGGTTGAGTTGATAGAGCGTCGGACTCGCTCATTTGGGTGTCTGGATTCGAATCTCACTTGTCGCACTGGTGATTTGATGAGACGACCTAACACGTGCCGGTAGATGAATATCTACTTTTTTCTCCTTCTCTCTCTCTGTCTGTCTCTCCTCTCTCTCTCATATATATATATATATATATATATATATATATAAATAGTAAGAGAGAGAAGGATTTGTTCGGTATTCCACATATACTTCTTGAGGTGTATTTTGAAAATCATTGGTGGTTTTTGAAACCTAAAAATAACCTTAATGTTTTATGAAGAGTTAACTCGCTTGTATACTTTATGTCGCCCCTATATTTAGGGACGTATATATATATATATATATATATATATATATATTAGTAAGTTTTTGAAAGGCTGTGGGCAATGCAATTCCGGGTAAGATGCAAGTTGAAAGGAAAGGAACAAAAACAATAAAAATAAATCGAATACGATATAAGACTTACTATTTATTTTTCCTTTTTTTTTCCTTTTTTTTTTTTTCTTACATAACAGCAAGAGTGTTTTAGCTGTCCGGGTGATTAAAAATCACTATTTGATATTTCGGGAAAAGACATCCCTTTTTCAAAAATAATTAGACCAGAAGAAGAATAATATTTTATTCTTCTCCGACTGTGTAGAGAATAATACAAAACAAAATGGCTGCCAGATATAGACCGCAGCAAAAAACAGTTTCACAGGGAATATAAATTAAGTTAAGTTTTATTTTAATATTATGTTAAATATATGATTGGTGTTTAGAATATTAGTGTAATGTTGGTTAGGTGTATGGTGTTCGATAAACTGTTATTTTGATAATATATATTGTATCATTTTTTTTATTTATTTTTTTTTTTTTTTTATATTTGAATATTTACTTTGTTTTATCTTCGTATTTTTATTTTGTTTATCTTTCTATCGTAATTTAAGAATTTTAATATAAATTAAAGTAATTAGTCTCATATTTTAAATATTCTAGATCTATCTACTTATCGATTTCGATTATCATCTATTAAAGAAGTGTTATTAATTACTAATTGTGAGTTTCGTCAAATTAGATTAACGAATTAACTTATTAACTTGAGATATTTATTATAAGATAAAGGGGAGTAACTCTGGATTTTTTAAAATATTTTTTTTTATAATTAATTTTTTAATTTTTTTTTTTTTTAATTTTTTAATTTTTAAAAATTTTTTTTTTTTTTTTTGGTGGAGATCTGTATAACAATATTAGTATATATATACAATATATATACACAAATGCATATATACATATATATATACATATCTATGTATTATTGTTTGTTTAATTGTTTATCTATATATATTCATCAATTTCTTTACATATTTGTTTGTTTGTTTTTTTTTTTTTGTTTTTTTGTTTTTTTTGTTTTGTTTTTTTTATTTATTTATTTTTTTTTTTTTATTATTATTATTTACTTGTTTAATTTATTTTATGAATTATTTATTTAATATTTGCATGTTATTTGTATACATTCTATATGTGTTTGGATTTATTAATTAATAATGCTAGGTTATGGAGTGACTTATTTTGGTGGGTTAGACGAGTATGCTGAATATGGTTTTTGGTTTGTGGTTGAAAGTGTGTAAGGATGGAAGTTCATATGGGGAGGGGCCTGTTTGATTGTTTGGGTGTATGGTGAGTTTATTATGGGAGGTGAGTAATGATTGAAGTGGTGGAAACGGACTCTGTTAAGTGTTAGATATGGGGGTTGGTTGGTGGATGGGGGGTAGATATTATAGAATGAAAGGTGAGTAGAGCTCGTGACGTTGATTGAGTGAGGGGTTTAATCTGGAGATGAGGATTGATTCTGTGATTCTAAGGTCACCGATGTTTCTGACAGACGCTAAGATGGAGACTTCACCACCAAAAATAGCAGACTTCCCACCTTCTACCACCTCATTAAAACACACAAGACCAACACACACACACAAATTAGACCTATAGTCTCTAGTATTGAAGGACCACTCTATAAAATCTCTTGGCTTCTCTCTCAACTACTCAAACCACTACTCTCCACCTTCCCCGCACATGTCAGCAGCTCCGACCAAGTAATTAGCAGACTACACTCACTCCAACACCAACAACTACAAACTAACAACTATATATTTAGCCTAGACGTAATCTCCCTCTACACCTCAATACCCGCACACCCAGCCATAGACCTCATCACCGACCACATATCTTCCTCTGACAACCTAGAGCTCTTCGGACTAACACCTACTGACATTCACAATCTCTTATACATCATCATCGACAACACATACTTTACCTTTCAGCAGCACACTTTCAAACAAATCTCCGGCCTCCCCATGGGTTCTAGCCTTTCCGGTCTCTTAGCCATCACCTACATGAACCGGTTAGAACAACGAGCACTTAACTCCTGCCTCTCCTATATATTCTTCTCCAGATATATAGATGACATTCTAATCCTTACATCCTCTCAAGACGAAGCCACACAAATATTCAACACATTCAACAACACCGACCCCCACATACAATTCACCATAGAACACCCAAACGAGTCCGGCTCACTCTCTCTCCTTGATTTCAACCTTAACATCACCGAAGATGGCTCTATACACACTAACTTCTATAGGAAACCTGCCTGCAAAAACCTTTTCATACACTATAAGTCTGCCCTGCCCACAAAAGCCAAATTAAGTTATGCCCATAATGAAATTACCCGAATACAAAATAAATGCTCTTCTGCTGCTGACAAAATATCACACACTAAAAACTTCCACCAAACCCTCCAAAATAATGGCTACCCCGCCCCCACCATAGCCCACCTAAATAAGCCCAAAACACGTAGACACCGCACCCTCGCTAACACATGCTTCTTAAAACTCCCTTTCTTCAGCGATAAGATCACCACCTCCATCCGCAAGGCAATACATAAGGAAAACCTTAACATACAACTAACACATACTGGCACCTCCTTACGCCAACATCTATCTAATAAACACACTAACCACACACCCGAACCCTGCTCCCTGGCCAATTGCCCTATCTCCAACACAGGTCTGTGCCTTCGCACTAACTGTGTTTACAAACTACAGTGTAATAAATGCAAAAAATTTTACATCGGCAACACTACAAGACTGCTACACTTGCGCATAAAGGAGCACTTGAATACCCGTATATCCTCTTTCCACAAACACATAGAGATTTGCTCAAACACTCAGCGCGATATTCACGTCTCCATCTTAGCGTCTGTCAGAAACATCGGTGACCTTAGAATCACAGAATCAATCCTCATCTCCAGATTAAACCCCTCACTCAATCAACGTCACGAGCTCTACTCACCTTTCATTCTATAATATCTACCCCCCATCCACCAACCAACCCCCATATCTAACACTTAACAGAGTCCGTTTCCACCACTTCAATCATTACTCACCTCCCATAATAAACTCACCATACACCCAAACAATCAAACAGGCCCCTCCCCATATGAACTTCCATCCTTACACACTTTCAACCACAAACCAAAAACCATATTCAGCATACTCGTCTAACCCACCAAAATAAGTCACTCCATAACCTAGCATTATTAATTAATAAATCCAAACACATATAGAATGTATACAAATAACATGCAAATATTAAATAAATAATTCATAAAATAAATTAAACAAGTAAATAATAATAATAAAAAAAAAATAAATAAATAAATAAAAAAAACAAAACAAAAAAAACAAAAAAACAAAAAAAAAAAAACAAACAAACAAATATGTAAAGAAATTGATGAATATATATAGATAAACAATTAAACAAACAATAATACATAGATATGTATATATATATGTATATATGCATTTGTGTATATATGTTGTATATATATACTAATATTGTTATACAGATCTCCACCAAAAAAAAAAAAAAAAATTTTAAAAAATTAAAAAATTAAAAAAAAAAAAAATTAAAAAATTAATTATAAAAAAAAATATTTTAAAAAATCCAGAGTTACTCCCCTTTATCTTATAATAAATATCTCAAGTTAATAAGTTAATTCGTTAATCTAATTTGACGAAACTCACAATTAGTAATTAATAACACTTCTTTAATAGATGATAATCGAAATCGATAAGTAGATAGATCTAGAATATTTAAAATATGAGACTAATTACTTTAATTTATATTAAAATTCTTAAATTACGATAGAAAGATAAACAAAATAAAAATACGAAGATAAAACAAAGTAAATATTCAAATATAAAAAAAAAAAAAAAAAATAAAAAAAATGATACAATATATATTATCAAAATAACAGTTTATCGAACACCATACACCTAACCAACATTACACTAATATTCTAAACACCAATCATATATTTAACATAATATTAAAATAAAACTTAACTTAATTTATATTCCCTGTGAAACTGTTTTTTGCTGCGGTCTATATCTGGCAGCCATTTTGTTTTGTATTATTCTCTACACAGTCGGAGAAGAATAAAATATTATTCTTCTTCTGGTCTAATTATTTTTGAAAAAGGGATGTCTTTTCCCGAAATATCAAATAGTGATTTTTAATCACCCGGACAGCTAAAACACTCTTGCTGTTATGTAAGAAAAAAAAAAAAAAGGAAAAAAAAAGGAAAAATAAATAGTAAGTCTTATATCGTATTCGATTTATTTTTATTGTTTTTGTTCCTTTCCTTTCAACTTGCATCTTACCCGGAATTGCATTGCCCACAGCCTTTCAAAAACTTACTACTACTATACCCAGCAATGCTTCAAGCAAACTACCATTCTCTACTATATATATATATATATATATATATATATATATATATATATATCACTGTCATTAACTGCATCGATAGCAAACAGATTTCCCGCCTGGATTACTTTTTCGTTTTTGGACCACCATTCACCACCTGGATTATTTTTCAATCAACCTATTTAATATCTTTCCTGAATATGCTTTAAACTTTATGACTTGGATGAACTGTATAGGTTTAACAAAAAAGTATGTTTTGGGCCGATATATTTGATGTTGTATGTACTTTTATGTATTTTTACATATATTTTTTATATATTTTCATAGTTTAATTTTATTACTTGCAGTAATGTCATTGCGGTAATGGTCCTCTGAGGAGAAGAATTTTCTTTGAAAACTCATGAGTTAAGGACTTTCAGATACTTTGCCTGAACATTGAATTATAATAAAATTTGATTCGCACCTTATTTTATTCTTTCACTTTATCTATTGCTATATATATATATATATATATATATATATATATATATATATATATATATATATATATATATATATATATATATCAACGGACATATGTTTCGCCATTACTTCGGTTCATCATAACTATTTAATGAGTAGTAGTGGATAACTATTTTAATTGTTAATAAATAAATAAATAAATATATATATATACATATATACACATACATATATATATATTTCTGGTACCAAAGGTACGTAAGCTTTATTTTTTATTTTTTGTTTTTATTAATTTTTTTTGTTTTAATGCAACTTTAATTCCTATATAATTTTATTGCTAGCTAGCATATCGCAGAACGGTTCTTGGGTGTAGTGTTTAGATATAATAAAAATAATAATAATAATAATAATAATAATAATAATAATAATAATAATAATAATAATAATAATAATAATAATAATAATAATAATAATAATAATAATTATTATTATTATTATTATTATTATTATTATTATTATTATTTATTAATGTATATATTAGTGAAATTTGAAGCTGAATTATTTCGACACTTGATTATTGGGGAAATGGTCGTATAATCAGTACCATTGGAGAGCCATGAATATTATAACTGTCCTGTTTTTTAATCTTCGAAACAGTTACATGGTAAACAGCTGATGATCCCCGTGTTAATATTAGACGCTTAAGGTGTCCTGTTTTTGTTTCACTGTTAGATACTTAACCTCCCCCCCATTTATTTATTTTTTATTTACTTATTTTTTTATTTATTAATTTCCCAACGAATGTTAAGTCTGCAATATCTTGGATTTAGTTAGTTTCTCTAGGAATTTAAACTGCATTTTACTTTCTTTTCTTTTTTCTTTTATTTAAAATGACTCAAAGATTCTTTAGATTATATATATATATACGTGCTAAAATATAGGGGGCGACATAGTATACGTGAGGAAGTTAACTCTCCCTCATTTTCTCTCTCTCTCTCTCTATCTGTCTATCTCTCTCTCGAGTACTTACGTGGTGCATCACCATAAAGCAGTAATTATCAACAACAAAACAATAAATAACTAAAATATTCATTAAAATTATAACGTATTGCAGGTAAAACATTTGTAGCTTATCGCTAAAGCGTCCATGATGATGAGCCGCTGTAATGGCGAAGCTCGTGTCGGTTAAACAATTATATATGTATATGTCCCTAAATATAGGAGGCGGCATAATGTATGTAAGAGAGTTAACTCTCTCAAGGACTTAGTGAATCACCGTAAGTAAGTATTTTATTTATCTATCCTTCTCTTTCTCTCAATCTCTGTCTGTCTGTCTGTCTGTGTGTGTCTCTCTCTCTTTATATATATATATATATATATATATATATATATATATATATATATATATATATAGTCATCCACATACAGTCTGTTTCGCTGTTTCACAGCTCATCAGTGCGGATAGACCAGTTAGTGTCTCAAGCCGGGATCGAAACGCAACCGTCGAGCTGATAGTCGGCGATGCTATCATGCGACACTGACTGAATGTAAGAGATATCTCAATGTAACGAAATGTAAACATTGCAAATGCCTGAGCTCGAAATTAGTTTTACCTAATGAGCATTGCCTTAAAGCTAATGGCCGTTGACGATACCCTTACAAAAATAAGCTCTACCCGGAGAGAGCTTTTTATAGTCATTTACATACAGCCTGTTTCGCTGTTTCACAGCTCATCAGTGCGGCTAGACCAGTTAGTGTCTCAAGCCGGGATCGAAACGCAACCGTCGAGCTGACAGTCGGCGATGCTAACCCCTACGCCATATATATATTTGTAGCTCCTCGTAATATAAGTGGAGCACTCTAAATGGTAGTACAAACACAGCATGACGTCGCTAATTTTATATGCATCACTCCTTCTTTAATAGAAGTAGAATGCCTGGACATCGTGCCGCTTTTAAATGTGTTAAAATTATCATTGTTTATCGGCTATTCAAATATTGTCCGCGCGGTTAACGACGTTGGATTTGAGTTGAAAAATACTTGTAATCCAGGGTTTCGAATCGTACGACAGGTAGTGAATAGTCATATCTCTATGCTTATGAGTCCTGATTGAAAAGGGACGAAACGTATACGTACATAGGTAAAAAACAATAACAAATACTTTATATATATATATATATATATATATATATATATATATATATATATATATGTATGTATATATATATATATATGTATACATATAAATGTGTATGTATGTGTATATATATATGCATATACTAAATGAAACGCTATATTTAGATTTACAATAGAAACGAAAATGTTGAAAGTATCATCCGTTTGTTCTACTTTTATTTTACTTACGGATAGAATATTCGCCTTAATATATGTAAGAAAAATGCCAAGTGCTAAGGATTAGCATGAGTAATATTCAGCCGGTCGCAACCTGTCTGATATTAAGGTTGGTAAAAATGTTGTCATCTCCTTCTTTATGAATATATCCGCTCCAAGTTGTGAAAGCTTATACAAGGAGCCCTCACTTCTCGACCTCGGTGGTTAGAGTTAGGGTTAGGGTTAAGTTTACGTTTGGGGTTGAGGTTAGGGTTAGGGTTAGGGTTAGGTTAGTATTTTGGGTTTGGGTTAGGTTAGGGTTATGGTTATGGTAGGTGTTAGGGTTAGGGTTAGGGTTAGGGTTAGGGTTAGGGTTAAGGGTTATGGTTAGTTTTAGGTTATGGGTTAGGGTTTACGGTTAGTGTTAGGGTTAGGTTTAGGTTTAGGTTTAGGGTTAGGTTTATGTTTAGGGTAAGGGTTAGGGTTGGGTTAGGTTAGGTTAGGTTAGGTTAGGGTTAGGGTTAGGGTTAGGGTATGGTAGGGTAGGGTAGGGTAGGGTTAGGTTAGGGTAGGGTTAGGGATAGGGTTAGGTTTAGGGATAGGGTTAGGTTAGGGATAGGGTTAGGTTAGGGATAGGGTTAGGTTTAGGGATATGGTTATGGTCGTGGTTAGGGTTAGGGTATTGATTAATCCATTCAATCCTTTCTGGTATCGAACTTTAGATTCAGTGCACTACAAGACAATCCGACCTGCTTGTAACCCGTGACCAAGAAGCAAGACTTTGTAATTTGCTAGGAATACAAATATGCATTAAATACAGGTCACATTCAATTAACCTTAAACCGTTCGTTTAATGCGGTTGATAAGAGTTCGTTGTTAATATTTCAAAGTAGGCACTTGCCTGGAAACGCCTTTCATTATTGTAAGTTCGTTGAGGCAGTACTAAAACCGCTTTTGTTTGTCCTCACCAGGTTGTGACACTTAAACGTAATTAGTCTCTGAGAGGGGAATCTTCTCCAGAATTATCAAAAGAAAGTTCTCTTCGAGCATCTACGATTGAGATTCTATCAACTTTGCATTACTAAACTGTTTACAAATCGTAACGTAGTTGACTAAACAACCTATTGATGTAGAAAGCATCATGCAATCCGCAAATACAGGGTGTTTCAAAAGTCTTGGGAACATTACAAATGCGTATATCTCATGAACTATTCCAGGTAGAAAAATGAAACTGGTGCCATTTTAAAGCTTGCTTAATCAAGTTTTTGGTCATACTAATGATTTTCGTGTTATCTTTCCAGGTGCAGTAATGGCGTTCTCTAAACAAGACAAGGCATTTTGCGTCCTCCAATTTGCAAAGACTGAATCGTGGACATGTGTTCAGCGTGCATTTAGCAGGAAATTTAAAAAAGAAGCCCCTGAAAGGAAATCCATTGTCAGATGGCATGCTAAATTTGTGAAAGATGGGTGTTTGTGCCCAAGTAAGCGAACAGGTCGCCCTTCAACTTCAGAAGATGCAGTTGAGCAAGTTCGGACAGCCTTTCAGCGGAGCCCCCGTAAATCAGTGAGAAGAGCCAGCAGGGAACTTCAGCTTGCTCCAGCAACTGTCTGGCGTGTCTTAAGGAAACGACTGCAAATGGTACCTTACAAGCTCAAGTTGGTCCAAAAGTTGAAGGACACTGATAAGCCACTTCGCCGTGACTTTTGCATTGCAATGCAAGAGAAGTTGGAAGATAACGGCTTTGATGACCGGCTTGTTTTTAGCGATGAGGCGACCTTCCATCTGAATGGCAAAGTTAACAAGCATAACACTCGCATATGGGGTACTGAGAATCCTCATGAACTTCTTGAGCACGAGCGAGATTCACCAAAAGTGAACGTGTTTTGTGCAATTTCCAAGAAAGGTGTCTATGGACCGTTCTTCTTTGAAGAGGCAACTATCACTGGTTAATCCTATCTCAACATGCTGGAAGACTGGTTAATGGCTCAGTTGGAACAAGCAGAATCTGATGACTTGATTTTTCAACAAGATGGTGCACCACCACACTGGAGTCTTAGAGTAAGGCAGTTTCTTAACACAAGGCTGCCTGGTAGATGGATTGGGAGATCTGGGCGAGGTGATGACGTTCTCATACCCTGGCCTCCTAGGTCTCCAGATCTTATCCCGTGTGACTTTTTCCTTTGGGGCTTTGTCAAGCAACAAGTCTATGTGCCGCCCCTTCCAAGAGATATTGACGAACTAAAGGCTCGAGTAACGGCAGTTGTGGGAACCATTGACGTCAATATGCTGGAACGCGTTTGGCAGGAAATGGACTATCGACTAGATGTCTGCCGTGTGACGAATGGTGCTCATATTGAGCAACTTTGAAGATTCCCCACAAAACTTGAAACTTTAACCTTTCCAACGGTACCAATTTCATTTTTCAACTCCTAATAGTTTTTAAGTTATTAAAAATCGTTATGTTCCCAAGACTTTTGAAACACCCTGTATATCGCTAGTATTAATATTATATTAGAAAATATGTACCCTGTTCGTCATCAATTTAGCTAGGATACAATGGTTTGAATAAAGAAAAAGTGCGTTTGCAAAGCGAATTAATTTTATTAATTAATTAATTAATCAAAGGACAAAACCCAAAATTATCCTCTTTCTGTTTCGGATTTTTTTAGCACAATTCGTAGAATTTGGTATATTGGGACTACTGTTCTCATCTTGGGTGCTTTCATCGAAACGTTTCGGCCGATGTAACCTCCGACTTTCTTCAGGTGTACTTTGTCGAACTTTGGAATCTTTCTGTCGAACTCGAGAATCAGGACAAAATTTCGAACGGAACCCTTTATTAAATCCACGGTGGTAGCATGCTCTCGTTCCATCTGCCATGACTGGGAAGAAGTCTTCAGTAATTCGTAATTTTTCGTATCGCCCGCACTGAGGATTGAACCTTCAACATTCAGATGACTATCACTTAGAACTGAATTGTACTTAGTACTATATCCACTGCGCTACGGATCCTTGTAAGTGACAGTCATCTGAAGGTTGAAGGTTCAATCCTCAGTGCGGGCGAATTACTGAAGACTTCTTCCCAGTCATGACATATGGAACGAGAGCATGCTACACCCGCTGATTTAATAAAGTGTTCCGTTCGAAATTCCGTCCAGATTCCCGAGTTCGACAGAAAAGATCCCGAGTTCGACAAAGTACACATGAAGAAGGTCGGAGGTTACATCGGCCGAAACGTTGTGATAAAAAAAAACCAAAATGAGAAAACAGTAGTCAAAATATACCAAATTCTATGTATCTTCTTTCTGATCGCTATCTCTATCTTTCTCTCTCGATCTCTGTTTTTCTTCTCCGATTACGGGTTAAGTATTATCACTGTTGTGACGATATTCCCTTTATTTCATAATGAAATCTACGAGATGTTTAGAACTGCTTTTAGCATTCTCGTATACACCGCGTCAAATCTTTTGGTAAGTGTACAGGTGTTACTTACATATAAAATACCTAGGTGTTACTACCATATAAAATGTACAGGTGTTACTTCCATATAAATGTACAGGTGTTACTTTCATATATAATTGTACAGGTGTTACTTCCATATAAATGTACAAGTGTTACTTCCATATATAAATGTACAGGTTTTACTTCCATATATAAATGTACAGGTGTTACTTCCATATATAAATGTACAAGTGTTACTTCCATATATAAATGTACAGGTGTTACTTCCATATAACATGTACAGGTGTTACTTCCATATATAAATGTACAGGTGTTACTTCCATATATAAATGTACAGGTGTTACTTCTATATAAAATGTACAGGTGTTACTTCCATATATAAATGTACAAGTGTTACTTCCATATATAAATGTACAGGTGTTACTTCCATATAACATGTACAGGTGTTACTTCCATATATAAATGTACAGGTGTTACTTCCATATATTAATGTACAGGTGTTACTTCTATATATAAATGTACAGGTGTTACTTCCATATATAAATGTACAGGTGTTACTTCTATATATAAATGTACAGGTGTTACTTCCATATATAAATGTACAGGTGTTACTTCCATATATAAATGTACAGGTGTTACTTCCATATATTAATGTACAGGTGTTACTTCCATATATTAATGTACAGGTGTTACTTCCATATAAAATGTACAGGTGTTACTTCTATATCTAAATGTACGGCTGTTACTTCCATATAAAATGTACAGGTGTTACTTTTATATATAAATGTACAGGTGTTACTTCCATATATAAATGTACAGGTGTTATTTTCATATATAAATGTACAGGTGTTACTTCTATATATAAATGTACAGGTGTTACTTCTATATATAAATGTACAGGTGTTACTTCCATATAACATGTGCAGGTGTTACTTCTATATATAAATGTACAGGCGTTACTTCTATATATAAATGTACAGGTGTTACTTCCATATAAAATGTACAGGTGTTACTTTCATATAAAATGTACAGGTGTTACTTCTATATAAAATGTACAGGTGTTACTTCTATATATAAATATACATGTATTACTTCCATATATAAATGTACGGGTGTTACTTCCATATATAAATGTACAGGTGTTACTTACATATATAAATGTACAGGTGTTACTTACATATATAAATTTACAGGTGTTACTTCTATATAAAAATTTACAGGTGTTACTTCCATATATGAATGTGCAGGTGTTTATTCCATATATAAATGTAAAAGGTTTTACTTCCATATAAAATGTACAGGTGTTACGTCTATATATAAATGTACAGGTGTTACTTCCATATAAAATGTACAGGGGTTATTTCCATATAAAATGTACAGGTGTTACTTCCATTTAAAGTGTATAGGTGGTACTTCCATATATAAATTTGCAGGTGTTACTTCCATATATAAATGAACAGGTGTTACTTCTCTATGAAATGTACAGGTGTTACTTCTATATAAATGTACAGGTGTTACTTTCATATATAATTGTACAGGTGTTGCTTCCATATATAAATGTACAGGTGCTGCTTTCATATATAAATGTACAGGTGTTACTTCTATATAAATGTACAGGTGTTACTTCCATATAAATTGTACAGGTGTTACTTCCATATATACATGTACAGGTGTTACTTCCATCAATAAATGTACATGTGTTACTTCCATATATAAATGTACAGGTGTTACTTCTATATGAAATGTACAGGTGTTAGTTCCATATATAAATGTACAGGTGTTACTTCCATATAAAATGTACAGGTGTTACTTCCGTATAAAATGTACAGGTGTTACTTCCATATATAAATGTACAGGTGTTACTTCCATATATAAAGTTACCGGTGTTACTTCCATATATAAATGTACAGGTGTTACTTACATATATTAATTTACATGTGTTGCTTTCATATATAAATGTACAGGTGTTACTTCTATATGTAAATGTACAGGTGTTACTTCCATATAAAGTTTACAGGTGTTACTTCCATATATAAATGTACAGGTGTTACTTCCATATATAAATGTACAGGTGTTACTTCCATATAAAATGTACAGGTGTTAGTTCCATATAAAATGTACAGGTGTTACTTCCATATATAAATGTACAGGTGTTACTTCCATATAAAATGTACAGGTGTTATTTCCATATAAAATGTACCGGTTTTACTTCCATATATAAATGTACAGGTGTTACTTCCATATATAAAGTTACCGGTGTTAGTTCTATATAAAATGTTCAGGTGTTAGTTCAATATATAAATGTACAGGTGTTACTTCTATATAAAATATACAGGTGTTACTTCCATATACAAATGTACAGGTGTTACTTTCTATATATATATATGTACAGGTGTTACTTCCATATAAAAGAACTGATGAAAAATAACTTCAAAGAATGTTTAGACGCGTCGCAAATAAGATACGTCTATTGTATCTGCGTTACTGGCTTTTTGGCAAGATCAAAGTGTAGTATCTGTTCCGATAGACTGGTGTCGTATTGGCCTTCGGGGCTTGATTTACGCTGGTCTATGGGGCGGTCCTTTGCAGTTCTAGGAGGTCCACCTTCCCAGGATTTGCCTCCCCTCTTTGGGGAGGAATAAGGCAATTTTTAATCGCTAAAGTGCTCACCTTCTCGGGCGCTGGCTTTCCAAGCCCCACTTTCCCGACCCGACCTTGGGTCACATCTTACCTTGTGGGAGTAAGATAAAACTGGCCTTGTGCCTAACCACCTGGCGAGGAGGAAAATAAAACGTCTATTGTATCTGCGTGTGTATTAGTGTATATGCTTTTTTGACAAATTAAATCGTGACAGATCGAAGAACGGAACCTTTTATGAACATGGTTGGACGCATCTCAAATAGGTTTCGTTATTTCCATTTGCACGTGATGCAAATGCAATTACAAACTAGAGCCTATCAGACCGACGGACAAAGGCTCTCATAGAAATACAAGGATGCATCTAAAAAAAAAACGAGCAAACATCAACATCGCGAACCGAAGCCTCTTTGTCTCAACTTCAATGAAAAGCCATTATTTTTGCACTGGTTACTTTCGAATCTGCAAACGTTTCTAAGGAGCCGAATATAGATGGCTTTCTAAAATGCACTCGCCCTGCCCTACCTACGTACAAAGACGTCATGTGTCTCCGAAGATTTCAGATCTTTTTTTTGAGTCCATATATATTAGTAGCAACCGTAGAAAATTCACAATGTTACTCTCTCTATATAAAATAATACGCTCTGACATCTCATGTTCGTACGTACGTTATCACCTTACATTTTATTTATTTTTATTTTTATTTTTTTAACATGGTTCACCCAAAACAAGCCAGACCGCCACTGTAGGCGTAAGGGGCTACTGAGAAAAAAGAAAAGGGGAGAAGGTTGGGGGGGGGGGTTAAACCTAAATTGGGATCTGCGCAGCGAGATGCCGTTTACATTAGTTTTAAATTTCTGCATGTCATTACTGTCGGGGAAACAGGTGGCAGGGAGGGAGTTCCAAAGGCCAGCAGCACGAGGAAAGAAGCTATTTGAGTAGAAGCCTCTCCGGCATCTGGGGACCTCAACAGTGAATGAATGAGATTCAGTTGATTGTCGAGTTAGTCTGGTGAATTTACGTCGAGGGGGCATCAGAGTAGTCAATTCATCGATGCGATCATCAGATCAGCAAAATGATATTGATCTGATGTCGCTAAGGTAATAAATTCCGACTTTACTTATTCTAAAAATGAATTATTTCAAAATAAAATGACTTTGACTAAAACAGTACAATGTTTAAATAAATACATTTCAAAAAGTGACATTTTGTTTTACGTATTTGAAAAATATTCAGCTGACATTTTTTTACGGTAAGACATAGAATATTTATTGTTTTAGAAAGAATTTAACTGCTAAAATTCTAAATACATAAAGAAGAAGTGTATTCGTTTTATTTACTGACATTTTTGACAATCATTTTTACGGGAGAAGAAAGAGTCATTTTTGTTAACAATATTGAATCTGACAGTTATTCCTTATTCAAACAGCAACATTAATATTAACAGTAACTTTTACAGATTAGTTTAGAGCACCATAGAATTCCATAGGAGTCCGCTGGTATTATAATAATGTTAGAAAATATTGACCACGCTGTGTCATGGATTAGCTCAGGTAAAATCGTTTTAATCAAGAAGTGAGTTTGCAAAGTAAGTTAAATATAAAAAAATAAAAAGAGACTCTCCAAAATTATTATGTTTCTTATCGCTATCTCTTGTTTTCGTTTTGTTTCCTTTCCTACTAAGGATTAAGTAATATTACATATTGGAATAATACGATATATTTTTACTGTGTTGTATTCATTACTTTTGTCTGTCAATAAAAAGATAGAGGAGAGTGAAAAACTGAGATAGGAGAGAGAGAGAGAGAGAGAGAGAGAGAAAGAAAGAGAGAGAGAAATGAAGGGAGTCATATAGATAGATAGACAAATAGATACATTTCTTATCTCGTTACATCTACCTACATTGTTCGTCGGCCCCATCGAAGTCGGTGCCTTTAAAGGTTTTCTTTACTTAAAGTATCGTCAGGAAGAGACACAATTATCTCTACCTCAGTGTCACGTTATTTTGCTGACTTCCGTTTTACTGAGATCACCTCTAACCCCTCGGTGTCACCCACATTTTTCCAATTAAATAATTGATTTCTGTTAAGTAACAGTATGTAGTTATGATGTAGGTAAGTGACAACCGTTGGAATGTAGTTTTAAAAAGTAGCTCTTTTTAGCCTCAAGTAAAATCGTTTTTTGTTCGTATATTTTCATTTTTACTCTGAAATTTAAAAGGTATCACTTCTTAACAAACGACAACTTAAAATTCATTTATCAATTTCGTATTAATCAAACAATTCTATCGTTGGCATTCGTTTCCCAGATATATTTCTAGTTATAATTATTTTTAGAAAGACATCAGTTACTTACAGGAGGGACCACGTGATGGTTGGCAACATCGTAAATGAACGTATTTCTGTGGAAAGAACTGAATTTGAACTTAGTACACCCAGGTTGTCAGTCAGTGTCGTTAGCCAGTTAGCCATCTTTACCTCCCAACTTCATATTAAAAATCTAACCAGTCATTTCAAAGTATGATAGAACGTCTTAAAATTTAAAGAAAATCATTCTAACTCCTTTTTTGTTTCATTTTACTTCAATGAAAGTTCTCAGAAATCAAGAGGCCCCTTTCCCGGGGCTAGCCATTGATCTATATATGAAGTACATAGATATTACATTAAAGTTCTCCTTTTCCTGTCAAACGTTCAGTTTGTAAAAAAGTTAAGAAAATTGATGTCCCTTTACCTTTATTGTGGTCTATTGGTCTTACCGGATTCTGATACAAGATTTCATCTAGTCTGGTGGAGTATCAAGCTTAGGGCTGTCACCTGAGGTAACATTACTTGGTGAAGGTGCACCATTCATCGTATGAGCCAGTGTATAGCCGTGTCGAAGAGATCTTATTTGGGATTCGAATATTATGTTATTTTGAATATTTGGCCAGGTTTTACTTGTAGGGGAAGTATCCACATGTCAGGTGATCCTGACAAACCCTTGTACAGAGAGACCGAATATACTCTAGAATTGCAACTATTCCTCAGCGTGGTAGGGGAAGTGGCAACGTGGTAGTATCAGAACTATCCACCTAACAGGGTTCTTGTGAAAATCCAGGAGTCAGTATCAAGATACGTTATCCTTTGGTCGTCTCTTTGCGTATTGCAAGCCAAGACGTGTTAGGAGCGGCACTTCAAATCAATGGAATGAGAGTGGCAGAATTACTTCTGTGTCATTCCTTTGTATGTTCTTGGCCATGTTTCCCCGACAGTACAGACATGTAGAAGTTTAAAACTGATGTAAACAGTCATCTCGCTGCGCAGATCCCAATCTAGGTTGACTGCCCCCTACCTTCTCCCATCTTCTTTTTTCTCAGTAGCCTCTTACGTCTACAGTGGCGTCCTGCCTTGTTTGGGGTGAACTATGTGAAAAAAAAACTTTCCCCGACTTCGCCTGCAAGCGCATTGCTGCTCTCGCTTCTAGGGAGGGATGGGTTAAAAATCTGTAACCCTGCAGGTTAGAGAATAACTGTCACCAACGAGGAGGATGTATTTAAGATCAGACATGCGGCACAATCTCCGTGAGCTTCATGCAGAATTTCCGTTTGCTTAACAACGATAACAACAATAGGGTCTCAGTCTAGAAGAATTGTAGGGGCTTCTGCATTATGACAACGAACCACATTTATTAAGAATACGGCGACTCATAACGAAACGATTATATTCGAATTGTTTTCTTACACGAAACCGTAACACAGGTGGAAAAGCAAAAAAAAAAAACTTTTAAGAAAATATCGGACTGAAATAACAACGTTATAATTAAGAAACACATTCTTAACATAGGGAGGTGAAGGGTGATTAACTATTCTGCACTTTTAGCTAACAATGTAATAAATAAAAGATACTGTGATGAAGAAATTAATTTAAACACAGTTTGAATTATCTCCCCTTTTGAAAAAAAATCAAATTATCTCCCCTTTTGAAAAAAAATCAAATTATCTCCCCTTTTGAAAAAAAATCAAATTATCTCCCCTTTTGAAAAAAATCAAATTATCTCCCCTTTTGAAAAAAAATCAAATTATCTCCCCTTTTGAAAAAAAATCAAATTATCTCCCCTTTTGAAAAAAAAAATCAAATAATCTCCACTTTTGAAAAAAAATAAAATTATCTCCCCTTTTGAAAAAAAATAAAATTATCTCCCCTTTTGAAAAAAAATCAAATTATCTCCCCTTTTGAAAAAAAATCAAATTATCTCCCCTTTTGAAAAAAAATAAAATTATCTCCCCTTTTAGAAAAAAAAAATCAAATTATCTCCCCTTTTGAAAAAAAAATCAAATTATCTCCCCTTTTGAAAAAAAATTAAATTATCTCCCCTTTTGAAAAAAAAAATCAAATTATCTCCCCTTTTGAAAAAAAAAATCAAATTATCTCCCCGTTTGAAAAAAAATCAAATTATCTCCCCTTTTGAAAAAAAATCAAATTATCTCCCCTTTTGAAAAAAAATCAAATTATCTCCACTTTTGAAAAAAAATCAAATTATCTCCCCTTTTGAAAAAAAATCAAATTATCTCCCCTTTTGAAAAAAAATCAAATTATCTCCCCTTTTGAAAAAAAATCAAATTATCTCCCCTTTTGAAAAAAAATCAAATTATCTCCCCTTTTGAAAAAAAATCAAATTATCTCCCCTTTTGAAAAAAAATCAAATTATCTCCCCTTTTGAACAAAAATCAAATTATCTCCCCTTTTGAACAAAAATCAAATTATCTCCCCTTTTGAAAAAAATCAAATTATCTCCCCTTTCGCTTCACTCTTCTAGAAATAAGGAAAGAAAATTGGGTTCGTTGCTATAATACAAAGAACCGAATTGTACTAAGTTGACTGATTTCTATGTTCCTTTATGAGCTGAATGAAACGGGTTTAGTCGCAATCGTTCTTGTATAAAGTTTTAGGTCTGGACCAGCTAGTTTCACGTCCGACACTCAGTTTTGTGTTTGGTTGGCGATTCAAACGGCTCGCATACCTCGGCCTACATCGTGATTAATCAGAACACTCCAGAGGGATATTAAATAAAGTAACCTTACAGTGTCTCTATCTGCTGTTTGGCTATTTTATTTTACGGCATATTAAACCTTTCCGGGTTATCAAGAGCCGAACACAGTAATTGTGGTTAACGTTTCGATTTTCAAGAGCTTACTATTTACTCGTACTGTAGATAATCATTTGTATATATATGGTTTGTAGATTAATTCTGTAGGCAAAAATGTGTCAATAAATGTTACACCGGCCGTTCTAACAGGAGAGAAACTACACCGGTTCTCACTATAAATAGTGCGAGTAGACAATCACCAGGGAAAAAAGGACAGTATTGTAACTGTCTAGCCGAGTGCCAGTCAGTTTCCTTACCTTTGTACCTTTTATGTTAATACAGTTGTTATCTTAACCCAACCTCGACTTGGCTTCTTTTTACTGTTGGACTACTTCACAACAATACATATTCTATAAAAAGGAAAAATCTATTTTACACATGGATGGGAATCTTGATGTGCACTTCAACTCAGAGTCAAAATAGACCTGAAAGTAAGTTTACCTAAGGGGTGACCTCTCATCCTACTAAATCCCAAATAAGATCTCGCCGACTGATGGAGATTTGTGACTGACACATGACGATGCACGCAGAGACAATTGAATCGGTTGGCAATTCTTCTTCTTCTTTCGTGTGAATCAGATGATTCTGGTGTTGGCATTAGTTTCCCCGATGTTTTTCCTGTCAGAAATCGTTCTGGAAAGACATCGGGTACTTACGGGAGGGCCACGAGAAGGTTGCCAACATCCCTAAGTGAAAGTGGTACTGTGGAACCGACTGGATTCGAACTTGGAACGCTCGGGTTTCAGTCTGTGACGATATCCACTTAACCACCGTCAAAATAGACCTGAAAGTAAGTTTACCTATGGGGTGGTCTCTCATCCCTCTAGCTTCCAAATAAGGTATCGCCGACTGATGGAGATTTGTGACTGACACATGACGATGCATGCAGAGACAATTGAATCGGTTGTCAATGATGTTGGAAGAAAATCAGATAAATGGCTGGATCGCGTGGAACAGATCAGCTTGCATGAGAGTGCTCAACACAGTTTAGTATGTTTTCCGAAAGAACGGTTTTCTATGAGACTGTTCTTTTTCTCCTTTTCTCGAGAAATCAAACGAAACGCTGTTCGGGTTGGAGAACATGAAAGAGAGACTTAAAAGTAAAAAGACAGAATTGCCCTTTTTGGGGGAAGACAAAGGGAATTTCTTTGAAGTATCACATGAGTCGAAATCAGATCTCCACGCATGCGCATAAACGATAGACAGCGACACTTCCGGCCTGGATTGAGGAATGCATTGCTTTTCATGTCTCATAATGTAAGTAAATAGATAGACAGACAAAAAAAGAATTTAAATGCGAAATATAAGCATATATATATATATATATATATATATATATATATATATATATATATATATAATGACGATAATAATCCAGGTAAAAAAAATCCACAGGGTAGTAATCCAAAGAATTTCAACCGGGTTTATAAAAAGTGCTCAATTTCAAATAGAGCTGTATATATTATTATTTTTGTTTATACAGACATGTACAAAATCTGCGACACTGGCATGTCGATGTCATCGATCAACAGTTATAATAAACTGAGATCTCATCAGGAAGAGTTAGAATCCGATCTTAACCTCAGATCATATTTGGAGAGAATATGATCTGAGGTTAAGATCGGATTCTAACTCTGCCTGATGAGATCTCTGTTTATAATAACTGTTGATCGATAACATCGACATGCCAGTGTCGCAGATTTTGTACATGTCTGTGTAAATAAAAATAATAATATATACAGCTCTATTTGAAATTGAGCACTTTTTATAAACCCGGTTGAAATTGAAATCATATATATATATATATATATATATATATATATATATATATATATATATATATATATATATATAGCTCAATTTAACAATATATATCAAAACATAATGACCTCGCTTTGATTTAAGACACATTCTAGTTAATAACACTAAAATTATACATTCCGAAACCAATTTGAAAAAAATAAAAAATACTCGAAACTATCAACATAAAAACACAACAACCTAAAATTAAGAACATCACATATGAAAAAGAGTAGTAGCATTTATAAAGGCTTTACGTGATGCGATTTTGTACTGTGATGCCATCCAGTGTTGCTGAATTTAAATCGTCAACGACTTCCTGGAACAATGCGAAAACGTTCTATGCGCGTTTCTCCGCCGTCTTTTTAAAATTCTCTTCTTTCTCCAGCTTTTTTTTTCTCATTTGCGTTTGACACCTGATGATGATTCGACGAAGAATCGAAAACGTTCGTGAAACCTATAAAACATTTAGTTTTGTTTTTTTTTTAAATTTTAATACAAAAAAAAACATCGGAAAAATTGAAAAAATAAAAAAAGGTATAATTAAACAGACGAATTCTGTTATTTTTAACAATGCTTGCATATATATATATATATATATATATATATATATATATATATATATATATATATATATATAATTATTTTTATTTATAAACTCATGTACAAATGGCCGCTACACTGGTATGTGATGTTATCGATCAATAGTTAATACAAACTAAGATTTGATCAGTTCTTTCCCAATATGAACAGCTAAGTGAAGGATCCGACTTTTTTCCGCCGGATGACATCTTAGTTTCTAATAACTATTGATCGATGACATTGACATGCCAGTGTAGCGGATTTTTGTACATATTTGTATGAATAGCTCGATTTATTATTCAGCACGTATTTATAAGCTCGGTTTAAATTCTGTTGATCTTCATCCTGTGGATGTCTACTTTACCTGGATTATTATTATTATATATATATATATATATATATATATATATATATATATATATATATATATATATATATATATATATATATATAGTGGGTGTACGGTTGTTGATTGGTTAATAGATGTAAAAGGTAGGGTGTTTATAAGATAGTGCTCAGTAACAAGTAGAGCTGCATTTTAGTATCAATTTTTATTTATACAAACACTTTTGGCTACATAACAAGCTGGACTTGAAATGAAGTCACAACTGAAAACTATATGCACATATATAGCCAAACATGTTTGTATGAATACCAATGTATACTATATATATATACATATATATATATATATATATATATATATATATATATATATATATATATATATATGTATATATATATGTATATATTATTTCATGTATACACATGAAATGTTATAAGGGGACATACTTTTTTATGCATCAATTTTCAGTATTTACTTCAACGGTGATCGATACGTGAGTATATCTAGGTAGTAAGTCATGAAAACATATCTATGGTAATAAAGCTACACAGAGGCTTCCACGTATCATCCACGGAGGGAATCGTAAGGCTGAAAGGCATTTTAACCTGACGATTACCTCCGGGGATGAAACGCGGAAGCCTCTGTGTAGCTTAATTGCCATAAATATATTTTCATAACTCATTATATATATATATATGTATATATATATATATATATATATATATGTATATATATATAGATATATATGTATACAATTCTTTTTGTAAACAAATATTTTTATTTATTTACAAACACATATGTTTCATGACTATTAACAATCATCAGTGTGTATTTGTGTGTGTCAGTACGTAAACGTATGATAATTAACAAAATACTAATGTCAGTAACTTCAGTGCATAACCTTAATATATTAATATATTAATATATATATATATATATATATATTTATTTATATATATTTATTTATATATATATATGATTATTTTAATTTACACAGATTTACGCAGATTTTGTACATGTCTGTGTAAATAAAAAATAATCATATATAAAAGCTCTATTTGATGTTGAGCACTTTTTATAAACCCGGTTTCAATTCTTTGGATTACTACCCTGTGGATGTTTTACCTGGATTATTATTATTATTATTATTATTATTATATATATATATATATATATATATATATATATATATATATATATATATATATATATATATAAGGAAAGGTTATCGTTATATAAGATGTTGTTAGTACAAAAACTAGAATGGAGGTTGTCTGGCGAGATAAATATCAACGGTAGAAAATGAGTGAATTTTACGTAAACGACAGAATGAAGAAATGGTTGTGTCCGTCGTCAAGGCAACAGTCGTTTTGCAAAAGCCGCGGAACTTTGAAGAATAAAAATCAAAGAAGAATATGAACAGGTAAGGAAGAAAGCAAAATAAACTGAAACGTTTGTAAAGAAAAAATAGTAAAAAGAAAGACGGACGGCAACAGAAAGAAGAGAGAGTTACAGACAGAGACAGCGAGAGAGAGAGACAGACAGACAGACAGACAGAGAGAAAGAGAGAGAGAGAGTAAAAGAAAAAGAGACGGACAGACAGACAGAGACAGAGAGAGACAGACAGACAGAGAGGGAGAGAGAGAGCGTGAGAGAAAAGAGAGAGAGAGGCAGACAGACAGAGACAGAGAGACAGAGAGAGAGAAAAAAGAGAGACAGACAGACAGACAGACAGAGACAGAGAAACAGAAAGAGAGAAAAAAAGAGAGAAACAGACAGACAGAGACAGAGAGACAGAGAGAGACAGACAGACAGAGAGAGGGAGAGAGAGAGAGAAAAAAACAGAGAGAGAGACAGACAGAGACAGAGAGACAGAGAGAGACAGACAGACAGAGAGGGAGAGAGAGAGAAAAAGAGCGACAGACAGACAGACAGAGACAGAGAGACAGAGAGAGACTGACAGAGAGAGAGATGGAGA
>OY744533.1:9090992-9175992 GCA_963556195.1 Sepiola atlantica
ACCATAGAACCCTTTTATATAATTTATTTGCAAAGTTTTTTTATTTTAAAGAATGCGTTCGTTTAAGTACTTTTAATGAAAACAATCTTAGCATTCATTATGTACTAAAGGGAAGTAACTGATTTTTATTATCAAGGAGTTACTTCCCTTCTACAGACTTATTCTTCGAGGAATCTGTATAAAAGAGCGTTGTCCGTGTGTATGTATAGGTGTGTGTCCAGAGAGAGGAAAAGAGTGGAGAAAGGAGGAGGGAAATAAGGGAAGATAGAAAGATGTAGAGACGGATAGATAGAGGTAAAGAGAAAAAAGTTGAATAGAAATATATTACACGCCGTGTAGCCATACTAGTAGGCATATACGTTTGACCTGTCATACACAATGGAACTTATTCTTATAGAAGCCTGTTTATATAAAACTTTTGCAAAGCTTTTACTTTAAAGAATCTTTTTCGTTTAAGTTCTTTTAATAAAAAACACTTAGCATTCATTATTTTTCGCGTTTTCTTTGTTAATCAAATCCGGCTTATACCAAATATAAATATGACTTTGGTAAAGTGGTTAACGACATGGACTGACAACCTGGGCGTGCCAAGTTCGAAACCAGTTTCTTCCACCGAAACGCTTTCACTTATGATGTTGGAAACCTTAACGTGGTCCCTCTTCTAGGCATCTGATTTCTTTCTAGAATAATAATGGTGAAAGCTCTAACAGACACGCGTGGATGCACGTTAAAAACTATCTTTTGTGTAAAAGTTTTTAAAAAGAATTATCTCCCTTACCCTTGTTTGGTCCTAAAGTCATGTTTTGTCTATATGTCAGATAAACTAAATACATCCCTTTAATATTTCAATTACAGCCTCTCATTACAGATTAACTCCACTCGACGGACTACATTCGACATTGACTGATTGTATACATTACACGATAAGCATAACAATTACGGAAGTAGTGCAAAATCAGATTCCCGCAGTCAACCAACTTATTATTACAACACAACAGAATTTTATAAAAAATAAAGAACAAATTATAATGATAGAATTTTTTCATTGACTCCATTGTTTTTTTTTAGCAAAAGCAACATTTGACTATGCATTCTCTTGCAAAACCAAGATCCTATTTGTTGTCCCTTCTTCCCTTTCTTTTTTTTCCTCGATTTCTTTTTTTTCTTATCAAACGATTTCTGATAAAGAACGCGGGTGCGTTCGAAATAGTAAATAAAAAAACTAAAATAAATATTACAAAAACAACAACATCGTTTTGTTTCTGCTCTCAACACCCCGAATTATCCTCAAAATACTTCTATAGACGCATACCCGGAATAAAAAAATATATATAGAGACGAAAAGCAGGTAAAAACTATACTATATCAAGAGTAAATGAATATAAATTAAAAAGAAATAACCCTAACCCTAACCCTAACTTAACTTAATCACTGTGTAAATTACTACAATGGACCCGTTTTCTTTCGAACTCGATATATCCGTTTCCAAAGTCTGCGATCGTACACGCTATGCTTATAAAGCACCCCTAAATTGAGAGAAGGAGATACAAGAAAATAAGACGGTATGAATGGACACAGAAAGACAGAAACTAAAGAAGAAAAAAACATGATTGAAAAATGTTGTCCCGAAACAGCGAACTTGAACCGAGCCAAATGACCTTTTGAGGGTGATACAAGTTAATTCCCAATTGAAACCCCTTAGCTGGGTGGGACAGAAATCGATCAATCACAGTTTGACTATGATTGAAAGGCTTTTGATTACCTTCAAAATCGCCGATGATGGTTTATTGATTTCGATCAGCAGCTGTTTTGTAGATTCTTAAGGTTGGCTCTCCTCGTTTCGTCAATTCTGATCGAGCCACCCATTTCCGGTTTCCTCAATCCCATTTTTTCTCGCTTAAACAAATTCTAACGGCTTCTAGCGAAAACGGATGGCTTGAAAGACCGCACTACTCACCAACGATGAGAAAAGCAAAGGGCATATATACGTTGTTGTGACCAAATATATATATATATATATATATATATATATATATATATATATATATATATATATATATATATATATATATATATATATATATATATATATATATATACATTTTGGTCAATAAGTTATTTTGAGTCGGCTTTTATGTCTTGATATGAAACAAATTATTACTATTTTGGTAGACTGGTCTAGGTTTCTCGTGTAGAAATCATAGGTACATAGAAATCATAGGTACATAGAAATCATAGGTACATAGATACACACACGCAAATAGAGACAGGCACAGCCATAAAAAAACACTTTTTTAGATTTAAACGGATTTTTCTTATTTTTAAATTATAAATTATAAATTATAAATTATAAATAATAAATTTTAAATTATAAATTATAAATTATAAATTATAAATTTTAAATAATAAATTATAAATTATAAATAATAAATTATAAATTATAAATTATAAATTATAAATTTTAAATTATAAATTATAAATTTTAAATTATGAATTATAAATTATAAATTATAAATTATAAATTATAAATAATAAATTATAAATTATAAATTATAAATTATAAATTATAAATAATAAATTATAAATTATAAATTTTAAATAATAAATAATAAATTATAAATTATAAATAATAAATAATAAATTATAAATTATAAATTATAAATAATAAATTATAAATTATAAATTATAAATAATAAATTATAAATTATAAATTATAAATCTTTAACTCTGGCTTTGTTTTCCTTTTCCTTTTTCTCTTTCTTTCTGTCTTTCCTTTATTTCTCCCTGTAGTTTGTTCTCATTCCCATTTTCCATTTATTTTACTTCCTTTTTTCATTTTTCTGTTTTCTTTTTTCCTTTTTTCTATTTTCTTTATTTTCATTTTTCTGTTTTCTTTTTTCCTTTTTTCTATTTTCTTTTTTTCTTATTTCTATTTTCTTTTTTCTTTTTCTACTTTCTTCTTTTCTTTTATCTATTTTCCTTTTTTTTCAACTTTCTGTTTTTCTATTTTCTTTTTTCTATTTTCTTTTTTCTTTCTTCTATTTTTTTCTATTTTCTTTTTTTCTATTTTTTCTATTTTCTTTTTCCATTTTTATTTTGTTTATTTTCTTTTTTTTCTTTTTTCTATTTTCCTTTTTTCTTTTTTTTTCTTTTTTCTTTTCTTTTTTTATTTTTTCTACCTTCTTTTTTTCTTTTTTCTATTTTCTTTTTTTCTTTTTTCTATTTTACTTTTTTCTATTTTCTTTTTTTCGTTTCTCTATTTGGTTGTTGTTCGTCTAATATTTAACTTTCCTGATGAACAGAACACTCCCTATTTCACTCGCATGTCCAGAAGCTTAACTCATGGCATGATGTGTCTACATATATTTTGATCTTTCACACACTTCTGGCTTTTGGATCGTTTTCTGAACATGATTAGATTCCAATACCCTCCACTACATAACTTCATATTCCAATTGTATTTTTCCAACAATTACAATTGACTTTCGTGAACTTATTGAAGTGTGTTCTTTGGACTATTTTGCTTTAAGAATATCTTTAACTTCTTTTGCTTATTTTCCAATCAATATCTACCAAAAATAACTAACTAAAGAATTTATTTTTCTAAAGGGATAAGAATACTTTTTTTTGAAAATCCATAGATTGAAGGTCATTATATTATATTCCTTCATTAAACACCTGATAATAAATTTGTAAAGCATCTAACTTCAGTTTTTTTACATTATTCCATGGAATTAAACAACTGTCTGATAATAAAGTGTTTTTCGGATTAAATCTGGAAGGCTCCTCTTACAAACTATAACATATCTATCTATCTATCTATCTATCTATCTATCTATCTATCTATCTATCTATCTATCTATATATATATATATATATATCTATCTATCTATCTATCTATATTCAGACACACACAAATATATTTATATATATATATATATATATATATATATATACAGAAAAACACAAATATATTTATCTATCTACATATATATATATATATATATATATATGTATATATTTATATAGATAGATAGATGGATAGATAGATAGATATTTATTAATTTCATACGTACATATAAGTATTAGACACACACACACACATATATATATATATATATATATATATATATATATATATATATATATATATATATATTCAGACACATACAAGTATATTTATATATATATAAATATATATATATGTATACATATATACAGACACACACAAATATATTTATTTATATATATAGGATCAAATATAAACCAAAGTAAAAACTGTTAGTAGATGGAACCTATTGTGAAGAGGATTAGCTCAATATACGAGATAGAGCAATTGTAGAGATAGAAGAAAAAAGAGTGATAAATATGGAACGAGATATCATCTGCCTTATTTGCTCCTGGAAGTATATTAAAAAAATGGCCAATTTCTCCCTTTTCAATCCCCTTTAAGTGCACTTTCTCCACACTGCTCCCACGCAAAGAGTTTTCTTCACATTCTACAATTTATCTGACTTCTTTTCAACGGAAATTTACCACCGGGACAATCTGCATATATTTTTCACGAAATTTTTCTTTTCATTCACTGCGTTTTTTTTAACTAAAATTCCTTTAATAATAATTTTCATATTTTTAAAATATTTGAACTTTGTTTTTTTCGAAAGCCACTTTATCCATCTGTACTTCTCCTCTGATGATAAGATTTCGATCTTTGAAAAGCCTTGGCTTAAGGAAAGGATAATAACACTAGTTTATTACTGAATACACCTTGCATTGAACAATTGAAATTTGAAATAAATTTGGACAATCGTCGCATATGTATCACTCTTTTTTCTTCTAACTCTATTTATATATATATATATATATATATATATATATATATATATATATATGAATATATATATATATATATATATATATATATATGTATATATATAGATATTTATTAATCTTTTACGTACATAAAAGTATTACTTTTACTTTTATGTACGTATAAAATTAATAAAACTATTAGATAGATATATACTGACACACACACACATATATACACACACATATATATATATATATATATATATATATATATATATATATAAATAACCACTTAGGAAATAAAACAAACGAAATAGTAGTAAGCTTAAAAACAACGAACGCTGCAATAACCAATACAAACAATTACATAAAAATACATTATATATATATGTAATAGTTCAATCAATCCATAACCTGTTCATAATTTATTCTTCAATTTTTAAATCTTCATATATCGAAAGCAAAGAGATAGAAAGAGCAAAGGCAATACTTGGTTGCGGTTGTGTACGACATATGAAAGATTATAAAAATGAAAAGTTGAGATAGAAGGTATGGTTATTGATTGATTGTTTCTTTTGGTCATTGGAAAGCATTTATTATATATATATATATATATATATATATATATATATATATATATATATATATATACACTAATATATATATATATATATACATATATATATATATATATATATATATACCTATATATATATATATATATATATACCTATATCAATTATTAATAATTTAATATGTATTATTAAATATTATAATATTATATATATATATATACCTATATATATATATATATATATATATATATACACTAATATATATACATATATATATATACACCTACATATATATATGTATATATTTATATACACCTACATATATATATATATATATATATATATATATATATATATATATATATATATATATATGTTCGACATCGACACTTACTTTAAGGTCTCCTGTTTTTGTTTCACTGTTAGATACTTAATTCCTTGTTTTTATTTTATGTACATACTATTATATTTTTTTATTTATGAATTTTCCAACGAATGTTCAGTCTGCAATATTTCGGATTTAGTTGGTTTTTCTGGTAATTAAAACTGCATTTTCCTTCTTTTTTTTTTCATTATTTTCTTCTTTTTTTTTTTAAATAACGCAAAGCTGCTTTAGACTATATATATATATATATATATATATATATATATATATATATATATATATATATATATATATATATATATATATATATATATGCTCTGAAGCTTGTAATACAAGCTTGCTTTTTGGATCATTTTCGGATATTAATTATATATATATATATAAGACATTCACAAAAAGAACGTTCAAATTGTGAGAACGGCTGAACAGTTATCTCGACACTGATAATTCAAGAATAGTAATAATTTAAAAACGTAAAAATAATGTATTATCATTTACTTATAATTAATATTATATAATTAATATTATATATATATATATATATATATATATATATTTAATATCTATATATAAATATATAATTATTTTCTGATCTTCTGTTCGTATCTTTTGTGATACATATATAAATAAATATTACGCTCTTATTTTTCTTTAATTATCGAGCACTCTGCTTGGGTTTTCTTCCACTTATCTTACAAAGATATATATATATATATATATATATATATATATATATATATATATATATATATATATGATGGTAATAATCAAGGTGAAAAATATCCACAGGGTGGTAATCCAGAGAATTTTAACCGGGTTTATAAAAAGTGCTCAATATAAAAATAGAGCTTTATATATGATAATTTTATTTACACAGACATGTACAAAATCTGCGACACTGGCATGTCGATGTTATCGATCAACAGTTACTATAAACTGAGATCTCATCAGACAGAGTTAGAATCCGATATATATATATATATATATATATATACATATATTTATATATAGATATTAAATATATATATATACATATATTACATGTATATATAATATATATATATATATATATATATATATATATATATATATATATACTAACATGTGCGTGTTGGATTGACGTACACATTCGCGCTTCTATTATTGAGATTTAACGGGAGTTGAAATAACCGAGAACTTTGAAGGTGATGTAAAAAAAAAAACATTCACGATTCGTTGATATTTTCGAAAGGTCAAAGAAAGATTTCTGTAAAGATCAAAATAAAAAGACGAAACGCAAATGAAATATTTGCAATCGTTTCCGTGTTTTTTTTTTTCTTCTTCTTCTGCCCAATTTGCAATTCAAATAATTAGATCTTCCCTTCGCCTCATCGTACTACATCCATTTAATCATCCCCGTTCCGCATCTTTCAGCCTTTCTATTTGCTTCATTCTTTTTCATACCCTTTCTTTCCCTGTAGAAATATCACTTAAGTACACGCAATTAGGAACAAAGACACCGTTTCGACATCCGGGGATATTCGTTGTCGAAAACCTTCCATATGACTCGAAAAATATGCACAACATATAGTAATTACATCGCCATCATCGCTAACTGTAATGTCATATTAAATTAATTAAAATCGATTACTTTAATGAGTTTACCTTGATGATAGAGATTTTAATATTAAATAAGAATGTATATATATATATATATACATATACATATATATATATACATACATATATATATATATATACATATATATATATATACATACACATATATATATACATATATATATACATATATATACATACATATATATATATACATACATATGTATACATATATATATATATACATGCATACATATATATATATATATATATATATATATAGTACTAGGTAAAGTGAAAGAATAAAATAAAGTGCGAATCAAATTTTATTAGAATTCGAAGTTAAAGCAAAGTACTTTAAAGTCCTTAACTCATGAGTTTTCAAAGAAAATCTTCTCCTCAGAGGACCATTACCGCAATGATATTACTGCAGGTAATAAAATGTAACTTTGAAAATATATAAATATAAAATGCATAAAAGTATATAAAACATCAAATATATCGGCCCACACACACTTTTTTGTTAAACTTATACAGCTCATCCAAGTCATAAGTATATTGAGCTTTATTTTTATCCGGATGTTCACTAATTAAAGATATTAGTTGACTCTTATAACTTTTGTTGTATTAACCTTATATATATATATATATATATATATATATATATATATATATATATATATATATATATATATATATATATAATGGCCTCCAACTGTAGAACAACGAGAAAACGCTCAGGACCACACGGCTCCGGCAATCAACACAGACAATAATTGAAATTAAGATACACTTACCCGGGAAGGATGGAGGAAGCGTTATTGCCGTCTACAGTGTATAACGCGCGTTCGGGGCTTGCTTTGTTGCAAGTGACAAAAAACTTTCTTCATCTCACAGTGCTTTAGTTTGAAGACTATATATATATATATATATATATATATATATATATATATATATATATATATATATATATATATAAATAAAAGGAGATTGTAGTTTGCTTGAAGCATTGCTGGTAAATGTAAGTGCAGATTAGTAGTCCGTTTTTCCCGTTTTTCTCCCGTTTTTCTCGTTTTCCAGTTTTTCTCCCGTTTTTCCCGTTTTTCTTCAACCTACTCGGTCTTTTATTGTTGTCTTCGGATAATGAAAGTTTTTCTTTCGAAAATTTAAAATTACCCTTTGCCGAACTGTTACTTACCGGACAGTATTTACTATTTGGTATTTAATCAGTTTTCGTGAAATTATTAATAAATCGTTTTGAGTTTCACTTTCTCCCTGCGTTTATTTCTTTTCACTTTTCCATCTTACGGCAACCACGTTGCATTGCTATAGCCTCGGACGACTAATCTGCACTTATATATATATATATATATATATATATATATATATATATATATATATATATATATATATATATATATATATATATATAGTCTAAAGAAGCTTTGAGTCATTAAAAAAAAAAAAAGTAAAAAAAGTAAAATGCAGTTTAAATTCCCAGACAAACTAACTAAATCCAAGATATTGCAGACTTAACATTAAGTAAAATAAAAAAATAATAAAAAATAATAAAAAGGGGGTTTAATTATCTAAGAGTGAAACAAAAACAGGAAACCTTAAGCGTCTAATATTAACACGGGGATCATCAGCTGTTTACCATGTAACTGTTTCGGAGATTTAAAAACAGGACAGTTATAATATTCATGGCTCTCCAATGGTACTTACCATTTCCCCAATAATCAAGTGTCGAAATAATTCAGCTTAAAATATCACTAATATATACATAAAAAAATAATAATAATGATAAAATAATAATAATAATAATAATATATTACCCTTAAGACTACCGTATGCCATAGTAATTTGCATATCAAATAACATTAATTATAACAATAATAAATAAAATAAAATTAATAATAATACTATCTAAACACTATATCCCAGAACCATTCTGCAATATGGTAGCTAGTAATAAAATTATATAGGAATCAAAGTTGCATATATATATATATATATATTCAGGCAGATATTGTTGAGCATTACGTAATGTTGCTGTTTCATTGTACCTTTATTGTCTATTTTTTTGATCCGTGTACTAATCTTCTGATTACTCAATTAGAATATTTATAAAAATTCAAAACTAATTGCGAGTACTTTCGATTCGTTCATAGATCATGTTGCGGCAACATTAGAAACGAATGAATAATAAGCTGAAAAGAAAACGATCAATAAAATCCAAAGAGACACTACATGATTGAATCTTTTAGTCAACAATGAACCGATGTCACTACCAGCTAGAAGGTTTACCATTTACAATCCGAGTAAGCGAAATACATGTTTCCTTTGCAATAAATTGAATATGCGTTAAAGACTTTTAAATATGTATTTGTTTCATGAGTTATATTATTGAGTGTGGGTTTTTGTGTTTTTAGATAAATATTGTTTTATACTTTTACCTTTTTAAAATTACTTAATTCTATAATAATTAGAAGTTGTTTTTTATTTAATTTCAGAGGCAGTGATGAGTTTTTAAATGTTGGTCAATTCAGCTAGAATTTGGCATATGCATTTTAAGTCTACGTGAAGGAGTTGTTGTAGTAAAACCTATGTAGGTTTTTGTTTTGTTATTAGTTTACGATGCATATTTCTTCAAAAAGCATTGGTATATAAAGATGATATTTGTTCTGTTTACTGTTTTTTGGATGGGGGTATATTTTACTACAAGGTTTAAGATCTTTAATAACTTGTAGTAAGTATTGAGTTTTATTTTATTATTACATTCTGAAGAAGATGCGTATTCTATTTCTAGAGCGTCTTCATCTAATTAAAAATTCTGTGGCAATTGATTACAATAATATACCGTAATGAAAGTAGAGTTATTATACTGGATATTTATATTCAGGTTTCGAATCATTAATGAATTTCGTTCGTCAACGATATCGTTAGGGAATTTGTTATTAATTAAAACCGGTATTATATTTGTTAAATTTATTAATAGTATGTGTATGTCCTATCTCCTCTCCCCTTTTCCTCTCTCTACGAGGACAATATAAAAACCAATATATATATATATATATATATATATATATATATATATATATATATATATATATAAATAAATGTTTCGAGGTACAAAATTTATAAATAGATTTAAAAAGAATACGCGGAAATCTCTCTAAAGCCCTTTCGACTATCATCTCGTCAGGAGAAAATCGATAGTTTTAATTATTTTTTCTTTTATCCCCTAACGTAGTGCCTTTTAATCGACTTTTAATCGAAATCATTAAATTGAATTTTAATCGCTTAACGATAATTTTGGCACACTCAATTTCCCCATTTTGCTCTTTCTTTCGACGTTATTATTAATTAAAACTATCGATTTTCTCCTGACGAGATGATAGTCGAAAGGGCCTTAGAGAAGTTTCCGCGTATTCTTTTTAAATCTATATATATATATATATATATATATATATATATATGCGTGTGTATATAAATATATGTATATATATATATATATATATATATATGCGTGTGTATATATATATATATGTATATATATATATATATATATATATATATATATATATATATATATATATATATATTACTATTTCATGTATCCACATAACATTTTATAAGGAGATATAATTTTTATGTATCAATTTTCAGTATTTACTTCAATAGTGCTTGATAGTAAGTAGAGCTAGGTAGTAAACTATGAAAATATATTCATGGCAATTAAGCTACACAGAGGCTCCCGCGTCTTATTCCCCGGGGGAATGCATGAAGTTATTTTTGCCGGGTATATAATAACACCCGGCAAAAATCACTCCATGCATTTTAGCCGGAATATTCCCCCCGGGGATGAAACGCTGGAGCCTCTGTGTAGCTTAATTTCCATAAATATATTTTCATAGTTTACTATATATATATATATATATATATATATATATATATATATATATATATATATATATATATATATATATACATTTTTATTTAATAACTATACATAACAGATTCCAGAGATGTATCAAGGTGTTATTGACACGTGTAGGCCTTTACTGTTTAGAAAAGTGCCTTGCAACCAATTTGAAACTATTAGCGTCTCAAGGAAAGAATACAGTTCAAAGAATGGAACTACTATATGTCACCGCTCATGAAGCCCCGGGGGGTCACTCAAAGATAAGTGTTAAAGAGATCGTAAGATGGACGATGAAAACCACCGCACGAAGATTGGAACCAAAGGCAGAAGATTTCTTCCGAGAAATTGATTATCAGAGAAGACGGCTCCACAAGTATTTAATTACATTAGACTTTAAGACGACCGTGTTCTAATCGACTGAGACGTTAAGTTTTTGGTATTTTCTTCCACAGGTGGGACGCTCAAAGAAAATAAACTTTGAGAAGTATCGCTTGGTTTTTGGTACAGAGAGAAAGAGAGAGAGAGAGGGTAATGAAAATTATAGGCAGACGGAAACTTGTGAATGTTTTCACCACATGCCGTGTAAAATGAAAAAGAAAAAGAAAAAATATTGTCTGTATTTTCCTGATGCAGACTCTTATATGGGTCGAAAATTAGAATTTTAACTAAATATATATGTTTATTTTAAAAAATAAATCTAAATTTTGACTGGTCTTTAAAATGTTATAATTTTCAAATTTCAATGCATCCAAACAGACGGTGGAAATATATTCACATCTAATATGTGAATATTATCTCTCTCTGATGACGTCATTCAGTGTACGCGAGGACAAGATAAAAAGCAAAAGATCAAACAAGCTAAATCCAAAGAGTTTTCGTGTTTGATGTATATATATATATATATATATATATATATATATATATATATATATATATATATATTTGTTGGTGATTTTATTCCATTAATTGCGACAAAATATATGCTGTTTCATTAACGCTTGCAAAGAACGTCAACTCTTCAAGCTATAATGGAATTAATTTTGCTCTGAATTTTCATTGAGCACTCTCATAAACCCGGTTTCAACTTCCTTCGGATTTACACCCCCTGGATATTTGTAACAAGTTAATTATATATATATATATATATATATATATATATATATATATATATATATATATATAGAGAGAGAGAGAGAGAGAGATAGATAGAGAGAGAGAGAGTAAGAGAGAGAGAGAGAAATAGATAGATAGATAGATAGATAGAGATAGATAGATAGATAGATAGATAGATAGATAGATAGATAGATAGAGAGAGAGAGAGAGATAGAGAAAAAGATAGATAGATAGATAGATAGATAGATATGACGAGATAGATAGATAGATAGAGAGAGAGAGAGATAAAGATATATATATATATATAGATAGATAGATAGATAGATAGATAGATAGATAGATAGATAGATAGATAAATATGACGAGATAGATAGATAGATAGATAGATAGATAGATAGATAGATAGAGTATTTTATAACTAGTTAACCTCGAATATAAGACAACCACCATGGAACAAATATGTTTGCTAGTAAAAGTTAAATAACTCGTCAAAAAAGTGTATATCATATCGTCAGTTCGCTTATTTCGATGTATATAAGTATTTAGATAGATATAATATCGTATAGTTTTTTGGTTTTTTTAACTCGAATTGCGTTGCTCCATTTTCTGGCTTCTCCATGCGTTGTAGTCGCCATCTGTAGTTGTGTTACCTGTGGCTGGAAACTAGCATAATCGCAAAAACGAGACAATACAAAAGTTCTGTATTAAAAAAAAAACAAAAAAAACATGACTATGGCTTTCTTAGTCGCTTGCTTGAAGTCTAAATGCGCCGCATTTTAAGCGGACTCCATGAAGCGAATAGGTTTGCTAGTGAAGTTGGAATGGCTGCTCTGAAAATAGTATATCGTATCGTCACATCTCTCACCAACGCGACCTGAATTCGAAAATTTACCCTCGTCTCAAATCCAATCATTATTCTATTAGTTTAAGTAGAGCACGAAAATTTCGGCACTTGTAATTTGTCTATCACACTGTCTCCCCTCACCCAATAGCGTATCGTCTCAAGTGCTCTTTAAACCCATTTTGCACGGAACAACTTATCACGTTCATTATATCCATTAAGTAGATTGGCCCAATCGTATTTATTTAGATATCTTCATCCATTAGTGCTGACAGAGTTTACCTCTTCTTTATCCAAAGACAAAGACGAGAAACACACAGAGAATGCTGGCCTTGAAAATCAGCATTTAAAACAGAAAGTCCTACCTGATACAATCATAATCTTTCTTACATGGTTTGCTTTGATTTGTCGAATACAAGTAAACACATTCCCGCCATCCAGCGGATATTTATCTAGCTCTAAGTCTAAGTCCATGTAAATGTATAACTTACATATCTTTAATATAAATCGATTACAATTGTTAAAATCAATAGTTTTAATTTAAATTACATCCCTTGAAAATTCATAAACATAATATTTTAAGAAAGGTTTTGTTAATTTATCTTTTTTATGAAATCATTTACTTTATTACTATTTACATCGATACAACTACTATATATATAGGAAAATAGAACAATAGAATTATAAATGAATACTATTAAATATTCATTTATTATAAACGTTTTGGGCATACAAATAGCTGTGTTTGTTATTTTTGCTCTCTACTACTACTAATACTACTACTACTACTACATACATATATATTCTGAGTTTGAATTATCTACTATACACCATCCTCGATTGTCTTCGATCTCTCTGTAAAAGTGTGTCAGAACAACCTGACACTTTACTCCACAAGTAACCCCTGACCAAATATTCAAAATAACATAGTATTCGAAGCCCAAATAAGATCTCCTCGGTTTTACTATGCACCCCATTTATATGTGGAAGGGTGCACCTTCTCCTAATGATATTAGCTCAAGTAACCGCGCTTAGCTGGATACTCCACCAGACTAGATGAATTATTGTCCTAGAATCCGGTAAGACTAATTGACCAAAAGAAAGATATACTATCACATAATCAGCTGATCAATTGAGGAGAGGAAAATTAATGTTTTTAACTTCTTTACTAACCCAACGTTTGAGAGATAAACGAGTATGTAAATTAGAACAGGCGAATACCTATGTATCTCATATTGAGATCACGTGTTAAACCCATGAAGAGGCCCCTTGATTTCTGAGAACTTGAAGTAAAATGAAACAATATATATATATATATATATATATATATATATATATATATATATATTAAATAATAAATGAGGCTAAAAGCCTTTAAAAGCATGTTCATATGCAATATTTATTGATAAAATCAAATCAGAATAGATTTTTTTTCATTTTACACTTCGATCTTTTGACTGATAATTTCGCGAGACACCTCGCATCCTCATAGTATTTTTAGCCTCATAAATTCACAAGGTTTCGATGGTAATAATTGAGGAGTAGGTTCTCTATGTCAAAATAGGGATCTTTGTGTTGTGGTTGCTTTTGTAAATGGACTCTATAATTAGTCAAATGTCATGTGTGTTCCATCTCATCCTCTTTATGGTATTTGGTTTGTGCTGACCATATTCATTTAAATGAATGTTGTATGTTGTACTTGAAATAAGTAGGCCAAACATTCATTTAAATGAATGTTGTATGTTGTACTTGAAATAAGAAGGCCAAACATTCATTTAAATGAATCTTGTATGTTGTACTTGAAATAAGAAGGTCCAACATTCATTTAAATGCATGTTTTATGTTGTACTTGAAATTAGAAGGCCCAACATTCATTTAAATGAATGTTGTATGTTGTACTTGAAATAAGAAGGACAAACATTCATTTAAATGAATCTTGTATGTTGTACTTGAAATAAGAAATCCAAACATTCATTTAAATGAATGTTGTATGTTGTACTTGAAATAAGAAGACCCAACATTCATTTAAATGCATGTTGTATGTTGTACTTAAAATAAGAAGGCCAAACATTCATTTAAATGAATCTTGTATGTTGTACTTGAAATAAGAAGGCCAAACATTCATTTAAATGAATGTTGTATGTTGTACTTTAAATAAGAAGGCCAAACATTCATTTAAATGAATGTTGTATGTTGTACTTTAAATAAGAAGACCCAACATTCATTTAAATGAATGTTGTATGTTGTACTTGAAATAAGAAGGCCAAACATTCATTTAAATGAATGTTGTATGTTGTACTTTAAATAAGAAGGCCAAACATTCATTTAAATGAATCTTGTATGTTGTACTTGAAATAAGAAATCCAAAAATTCATTTAAATGAATCTTTTGTGTTGTACTTGAAATAAGAAGGCCAAACATTCATTTAAATGAATGTTGTATGTTGTACTTGAAATAAGAAGACCCAACATTCATTTAAATGAATGTTGTATGTTGTACTTGGAATAAGAAGGCCCAACATTCATTTAAATGAATCTTGTATGTTGTACTTGAAATAAGAAGGCCAAACATTCATTTAAATGAATGTTGTATGTTGTACTTGAAATAAGAAGACCCAACATTCATTTAAATGAATGTTGTATGTTGTACTTGGAATAAGAAGGCCAAGCATTCATTTAAATTAATGTTGTATGTTGTACTTGAAATAAGAAGGCCTAACATTCATTTAAATGAATGTTTTATGTTGTACTTGAAATAAAGAATCCAAAAATTCATTTAAATGAATCTTTTATGTTGTAGTTGAAATAAGTAGGCCAAACATTCATTTAAATGAATCTTGTATGTTGTACTTGAAATAAGAAGACCCAACATTCATTTAAATGAATGTTGTATGTTTTACTTTAAATAAGAAGGCCAAACATTCATTTAAATGAATGTTGTATGTTGTACTTGAAATAAGAAGACCCAACATTCATTTTAATGAATGTTGTATGTTGTACTTGAAATAAGAAGGCCTAACATTCATTCAAATGAATGTTTTATGTTGTACTTTAAATAAGAAGGCCTAACATTCATTTAAATGAATGTTTTATGTTGTACTTGAAATAAGAAATCCAAAAATTCATTTAAATGAATCTTTTGTGTTGTACTTGAAATAAGTAGGCCAAACATTCATTTAAATTTTGTATGTTGTACTTGAAATAAGAAGGCCAAACATTCATTTAAATAGAATGTTGTATGTTGTACTTGAAATAAGAAGGCCTAACATTTATTTAAATGAATGTTGTATGTTGTACTTGAAATAAGAAGGCCAAACATTCATTTAAATAGAATGCCCAACATGCATAGGGTGTCGACTGGATCCCCCCATGTTAGCTAGCAAAAAAAATTGATCATGACGCTAACATATTTTTTCGAGCCTCATGGCTTGTATATTAGTTTAATCTCATTCTTTGGTTGTTTTGTTAGAGGATGTTGTAACACCAGACCCCCACATATTTTACGTATGATACTGCCGCAAGGTGAGTGTTTATTTACCCCATATTTAGAAATGACACTGCATTGGCACACAAGCATTCTATGTGTTTGATTTTTACAATACAGAATGTTTATCAGTACTTGTTTGAATGGTCTATATCTAAAAACCAAAGCATTTATGCATCTATATTTTTGGTAATTTTTAAGAAACTATGTATCATGTAATTATTTAGTAAATATGAACACATACATGAACAAAACACTGAAAAATTAACACCAAAAAATGTTTAAGCCATGGGGCTCAGACGAGAAATCTGCGCGTCATGATCGACAGGTGCTTCTTTGATAGCTAACATATGAACTCGGTTGACATCCTCGGTTGACATGGGCGGCTCTATTTATTTAAGGTAACTGAATGCAACAGACCGAATACAGGAAAAATATGATCAGCCCAAACGAAAGGCAACGCAGAGAAAAAATATACCACAAATAAAATTAGATTAGTAATGGAGTGCCATTACAGAAGCAACACCCACACAAAAAGATCTTCTAATTATATAAACCATAATCCCTGTATGATAAAATATCTAAATTATAAGAGATAATTAAAAAGCACAGGATTATACTTATGTGAATTTAAGTATTCAGACTGTTGATTCTTTGAGATATAAACACCGACTCCAACTACTAGCATTCTTAGGAGTCCGACTCCTTTCAAACCCCCAACTCATCAATCCTGACTGCACACACCAGTAAAACCAGAAAAAAATGACACCAAAGAAATATAAAAGCCGTGGGGTTTAGAACAGTAATATGAGCTTCATGATCGGTAGGGGCTGCTTTGATGGACAACATGGAAGAGCCGGTCGACATTTTGTAAATGTTGACCCCATTTTGTTCAGGTTACAGAATACAGAATACAGGTAACTAAATATGATCAGCCGAAAGAAACGACCACGCAGGGGAAATAATAGACCACAAACGAAATACTGAAGCTGGAACTCGAACAGGTGATTTACTGCTGAATAACGTCATTTTGAAAGAAGCTTTTATGCTTCAAGTTCTAAAACTAAATCTCATTCATTCACTGTGGAGGTCCCCAGATGTCGGAGAGCCTTCTACTCAAATAGCTTCTTTCCTCGTGTTGCTGGCCTCTGGAACTCTCTTCCCGTCCCCTGTTTTCCCGACAGTACAGACATGCAGAAGTGTAAAACTAATGTAAACAGTCATCTCGCTGCGCAGATCCCAATCTAGGTTGACCGCCTCCTACCTTCTCCCCTTTTCTTTTTTCTCAGTAGCCCCTTACGTCTACAGTGGCGTCCTGCCTTGTTTGGGGTGAACAATGTTAAAATACATATATATATATATATATATATATATATATATATATATATATATATATATATCTTTAAAAATTTACTAGTTTTATACTCACTCATTTAACGGTGCTTGGTCCAGTACCTTGGTATGTCAATTTCCATCTTTACCTAGTTTCTATCGCTTCAAAGCTAGTATGAAAACACACATATGGAACATAATCCGGAAGTTATGGCATCTATTTTCCAAACAGCCTGTAAATAGATCGTTTACAAGAGGGTCGGTATAGTTGTAGGTACAGTACCTGGGTATGTATATTTCACTTATTAACTTCCGTTCTACTGTATTACAGCTAGTATAAATAGTATGAAGAAAACACATATAGAACATAATCCATTTTACAAATGTATAATGATCGTTTTCATTAGTGGTTTAGTATTAAATAACAGAAAAATGTTACATTTCCCGAGTTTAACATAAGCAAACAGTATGTATCTGAGATGTTAAAGTTAGGGTTAGAGTTAGGGGTGAGGGTTAAGGGTTAAAGTTAGGGTTAGGGTTACGGGTTAGGGTGTGGGTTTAGGTTAGAGGTTAGGGTAAGGGTTAGGGTAAGGGTAAGGGTAAGGGTTAGGGTTAGAGTAAGGGTAAGGGTAAGGGTTAGGGTTAGGGTTAGGGTTAAGGTTAGGGTTAGAGGTTAGGATAAGGGTTAGGGTAAGGGTAAGAGTAAGGGTTAGGTTTAGGGTTAGAGGTTAGAGGTTAGGGTAAGGGTTAAAATAAGGGTAAGGGTTAAGGTTAGGGTAAGGGTTAAGGTTAGGGTTAGGGGTTAAGGTTAGGGGTTACGGGCTACGGGTTAGGGTTAGGGTTAGAGCTTAGGGTAAGGGTTAGGGTTTGGGTTAGGTTTAGGGTTAGGGCTTAAGGTTAGGGTTAGGGTTAGAGGCTAGGGGTTAGGGTTAGGGTTAGGGTTAGGGGCTAGGGGTTAGGGGTAGGGTTAGGGTTAGGGTTAGAGGTAGGGTTAGGCATTAGGGTTAAGGTTAGGTGTTAGGGGTTAGGTGTTAGGGTTAGGGTTAGGGGTTAGGGTTAGGGGTTAGGGGTTAGGGGTTAGGGGTTAGGGGTTAGGGTTAGGGTTAGGGGTTAGGGTTAGGGTTAGGGGTTAGGGTTAGGGTTAGGGTTAGGGGTTAGGGGTTAGGGTTAGGGGTTAGGGGTTAAGAGTTAGGGGTTAGGGTTAGGGTTAGGAATTAGGGTTAGGGTTAGGTTTAGAGTTATTTATCCTAGATATTTAATTTTATAATTCACCTTCTCTTCAATTACATCTTCTGTAACTTTCTTTCTCTAATTTGCCGCGCTTTTCTTTCTTTATTTCCATTTTTCTTTTTTTTATTAATCTTAATATCAGCGCCAGCCACTCGCATACCAATCTTTAGTCTTCTGAGACTCCGCAGAAGAAGAAGAAGACGAAGAAACGGCGTTTTACCGAAGAATTCTGAGATTACTTGAATCGCTGAAAATCGCGACTTATTACCGGCAGATCAAGCTGAGACGACTTTCTTCTGACACAAAGTCCACGAATTATGAATTAGTAGATTTAATGCATTAACAGCACAAATACCACAAATAGTTCCGTTCGTAAGCACCATTTACCGATTATCCGGTAGAGCTTAAGAAACAGGAGTTTGCCAATCCAGATCAAACGTGTCGGAAAGAAAGAAAATGAAAAAAAGATGGCGATGTTTTATAAACCCGCCACATTTGCTGGAAGTGGGCGATGGCGCAATGGTAAGCGTTGCGGCCAGCAGGCTCATCTTCCCATGTTCTGCCTTTCTAACTATTTTGAATAATACTCTCAGTACAAAGATCAATCCATCATCCAAGCTCTAGGGTGGAATAGTATGTTAGACTAGACTATAAGGAAATGCCCAAGCCAGGAGTCGCGACCCCAGGGAATGTCTAGCAACCACAAAGCCAGGACCCGTGGCGCAGTGGATATAGTACTAAGTTAAATTCAGTTCTAAGTGATATTCATCTGAAGGTTGAAGGTTCAATCCTCGGTGCGGGCGATACGAAGAATTGTTAATTACTGAAGACTTTTCCCAGTCATGGCTGACGGGACGAACGCCTGCTACCCCCGTTGATTAAATAAAGGGTTCCGTTCGAAATTCCGTCCAGATTCCCGAGTTCGACAGAAATATTCTCGAGTACGAAGAGATACACCTGAAGAAGGCCAGAGGTTACAGCGGTCGAAACGTTGTGATGATAACACTCAAGATTATTAATGTATAATTATGCAATCACAAAGTCATTATGATAAGTATCTTTCACCTAGATGGGATGTCGCTGACATCTCTCTCCCTCTACTCTATCGATATGTTCAATGTAAGTGTATTGTGGGAGGTGCTCTGATCTGTGACGGTTTGTCGTCAGGACCTTTCAAGTTCTAACGGACAGTATCCGTATTTGAGGAGCTGGATTTCCCTTACATTAAAATCTGGTCGAGTGTATATCCTTGTTCTTGTAGGGGAATCAGGTAAATGTGGGGCGATTGTCTATAAAAGTACACAATAAATTTACTGGGTCAGAGAATTTGCTGAAAGCACTACATTTGCACAGCATAAAGGTTTGTTTTTAAGGCTTGAAACAATTGTCAGAGAAAGAAAGAGAGAGTCAACAGATGACGATTAGAACGGAAGTGACGCCGCCATTACTGACATAGCGTTGCCACGAACGATAGCCAGGGAGTTGCGTTGGAACAACCAGGCTGACTCACGGGGCTCGTGCCTAGACGTTAAAATCCTCCGTCCAATGTCCTGAAAAAATTTAACAGTCTCGGGGCCAAGCACACCCGACGTTTCCACTGAAATTGGTTGGAAGACGAAACGGTCAGTGAGCGAGCCATATTTTCCGCGCTTCCTTGTTTCGGCGAGCAGAGGCGCCGTGCCGAGCTTCACCGCGGATTCCGCAATCCTTGCTGGTGAAAAGGAGTCAGAACAAGTGGCGTCCCAGATCAGCGGCTTTCCGGCTCGGAAAGCAAACACAGTAATTCCGTCAGGCCTGCGACCGTCGCCCCTGTCAAGGCCAACTGGTTCAAGGACTGATGCAAAACCTGCCGAGTCGAGACCACGCCTGACTACGTCGTTAAGGGCAGAGTGGCGAGGCAGGCGGCCGGCACTAAATCGACAAGAGAGAGGATGCAGGGCAAACTCGTCAACGACCTGCCCACAGCGACACCGGTGTGGGTGGCACAAACGGAGTCCTAGCCGTTGTGAGACGGTGATCCGAATAGTGTTATTGTCCAAGAGGGTTCCAAGTGTCGCCGAAGGGATGGCACTGAGCCAAGCACCGCTGTAAGGTGAAGCCGACGCTCTCAGGCAGGCAACTCTATGCTGGTTACTACTACAGACGAGTTCGACAAACAAATATAAAGTTACTTATATTTATGTTTCAAATCAATATATCATGACACGTCTCTAAAGTGAAAGTTAAACGACAGGCTGGGAATAGGTGTCAGTGATTTACTATATAAAATGAAATAAAATTTATTGGCGAAAATAGCAACGTGCAACAAGCCATGCAAAAGAAGAGTAAGATGTATACTGTCTACATACCATCTGAATATTTTGTCAAACTCGAACTTAATCCTGGGTATTATATACATCATCAATACCTCTGGTAGGCTCTTCTATAAAGCAAAATTACGGAATTGCTGAGTACCTTGGAGATAGGACATGGAGCTGGGATAAAAACTTATCGGAAAATATACTTAAATTCTGGTTGCTGATGTTGCCACGCTTTCTCACCTTCTCAAGTGAGGTATAATTATTAAAAAATAAGCGGCCACGATGCATAATCTAGCGTTTCCCTGTAACTGTTTGGTCGTCTGTTGGCTGACCACGACTTCTGGTATCCTGTTTCACGGTGCAGCTACCCGAACTTGAAAATACGCATTTCAACGATTTCACCGAAATCGTCTCAAGTTCCCACAAAGTTTCCCTGTTCTTCTTCTTTCGTGTGAATCCGATGATTCTGGTGTTGGCATTAGTTTCCCCGATGTTTTTCTAGTTAGGAAACTTTCTGGAAAGACACCGGGTACTTACGGGAAGGACCACGAGAAGGTTGCCAACATCCCTAAGTGAAAGTGATACTGTGGAACCGACTGGATTCGAACTTGGAACACCCAGGTCTTCAGTCCGTGTCGTTATCCACTTAACCACCGTCACCTCCCAAGTTTCCCTGTGAAGATGGTATAAAGAAGCGGTCACGAGGCACCAAAGATCAGAGGTCATGATGCATCCAGCGCTGCCCTGAATTCTTTGGTCATCTGTCGGCTAGCTACGACTTCTGGCAGCCTGTTTCACTCTCTTATACGCAGTGGTTGGACGTCATGAATCGATGACTAAAACACCTTTTAAATTCACGACTGTACCAATCGCCGGCCAGATTGTCGATTATTTCATAATTTTGTATTATAATTAGCATACCTATTTCAAGTTTCCCTGTGAAGATGGTGTGAGTTTCCCTGTAACAATGGTGTGGAGAAAGGTTACGAAACACATTGTATATGCTGCACATGATGTAATGATGTCTAAAGCAAAAATAAGGTCTCCAGGAGACTGCGTACGCATCTGTGAACAATTATATTTATATGATCTGTAAAAAGGGAAACTTTTGTGACATGCCTGGGGCTTACACTGATCTCTATATAAGATACATAGATATTCCAATATTTCATTATAGCTCTCTTGTACCTGTCAAAAGTTGAGTGAGTAAAGATGTTCAAAACATTAGTTTTCTTCTCCAGTTGACTATGTTATAGTATCCAGTCTCTTGGTGTTACTGGATTACGAAAATTGCGAGGCGATAGGGAGCTGACCAAGCCAGCTTGTTGTGAATGAACTCGAAATCTAGACAAATAAACGTATGTTGTGTAACTTGTGATGTCGCCAAGGGTAGATTATGTCATTGGCTGTCATATTGCGAACTTCATTCTTGCAACTGAGATATACTTTATAATATATATATATATATATATATATATATATATATATATATATATATATATATATATATATATATATATATATATATATATATATTATTTTGGTACAGAAAAATTATTTGTTTCCCTTTAATCCTCCGGTTTTAAATCTCAACAGTTTCATTACACTAAATTTAAATTCAAACAAACATACATTACACACTGAGCAAATAACGCGTCCCAACGAGAGTGTCACGTGACTTCACATTTCCAAAACAGATGATAACAGAAGCTGAAGAGAGCCGGATGGTTAAGACTTTTCAAGCTTGAAACCGACGGTACGAATGTTGTACTAATTTTTATGTACCAAAATAAATAAATGTTATGCTCTTAATCTTTAACTTTAATTCTTAATTAATCGAGTACTCTGCTGGGATTTTTCCTACTATATTACAAAGAAGTTATATATAATCACGTCGGATTACCTTCATCCTTCTCTTCCCATATATATATATATATATATATATATATATATTATTTTATGTATCTACATAAAATGTTATAGGGAGATATAATATTTTACGTATCAATTTTAAGTATTTACTATTTAGTAGAGCTAGGCTGTACGTTATGAAAATATATTCATGGCAATTAAGCTACACAGAGGCTTTCGCGTTTCATACCCGTAAGGAATTGTCAGGATAAAAGGCAAAGAATTCGTGTTACCAGGTGCCTTTTTTATATACATGTGATGTTTAGTATGGTTAGCTAACCAATCAGACCATTTGTTATTCTCTTCCCACGGGTTTATGTTTCCATAAGCCAATAACAGGGCTTCTTACAAACAAATCTTCCGCTGACTTTTACAACTCAACCTATAATTCCATTTGTTTTATTTCGGCTCAAAAAATCCCATCATACTCTCGAAGACGATGGCAAAAGTTGTTCATAAGTCATGTAGAATATTGATTTACTCCTCTCCAGGAGTTAGGCACAAGGCCAGTTTTTATCTTACTCCCACAAGTAAGATGTGACCCAAGGTCGGGTCCGGAAAGTGGGGTTTAAAAATTGTCTGGACAGCCCCGTCGGCATTCCCCGGTAGGGGCGCCTCAGGCAGTAAGCAATAAACTTACTCCTCCCCAAAGAGGGGAGGCGAAGCCTGGGAGGGTGGACCTCCTAGAACTACACAGGACAGACCTATAGACCGGCGTAAATCAAGCCCCGAAGGCCAAGACAATACCAGTCTATGGGGTGCAGTATCCATCGGAACAGATACTACACTTTGATCTTAGCCAAAAGGCCAAGAATCTTTTGATCGTTCAATAGAGTCGTGGGCGTATACCTGTGATTTTAGATAGTTCCAGACAGAAGATCGCACGGGTTCAAGTCAGGTTGGGCAATGTTTAATCCTTACATACCTGTATGATCATTTAACCTTGTCCTGTGCGATGAATCAGTCTTTATCTCTGGTCAAAACGCGGTTTCAATAAATGATACATTTTTCTCAGTATACATCAATGCGCTCTCCTAACCAATGTGTTTGGTAAATGTCTCCCAAACACATTTAGTGATAATCATTATCGCAATAAACTCAGTCATACCAGACGGTTGAATATTGAAATTACTATAAAAATGAAAAAGTGACTCTTGTGTTTACGCATAGACGACTGAGCTGATCGAGAGAAATGGATACCATAGTTATTATTTTTAATTAATGTTACACCGGCCGTTCTTACACAGGAGAAACAACACCGGTTGTCACTATAAATAGTGCGAGTCACCAGAGACACAGAGAAGACAAAGCACAGTCTTGTAACTGTCTAGCCAGTGCTAGTCACTTTCTTACTTTGTTAATACACTTGTTAAACCAACCCTCGACTTGACTTCCTTTATTGATTATTTACTGTTGGACAACTTCACAACAATTAATTGAAAAAAGATCAAATAATTAACCTAAAATCAATTGAAAAAAGATTAAATAATTAACCAAAACAGCATTGATCTATAAATGACTCGCCATACCGGGGACCATTGTGAATAAACTTTGCTTAACGATTTCCTCTCCATCGTCACTGTTCACGGAAACGACTTTAGCTTTGTCTCGGCCTACCAAGCTAGCAGGACATACGATGAAACTTTCTAGTATTTATATATAGTTTTTTTTAAAGTACATGTTATTAATAAACTATTATTTGTTGTCGTTGAATAAATGTTAATCATGGAAAAAAAACTTTACCAAAATATATTTTTGTGTAGCTCAGCGTAATTAATGTTTCTTGACATGAAAATCGGAATGTAATATTGAGATTAGAGAGCATACAATAAATTTGAAATTGCTATGAAAATGAAACAGACACTTTTGTTTACGCTTGTGATTAAATAATTAACCAAAAATCAATAGAAATAGATTAAATAATTAACCAAAAATTAATTGAAAAAATATTTAATAATTAACCAAAAATCAATTGAAAAAAGATTTAATAATTAACCAAAAATTAATTGAAAAAAGATTAAATAATTAACCAAAAATCAATTGAAAAAAGATTAAATAATTAACCAAAAAATCAATTGAAAAAAGATTAAATAATTAACCAAAAATCAATAGAAAAAATATTTAATAATTAACCTAAAATCAATAGAAAAAAGATTAAATAATTAACCAAAAATTAATTGAAAACAGATTTAATAATTAACCAAAAATCAATTGAAAAAATATTAAATAATTAACCAAAAAATCAATAGAAAAAAAGATTTAATAATTAACCAAAAATTAATTGAAAAAAGATTAAATAATTAACCAAAAAATCAATTGAAAAAAGATTAAGTAATTAACCAAAAAATCAATTGAAAAAAGATTAAATAATTAACCAAAAATCAATAGAAAAAATATTTAATAATTAACCTAAAATCAATAGAAAAAAGATTAAATAATTAACCAAAAATTAATTGAAAACAGATTTAATAATTAACCAAAAATCAATTGAAAAAATATCAAATAATTAACCAAAAAATCAATAGAAAAAAGATTTAATAATTAACCAAAAATTAATTGAAAAAAGATTAAATAATTAACCAAAAAATCAATTGAAAAAAGATTAAATAATTAACCAAAAAATCAATTGAAAAAAGATTAAATAATTAACCAAAAAATCAATTTAAAAAAGATTAAATAATTAACCAAAAATCAATATAAAAAAGATTAAATAATTAACCAAAAATCAATTGAAAAAAGATTAAATAATTAACCAAAAATCAATTGAAAAAAGATTAAATAATCAACCAAAAATCAATTGAAAAAAGATTAAATAATTAACCAAAAATTAATTGAAAAAAGATTAAATAATTAACCAGAAATTAATTGAAAAAATATTAAATAATTAACCAAAAATTAATTGAAAAATGATTAAATAATTAACCAAAAATTAATTGAAAAATGATTAAATAATTAACCAAAAATTAATTGAAAAAAGATTAAATAATTAACCAAAAATTAATTGAAAAATGATTAAATAATTAACCAAAAATCAATTGAAAAAAGATTAATTAATTAACCAAAAAATCAATTTAAAAAAGATTAAATAATTAACCAAAAAATCAATAGCTCAGCGTCATTAATGTTTCTTGGCATGAAAATCGGAATGTAATATTGAGATTAGAGAGCATACAAAGAATATTGAAATTGCTATAAAAATGAAAGAGACACTTTTGTTTACGCTTGTGATAAAACTGTGTCGCTATGTTGTACCAACCTAAAACCACAACTAGATAGTATATAAGAATAAAAGCAATTTGTATTTCTAAATGATTCCCCCTGAGCGGACTAAGCTTTTTACCTATTCCCTTTGAAGGCATCGTCAATCAATTAACGCTCACATATTTGATCTTGATTGAACAGACGCCGTTGACTCATTGGAACGAGCTGCAAATATTATATAATAAACAGTGCAAGATAAAACAGCCTTCACAAATATTAATCGTTTATTTTTTTGGTTGTTGGAAATCCAATATGGCGTCAATGCGAGGTCTGCTATGATTTAAGATAGACGCCCATCGTTATTCGGCGGTATTATCAAAGAACATAATCAATGCGCTTAAAGGGTTTCGATCCGGACTTCGTTAAACATTAATGGGAAATTTTTGTTTCTGATTTTTCACGGCGACGTTGATGTGTATAATTGAAATAAATGAGGCATGATATTGTCAATATGGCCGACCTCTTCCGCTTAAAACGCTACACCACAAGACAGAAGCTTTAGACTACGAATCTGTTATTAGGTTTAAAGCTCAGGTGATTACTATCACTCAGCACTGATATACTCTAAAAGTTAAGCGTATAAACGTTTCATTTAAAAAAAAATAGTCAAGGAATTAATACATTGTATAATAGATAGATAAACTCAAACCTAATATTGACTATTGTGGCCACATCTGGAGAGGTGCCACTCAAAGCACACTTTCCTGCTTCAACAGAGTACAAAATCGACTACGCAATCTAGTGAAAGTGAGCTCTACTATTATCTGCAGTCTTTCTCTACTCTATCGTGATTTTCTACGGAAGGTGCTCGACTGAGCTCCAATCTCTTCTCTCCTCTGCAGCCCTTTACTCACAGAACAGACGTTGCTAGTCTTTCTCTACTTTATCGTTATTTCTTTGGAAGGTGCTCGACTGAGCTCCAATCTTTTCTCTCCTCTGCAGCCCTTTACTCACAGAAGAGACATTGCTAGTCTTTCTCTACTTTATCGTTATTTTCTAATGTAGGTGCTCGACTGAGCTCCAATCTTTTCTCTCCTCTGCAGCCCTTTACTCACAGAAGAGACGTTGCTAGTCTTTCTCTACTCTATCGTTATTTCTCTGGAAGGTGCTCGACTGAGCTCCAATCTTTTCTCTCCTCTGCAGCCCTTTACTCACAGAAGAGACGTTGCTAGTCTTTCTCTACTCTATCGTTATTTCTCTGGAAGGTGCTCGACTGAGCTCCAATCTTTTCTCTCCTCTGCAGCCCTTTACTCACAGAAGAGACGTTGCTAGTCTTTCTCTACTCTATCGTTATTTCTCTGGAAGGTGCTCGACTGAGCTCCAATCTTTTCTCTCCTCTGCAGCCCTTTACTCACAGAAGAGACGTTGCTAGTCTTTCTCTACTCTATCGTTATTTCTCTGGAAGGTGCTCGACTGAGCTCCAATCTTTTCTCTCCTCTGCAGCCCTTTACTCACAGAACAGACGTTGCTAGTCTTTCTCTACTTTATCGTTATTTCTTTGGAAGGTGCTCGACTGAGCTCCAATCTTTTCTCTCCTCTGCAGCCCTTTACTCACAGAACAGACATTGCTAGTCTTTCTCTACTTTATCGTTATTTTCTAATGTAGGTGCTCGACTGAGCTCCAATCTTTTCTCTCCTCTGCAGCCCTTTACTCACAGAAGAGACGTTGCTAGTCTTTCTCTACTCTATCGTTATTTCTCTGGAAGGTGCTCGACTGAGCTCCAATCTTTTCTCTCCTCTGCAGCCCTTTACTCACAGAAGAGACGTTGCTACTCTTTCTCTACTCTATCGTTATTTCTCTGGAAGGTGCTCGACTGAGCTCCAATCTTTTCTCTCCTCTGCAGCCCTTTACTCACAGAAGAGACGTTGCTAGTCTTTCTCTACTCTATCGTTATTTCTCTGGAAGGTGCTCGACTGAGCTCCAATCTTTTCTCTCCTCTGCAGCCCTTTACTCACAGAACAGACGTTGCTAGTCTTTCTCTACTCTATCGTTATTTCTCTGGAAGGTGCTCGACTGAGCTCCAATCTTTTCTCTCCTCTGCAGCCCTTTACTCACAGAAGAGACATTGCTAGTCTTTCTCTACTTTATCGTTATTTTCTAATGTAGGTGCTCGACTGAGCTCCAATCTTTTCTCTCCTCTGCAGCCCTTTACTCACAGAAGAGACGTTGCTAGTCTTTCTCTACTCTATCGTTATTTCTCTGGAAGGTGCTCGACTGAGCTCCAATCTTTTCTCTCCTCTGCAGCCCTTTACTCACAGAACAGACGTTGCTAGTCTTTCTCTACTCTATCGTTATTTCTCTGGAAGGTGCTAGACTGAGCTCCAATCTTTTCTCTCCTCTGCAGCCCTTTACTCACAGAAGAGACATTGCTAGTCTTTCTCTACTTTATCGTTATTTTCTAATGTAGGTGCTCGACTGAGCTCCAATCTTTTCACTCCTCTGCAGCCCTTTACTCACAGAAGAGACATTGCTAGTCTTTCTCTACTTTATCGTTATTTTCTAATGTAGGTGCTCGACTGAGCTCCAATCTTTTCACTCCTCTGCAGCCCTTTACTCACAGAAGAGACATTGCTAGTCTTTCTCTACTTTATCGTTATTTTCTAATGTAGGTGCTCGACTGAGCTCCAATCTTTTCTCTCCTCTGCAGCCCTTTACTCACAGAAGAGACGTTGCTAGTCTTTCTCTACTCTATCGTTATTTCTCTGGAAGGTGCTAGACTGAGCTCCAATCTTTTCTCTCCTCTGCAGCCCTTTACTCACAGAAGAGAGGTTGCTAGTCTTTCTCTACTCTATCGTTATTTCTCTGGAAGGTGCTCGACTGAGCTCCAATCTTTTCTCTCCTCTGCAGCCCTTTACTCACAGAAGAGACATTGCTAGTCTTTCTCTACTTTATCGTTATTTTCTAATGTAGGTGCTCGACTGAGCTTCAATCTTTTCTCTCCTCTGCAGCCCTTTACTCACAGAAGAGACGTTGCTAGTCTTTCTCTACTCTATCGTTATTTCTCTGGAAGGTGCTAGACTGAGCTCCAATCTTTTCTCTCCTCTGCAGCCCTTTACTCACAGAAGAGACGTTGCTAGTCTTTCTCTACTTTATCGTTATTTTCTAATGTAGGTGCTCGACTGAGCTCCAATCTTTTAACTCCTCTGCAGCCCTTTACTCACAGAAGAGACATTGCTAGTCTTTCTCTACTTTATCGTTAATTTCAAATGTAGGTGCTCGACTGAGCCCCATCTTTTCTCTCCTCTGCAGCCCTTTACTCACAGAAGAGACGTTGCTAGTCTTTCTCTACTCTATCGTTATTTCTCTGGAAGGTGCTAGACTGAGCTCCAATCTTTTCTCTCCTCTGCAGCCCTTTACTCACAGAAGAGAGGTTGCTAGTCTTTCTCTACTCAATCGTTATTTCTCTGGAAGGTGCTCGACTGAGCTCCAATCTTTTCTCTCCTCTGCAGCCCTTTACTCACAGAAGAGACATTGCTAGTCTTTCTCTACTTTATCGTTATTTTCTAATGTAGGTGCTCGACTGAGCTTCAATCTTTTCTCTCCTCTGCAGCCCTTTACTCACAGAACAGACGTTGCTAGTCTTTCTCTACTCTATCGTTATTTCTCTGGAAGGTGCTAGACTGAGCTCCAATCTTTTCTCTCCTCTGCAGCCCTTTACTCACAGAAGAGACATTGCTAGTCTTTCTCTACTTTATCGTTATTTTCTAATGTAGGTGCTCGACTGAGCTTCAATCTTTTCTCTCCTCTGCAGCCCTTTACTCACAGAACAGACGTTGCTAGTCTTTCTCTACTCTATCGTTATTTCTCTGGAAGGTGCTAGACTGAGCTCCAATCTTTTCTCTCCTCTGCAGCCCTTTACTCACAGAAGAGAGGTTGCTAGTCTTTCTCTACTCTATCGTTATTTCTCTGGAAGGTGCTCGACTGAGCTCCAATCTTTTCTCTCCTCTGCAGCCCTTTACTCACAGAAGAGACATTGCTAGTCTTTCTCTACTTTATCGTTATTTTCTAATGTAGGTGCTCGACTGAGCTCCAATCTTTTCACTCCTCTGCAGCCCTTTTCTCACAGAAGAGACGTTGCTAGTCTTTCTCTACTCTATCGTTATTTCTCTGGAAGGTGCTCGACTGAGCTTCAATCTTTTCTCTCCTCTGCAGCCCTTTACTCACAGAACAGACGTTGCTAGTCTTTCTCTACTCTATCGTTATTTATCTGGAAGGTGCTAGACTGAGCTCCAATCTTTTCTCTCCTCTGCAGCCCTTTACTCACAGAAGAGACATTGCTAGTCTTTCTCTACTTTATCGTTATTTTCTAATGTAGGTGCTCGACTGAGCTTCAATCTTTTCTCTCCTCTGCAGCCCTTTACTCACAGAACAGACGTTGCTAGTCTTTCTCTACTCTATCGTTATTTCTCTGGAAGGTGCTAGACTGAGCTCCAATCTTTTCTCTCCTCTGCAGCCCTTTACTCACAGAAGAGAGGTTGCTAGTCTTTCTCTACTCTATCGTTATTTCTCTGGAAGGTGCTCGACTGAGCTCCAATCTTTTCTCTCCTCTGCAGCCCTTTACTCACAGAAGAGACATTGCTAGTCTTTCTCTACTTTATCGTTATTTTCTAATGTAGGTGCTCGACTGAGCTTCAATCTTTTCTCTCCTCTGCAGCCCTTTACTCACAGAACAGACGTTGCTAGTCTTTCTCTACTCTATCGTTATTTCTCTGGAAGGTGCTAGACTGAGCTCCAATCTTTTCTCTCCTCTGCAGCCCTTTACTCACAGAAGAGACATTGCTAGTCTTTCTCTACTTTATCGTTATTTTCTAATGTAGGTGCTCGACTGAGCTTCAATCTTTTCTCTCCTCTGCAGCCCTTTACTCACAGAACAGACGTTGCTAGTCTTTCTCTACTCTATCGTTATTTCTCTGGAAGGTGCTAGACTGAGCTCCAATCTTTTCTCTCCTCTGCAGCCCTTTACTCACAGAAGAGACATTGCTAGTCTTTCTCTACTTTATCGTTATTTTCTAATGTAGGTGCTCGACTGAGCTTCAATCTTTTCTCTCCTCTGCAGCCCTTTACTCACAGAACAGACGTTGCTAGTCTTTCTCTACTCTATCGTTATTTCTCTGGAAGGTGCTAGACTGAGCTCCAATCTTTTCTCTCCTCTGCAGCCCTTTACTCACAGAAGAGAGGTTGCTAGTCTTTCTCTACTCTATCGTTATTTCTCTGGAAGGTGCTCGACTGAGCTCCAATCTTTTCTCTCCTCTGCAGCCCTTTACTCACAGAAGAGACATTGCTAGTCTTTCTCTACTTTATCGTTATTTTCTAATGTAGGTGCTCGACTGAGCTCCAATCTTTTCTCTCCTCTGCAGCCCTTTACTCACAGAAGAGACGTTGCTAGTCTTTCTCTACTCTATCGTTATTTCTCTGGAAGGTGCTAGACTGAGCTCCAATCTTTTCTCTCCTCTGCAGCCCTTTACTCACAGAAGAGACGTTGCTAGTCTTTCTCTACTCTATCGTTATTTCTCTGGAAGGTGCTCAACTGAGCTCCAATCTTTTCTCTCCTCTGCAGCCCTTTACTCACAGAAGAGACGTTGCTAGTCTTTCTCTACTCTATCGTTATTTCTCTGGAAGGTGCTCGACTGAGCTCCAATCTTTTCTCTCCTCTGCAGCCCTTTACTCACAGAAGAGACATTGCTAGTCTTTCTCTACTTTATCGTTATTTTCTAATGTAGGTGCTCGACTGAGCTTCAATCTTTTCTCTCCTCTGCAGCCCTTTACTCACAGAAGAGACGTTGCTAGTCTTTCTCTACTCTATCGTTATTTCTCTGGAAGGTGCTCGACTGAGCTCCAATCTTTTCTCTCCTCTGCAGCCCTTTACTCACAGAAGAGACATTGCTAGTCTTTCTCTACTTTATCGTTATTTTCTAATGTAGGTGCTCGACTGAGCTCCAATCTTTTCTCTCCTCTGCAGCCCTTTACTCACAGAACAGACGTTGCTAGTCTTTCTCTACTCTATCGTTATTTCTCTGGAAGGTGCTCGACTGAGCTCCAATCTTTTCTCTCCTCTGCAGCCCTTTACTCACAGAAGAGACGTTGCTAGTCTTTCTCTACTTTATCGTTATTTCTCTGGAAGGTGCTCGACTGAGCTCCAATCTTTTCTCTCCTCTGCAGATCTTTACTCACAGAACAGACATTGCTAGTCTTTCTCTACTTTATCGTTATTTTCCAATGTAGGTGCTCGACTGAGCTCCAATCTTTTCTCTCCTCTGCAGCCCTTTACTCACAGAAGAGAGGTTGCTAGTCTTTCTCTACTCTATCGTTATTTCTCTGGAAGGTGCTCGACTGAGCTCCAATCTTTTCTCTCCTCTGCAGCCCTTTACTCACAGAAGAGACGTTGCTAGTCTGTCTCTACTCTATCGTTATTTCTCTGGAAGGTGCTCGACTGAGCTCCAATCTTTTCTCTCCTCTGCAGCCTTTTACTCACAGAAGAGACATTGCTAGTCTTTCTCTACTTTATCGTTATTTTCTAATGTAGGTGCTCGACTGAGCTCCAATCTTTTCTCTCCTCTGCAGCCCTTTACTCACAGAAGAGACATTGCTAGTCTTTCTCTACTTTATCGTTATTTTCTAATGTAGGTGCTCGACTGAGCTCCAATCCTTTCTCTCCTCTGCAGCCCTTTACTCACAGAAGAGACGTTGCTAGTCTTTCTCTACTCTATCGTTATTTCTCTGGAAGGTGCTCGACTGAGCTCCAATCTTTTCTCTCCTCTGCAGCCTTTTACTCACAGAAGAGACATTGCTAGTCTTTCTCTACTTTATCGTTATTTTCTAATGTAGGTGCTCGACTGAGCTCCAATCGCTGGTCCCTCTTGTCAAAACATTTACAGCAAGAACTAGTCTTCTTACAAAAACTTGTAAACGAACTTTCTTTGATCTATCCGTGTTTATAACATTATACGAATTTTCTATGAACAGTTTTTTTTTACCAATAACTTCCCACGGATTACCTTAAGCTTTGTATTAAGAATATAGAATTGCTTTGTTGATTAGTTGTGTCATATATGATGGATGTTTTAAAATTATTTACTAGACTTTAGTGATGCGAGATGCGTCAGCGTTCTATGAGGATTATCAAACGGTTAGTTTTTTTATAGTTTTGTTTTATCTCCCTCCCACAGCGGTAAGATGTGACACAAGGTCGGAAAGTAGGATTTAAAAGCCAGCGCCTTAGAAGAATAAGAGCACTATGACCGTAAGAAATTTCCTAGGCAGCCCCGTCAAGCTATTAGCAATAAACTACCTCCTTCTCAAAGGGTGAGAAGGCAAAGCCTGGGAGGGTGGACCTCATAGAACTGCACAGTACAAACCCTAAGACCGGTGGAATCAAGGCTCGAAGGCCAAGACGGTACCAGTCTAAGGGGTGTAGGATCCATCAGAACAGATACTACACTTTGAATTATTTATTTGCAGAAAATATAGATTTACATTCGAAACAAATTAGACACAAGGCCATCAAAAGTGTGGGGAAAATATGTGTCGTTGGTCATCCTTGGTCTAAAGTAATAAAAATGCCTATCTTACTCTTAACTAGAATCATCACAATACCACATTTGCTCTAGGGGCCGTCCTACGTAGGCTATTATCAAATTAGTTTGTAATTTTAAAATTTTTACATAGTTTAATTTGCCTCCTCTCCAGGAAGTTAGGCACAAGGCCAGTTTTATCTTACTCCCACAAGATAAGATGTGACCCAAGGTCGGGTCGGGAAAGTGGGACTGAAAAGCCAGCGCCCGAGAAGGTGAGCATTCTGGCCATTAAAAATTGCATGGGCAGCCTCGTCGGCAATCCCCGGTAGGGGCACCTCAGGCAGTAAGCAATAAACTTACTCCTCCCCAAAGAGGGGAGGCGAAGCCTGGGAGGGTGGACCTCGTAGAACTGCACAGGACAAACCCACAGACCGGCGGAATCAAGACCCGAAGGCCAAGACGATACCAGTCTATATGGTGTAGTATCCATCAGAACAGATACTACACTTTGATCTTGGCCAAGGCACAGTTTGTTTTTTTTCATAAATAAATTTTATTTATCTTCGTCCCACAAGGTAAGATGTGACACAGGGTCGGAAAGTGGGATTTGAAAAACCAGCACCGGAGAATTTGAGCACTCTGTTCATTAAAAATTGCCTGGGCAGCCCCGTCGGCATTCCCCGGTAGGGGCGCCTCAGGCGATCAGCAATAAAGTAACCCCTTCTCAAAGGGTGAGAAGGCAAAGCCTGGGAGGTTGGACCTCGTAGAACTGCACAGGACAAACCCACAGACCGGCGGAATCAAGACCCGAAGGTCAAAACGATACCGGTCTATAGGGTGTAGTAACGCGTATATATTCGAAACTTCATTGGTGTATGATGGGGGGGGGGGGAGAAAAGCAAAAACCAGTTAGTAAAACCTTTCTTTGCGAAAAGGCCGAGAAGCTGCTAGTCGATGCAAAAGATTATCGACTAATAAGTAAATAAAACAAATACTCAGTTAAAATCGACGTCGACTTGTCCTTCATAGATATATCGCCCCGCCCTGGGACGAGAATCAAAATGGCGGGATTGGGTATTAAGAAAAATTAAATGTATTAACCCTAACCCCTTTTTACACAAGACATGTTGCGGCCAATTAAAAACGACGCTGTGTTAGGGTGATCTACTTATATAATGAAAGTGAGCATACGTGTGTCCGTCCCGCTTCAATAATCATGTAAGCAAATTCAATTTTAATGAGCAAAGAAAAGAGCTTAATCTTTATAATAACTAATAGTTATAAAGAAGAAAAAATGTTAACGCATGCAAATTTTATTGCATAAAGAAAAGTAGAAATGGCTTAATCCTAATAATAACTGATATTAATAAAAAGGAATTGAAAGAATAATCATGTACGCAGATTTAAACTAAATGTTTATATGAGGAAAGAAGGGGGGGTTTAATTTTTATAATAACTTATAATAATAAAAACAAAAGAGAAAATAATCACCTATGCAATTTGATTCTATTAAAAAAGTAGGAGAAGCTTAATCTTAATAATATGTGAGAATAATAAAAAGGTGTGTCGAGCACGTTTCCCGATATTAGAAAGGAGATGGATAGATAGATAGATAGATAGATAGATAGATAGAGAGAGAGAGAGATAGATAGATAGATAGATAGATAGATAGATAGATAGATAGATAGATAGAAATAGAGATAGATAGATAGATAGAAAGAGAAAAAAGAGAGAGAAAGTGAGAGAGAGAGAAATAGATAAAGAGAGATAGATAGAGAGAGAGAGAGAGGAAGAGAGAGAGAGAAAGAGAGAGAGAGCGAGAGAAAAAATTAAGACGAGAAGGGTGCGCTTCAGCTTTGGATACCAATAACATTAGTGTTCTTTTTCTTGTCGATTAGTTTTGTCTTCTTTTTCTTATTGATTAGTTTTGTCTTCTTTTTCTTATCGATTAGTTTTGTCTTCTTTTTCTTATCGATTAGTTGTGTCTTCTTTTTCAGATCGATTAGTTTTATTTTCTTTTTCTTATCGATTAGTTTTGTCTTCTTTTTCTTATCGATTAGTTTTGTCTTCTTTTTCTTGTCGATTGATTTTGTCTTCTTTTTCTTATCGATTAGTTTTGTCTTCTTTTTCTTGTCGATTAGTTTTGTCTTCTTTTTCTTATCGATTAGTTTTGTCTTCTTTTTCTTGTTGATTGATTTTGTCTTCTTTTTCTTATCGATTAGTTTTGTCTGCTTTTTCTTATCGATTAGTTTTGTCTTCTTTTTCTTAACGATTAGTTTTGTCTTCTATTTCTTATCGATTAGTTTTGTCTTCTTTTTCTTATCGATTAGTTTTGTCTTCTTTTTCTTATTTATTAGTTGTGTCTTCTTTTTCACATCGATTAGTTTTATTTTCTTTTTCTTATCGATTAGTTTTGTCTTCTTTTTCTTATCGATTAGTTGTGTCTTATTTTTCTTATCGATTAGTTGTGTCTTATTTTTCTTATCGATTAGTTTTATCTTCTTTTCCTATCGATTAGTTTTGTCTTCTTTTTCTTATCGATTAGTTTTGTCTTCTTTTTCTTATCGATTAGTTTTGTCTTCTTTTTCTTATCGATTAGTTTTGTCTTCTTTTTCTTGTCGATTAGTTTTGTCTTCTTTTTCTTATCGATTAGTTTTGTCTTCTTTTTCTTATCGATTAGTTGTGTCTTCTTTTTCTTATCGATTAGTTTTGTCTTCTTTTTCTTATCGATTAGTTGTGTCTTCTTTTTCACATCGATTAGTTTTATTTTCTTTTTCTAATCGATTAGTTTTGTCTTCTTTTTCTTATCGATTAGTTGTGTCTTCTTTTTCACATTGATTAGTTTTATTTTCTTTTTCTTATCGATTAGTTTTGTCTTCTTTTTCTTATCGATTAGTTTTGTCTTCTTTTTCTTATCGATTAGTTTTGTCTTCTTTTTCTTATCGATTAGTTTTGTCTTCTTTTTCTTATCGATTAGTTTTGTCTTCTTTTTCTTGTCGATTAGTTTTGTCTTCTTTTTCTTATCGATTAGTTTTGTCTTCTTTTTCTCATCGATTAGTTTAGTCTTCTTATCGATTAATATTGTCTTATTATCGTGTATTTTAGTCTTCTTTTCTCGTCGATTTCTCGTACTCTTTCATCACATGCTTCCTATTCTACTTCACCTCCTCTTTTTTTGATCTTCTTTCCCCTTTGTCTTCATCTTCCTCTTATTTTTCTTATTCTTCTTTGTCTTCATCTTATTGCTAATAGTCCTCGATCTTCTTTATCTGATTCTCAATTTTCTCCTTCATCCTCATCTCCATATCCATCTCTAGATGCAGCTTCGTCACAATGCTAGTTTCTTCTGCATCATCATATTCTTCTTCTGAAACCATCATGCAGACTGAAGAAAATAGAACGAATATTTTTTTTATTTCTTCTTATTCCTCGTCCAGTTTTTTTTTCTTCATCTTCTTTTTCTCAATTATTATTATTCTTTTTCTTCTTCTTCTTCTTCTTCTTCTACTTTTTCTTCTTCTTTTTCTTCTTCTTCTTCTTCTTTATATTATTCTTCTTTTTCTTCTTCTTCTTCTTTATATTCTTTTTCTTATTATTATTATTCATATTTTTCTTCTTCTTCTTCATATTCTCCTTCTTCATATTCATCGTGTTCTTCTTCTTTTTTCTTCTTCATATTCTTCTTCGTATTATTATTATTATTATTATTATTCATATGTTCTTTCTTCATATTTGTCTCCTACATATTTCTCTTTTTCTTTGTCTTCATAATATTCTTCTTCATATATTTTTTTCTTCTTTATATTGTTATCTTATTAATCATATTATTTTTCTTCTTCTTCATATTCTTCTTTTTTTCTTCATATTTTTCATCTTTCTTCATATTCTTCTTCATATTCTTGCTTTCTTCTTCTTCTTCCTCTTCTCCTTCTTCTCCTTCTTCTTCTTCTTCTTCTTCTTCTTCTTCTCCTTCTTCTTCTCCTTCTTTTCCTTCTTCTCCTTCTTCTTCTCCTTCTTCTTCTCCTTCTTCTTATTCTTCCTCTTCTTCTTCGCCTTCTTCTTCTTCTCCTTCTTCTTCTCCTTCTTCTCCTTCTTCTTTCTTCTTCTCCTTTTTCTTCTCCTTCTTCTCCTTCTTCTTCTTCTTTTTCTTCTTCTCCTGCTTCTCCTTCTTCTGTTTCTTCTTCTCCTTCTTCTTCTTCTCCTTCTTCTCCTTCTTCTTCTTCTAGTTCTTTTTCTCCTCCTCCTTCTTCTTCTTCTTCTTCTCTATTTCTGTATCTTCTTCTTCTTCTTCTTCTTCTATTCCGCCAACCACTCGAAAACTATGTTTGCCTTATAAATGTGCTATCAATCAACTACACACCCTTTCATCGAATTGACGGTCTAATCTTTTGATGTTTGCTTTTGGAATATCAAATTGAAAATTACGGACACCAAAATAAAAGATGCAAGAAAATTAAACAGTTAAATCAATGAATATTAAAAAAAAAGAAACCCTTTTGCAACGAGCTGCCTATTTTAAGATGTTTGCATATAAAAAAAAAATTGCTACATTAATTTTAAACGCTCCTTTATCAGCTGATACCAGCGATAAGGAGGACATGTGAAGAATCTCGTTTATACAGGTGTCGCAAACAAAAAACGCTTGAATTAATACCCAATCAATTACACTTAAACGTCATAGGTTTTATTAAGAACGGAGATCACGGAGTTTTATATATATATATATATATATATATATATACGTATAGTTTGACAGCAAATTGTTATTAAGACAGGCTTCCATTTTTATAGCATTTTTTTTCTTCTTCATTCTTTAATTTATTTATATTTTATTGATGTATTTATGTGTAGAAAAAGACCCATATTAGCTCAAATCAACCTTCTGAAGATGGGCGAGACGTCCGAAAGCGCTCGAGATTTGACCCAAACCATAACGATGGGTGCTATACTGCACCAGCTACTACCACACGTACGTAAAATCGCTCGAAGAGTTGAACAACTAACCAAGAAAATCTCAAAAATCAGAACTCCGTAGATTTTAATGAAGCCTGTCTTAATAACAATTTGCTGCCAAACTATACGTATATATATATATATATATATATATATATATATATATATATATATATATATATATGTGTGTGTGTGTTCACTGCAGAGGCTTATTTGAAAGTTGTAAATTACTAGCCGTTAAAAAACTCAACCGTAAAGAAACAGATCAAGGCTAACCCCGCCTGATAATTATTTTGATCAATAAAATCTAAACTACTGGAAAAAAAGAAAGAAATATTGAAAAAATACACTATCTAATACTAAATAGACCATTTGAAAAATATAAAACTAATACAAAGCAATCCTTTTATTTAATAACATTTGCCTTAATATATATATATATATATATATATATATATATATATATATATATACAATTGGCTGACTATGGAAATGGACGAGGTATAAATCTTGCCACGCTGATCAACCGCAGTAACGGCGAAACACATGTCCATGGATATATATTATTGTTTTTATAGGAAAGTATGTTTATAATTTATACTCCTTACAGTATCTTATAATTTTCTTATTAAAAGATCAATCAAAATTATTACAAAATTCTGAGTATATATATATATATATATATATATATATATATATATATATATATGTATATATATATATTATATTGATTCAATTCCAAAAACATTGTAAATAGCAATCCAAAAACATAGTTCACATCAGTTTCCTTCAATTGTTTATTTCCGAACTTCATTGGAGATTTATCATTTATATTTTCATCTTACATACAAAAGCCACCAAAGTGTTCCATATTCATCTATTGGTAGTCCTACACGTGTTTCTTGGCAGACAGAACAAAATTACAGGTCGTTACTCTGTCCGTCAGGGAATAATAGAAATATGAACTTCAGAGATGTACATGTTCAATTCTTGCAGAAACCATCAGGTTAATGCATTTAGCCTGTGTATTTTCTGCGGGAATGAAACATGGAAGCCTTTCTGTAGCTTACTTGCCATAGATATATGTTCATGCTACTCTCTCTCTCATATATATATATATATATATATATATAAATAGAGAGAGAGAGAGAAATATATGGATATATAGATATAGATATATATATATATATATATATAGAGAGAGAGATATATATAGATAGATATAGATATATAGATATATATAGAGATATATAGATATATATATATATATATATATATATTTATATATATATATAGAGAGAGAGATAAATATATATAGATATAGATATATATAGATATAGATATAGATATAGATATAGATATATAGATATAGATATAGATATAGATATAGATATATAGATATATATAGATATAGATATCGAATATATAGATATAGATATAGATATATAGATATAGATATAGATATAGATATAGATATATAGGTGTATGGATATATAGATATAGATAGATATTATTAGGTTTTTATACGGAAAGTATTTATTTCATTTGTATACTTCTTACAGTATCCGAAAATTTCCCATTACAAAGTCAAAGATTTACTACAAAATTCAAAGCACATATACTATATTATATTTATTGAATTCCAAACACCATGTAAAGAGCAATCCAAAAACATAATTCACATCAGTTTCTTTATTTCCGCACTTCAGTGGAAAGTCATCATTTTCATCTTACATACAAAAGCCATCAATTGTTCCATATTCATCTATTGGTAGTCCTACACGTGTTTCTTGGCGGACAGAACAAAATTACAGGTCGTTAGTTTATCCGTCAATCATCAGGGAATAATAGAAAAATGTAGCGGAGTTGTAGAAAAAAGTTATAATATCCAAAGACAGAAGAAAAACACAGAAGAAAAAAACGATGAAAAGACTTCAACAAAACATTTATGGGATTTTTAAATATGAAGGTGAGAATTCCGAGGCAGGAGCAATGCAAACCGGAAGGTGGAATAAGAATGAACAAAACTAAATGACAAGAGACGGTAAATCTCAGATCAATTCACTTATATTTCAAAATTTAAATATAAAGACAGTAAATTGTAAACTTGGTGGGCTTACTGTTAAATATTTAAAGGTCCGGAATGGTAGTGACTTGGATCATTTCGGGAGTAACAACGTCTCTTTTTCAAAAAGAAAACAACAGTTGGACTGGCTGTGTCAGTTGAGGAGAGCCAAGTGGACGCTGCTATTCAAAAAATAGAAACATGAGATTCGCAGATTTAGGGGATTGTTAAAAACGTGATCTGGAAAAGTCCAAGAAGAGCCTGGAATAAAACTCACATAAAGAAAAAAGGCAGCAAAGATAAATGGCAGCAAAGATAAATGGTAAATGATGATAATCCGGCAGCACTATCTTCACGATGATCTCCGTTAGAAACGACAGTGCCATCCCCCCAACCATTAATATCGGTCAAAGTTTTAAATTAAAAAATACCTCTAATAAAGCTTAATAAACTGATTAGAAAATTAATACTACATGCTAATAAGTATTAATTAATAAAACTGAGTAATGATAATACTTAATTAAGTATTTTTTTAAATTAAAATAAAAAATAATACGAAACTGCGGTTACTTATTAGAGTTTACCCCTTTAAAAACAATGAGTCCGCACCAAAAGGAAATATTCAACTGCGGGGCTGATACTAAAACCTAAAGAAAAAAAAACATGTAAATAACATATACAATATAAATATAAAACACAAAAAATAGTCAAAAATAATTTTTTAAATCAAAAATTAAAACTTATGAATCTTATTTACTCTGTAATTTGTCTATAAATTTTGATCTCCTATTTTAATTCGAAACGAAATATTAGCGTTCAAAAAGGGGAACAATTCTTTCAAAACCTCAACTTGCTTTTCCTCCTTGAACCTACCAATATTATTTGTCATCTTTCATCCCACCATCTTTTCTATCTTATCTCTCTATTTTCTGTAAATATTTTCTCATTATTATTTTTTTTTTAAATTATTCTTTAATTAGTATTCTTTATTTTCTACTTCAATAAAAATAAAAGCATGAATAAAAAATTAATAAAACAAAAGGGCCAGGTTCAAATACGTAAGCCCTCGGGTATATTGTTCAGTTAATACATTTACTCTGTGTATACAGAGGTATGGCCGTTTTTAATTTACTAATTGCAAGATCCATAGGGTGTTGATACTGGTTCATAATTTAATAGACCTCAAACAGATTATATATCTAATATGTTGGACAGTTATTCTAACCCTAAACCCTAACCCTAACCCTAACCCTCACCCTAAACCCTAACCTGTTGGATAGTTATTCTAACGCTAAACCCTAACCCTAACCCTAACCTTAACCTAAACCCTTACCCTAACCCTAACCCTAAACCCTAAACCCTAACCCTAACCCTAACCTGTTGGATAGTTATTCTAACCCTAAACCCTAACCCTAAACTCTAACCCTAACCCTAACTTTAACCCTAACCTGTTGGACAGTTATTCTAACCCTAAACCCTTACCCTAAACCCTAACCCTAAACCCTAACCCTAACCCTTACCCTAACCCTAACCCTAACCCTAACCCTAAACCCTAACCCTAACCTGTTGGACAGCTATTCTAACTCTAAACCCTAACCCTAAACCCTAACCCTAACCCTAACCCTAAACCCTAACCCTAAACCCTAACCAAGTTCCCCATTCAGAATTAATTGAGTGTTTCTGTCCATCCCAACCCTCTACACATTACGTATTACAAGCGGAATATGACACTAATCAAACAATAACGGTGGTTCCTATTACAAGAAGCAAAATGCTATAACAACCGATTAATATAAATACTCTAAGTTTTTCATATTTTCATATTTTAATATAGCTTATAGTTTATGGTTAGGCTATAAGTCTTACCTATGTCAAAAAGAGGCATGCCTGTAACTCAAATAACCCTCCGGCTAACCCGTCTATATACACACAAACTAATATAAGCTTTATAGAGTTAAGCCTTCATGAAAAAAAAGAAGAAAAGGAAAAAGAAAGAAAAAACAAAAAGAAAAAAGAAAGGAAGAAAAAAAGAAAACAACTACTGTAACGGTTAATATAAGTTTTTATCTTATAATATGAACTAATTAAAGCCCTCCCATACTAATCAATAATTTTAATGAAAAAATCACAACTTTTATTTAATTATCATGTTTAAAGTGAGCAACGCATACGAAAATCATTCTCTACCTTAAGTGTTTTGCACGCGGACCGCCATAGTTTGGTCCATTCGCCGCCATCTCCTTTAAAGTACTATTAAACCACTATAATTCTCAATTTTTCTATTCACAATTTAATTACAAATAATACAAAATAATGTGGAAAACTAATTATATTAATTGTTCAATGTTAATTACTCTAGTTTGCTATTATATTGTTTAATTAAATCTATATATCAGGAATTTAAATTATCGTCGATTCTCCGATCTATATCTTGGTCTAAAATCAGATAGCATATATCTGTTTCCGTGAAAGCAGTTTTGTCAAATGTCTTGCCTGATATTAAGCAAATTATCCTTCGAAGTAATAATATAGTACGATTTTAAAGTGCATAAGTTACATTTGTCCTTTTATTAAGTATGTATCTATTAGCCCTGCCCAATATGAACCACTTTAACTTAAAATGAATGTTCTTAATAATTAAATCACTAACAAATGTTGCTAGTGATCTAGAGATTTTATCAGAATTAGGGTTAAGTTTCTCTTTAAAAAGCATGTATAGTTTCTATAATTGTCATTATAGCACTTGCCAGTAGACCTTGCATATATACGTGCATTATTCCTCGTGGTTACATTACACACACACGCACACACACACACACACACACATATATATATATATATATATATATATATATATATGTCTCTAAAATAAAGGTGTTGACTCTTTACATTACTCGGTAGTGCATCACATTAAAGGCTTTCATAAACTGTTATTATTAAAAATTTAAAATTTAAAAAAAATTTAAATTTTAAATTTAAAATAAAAAATTACAAATTAAAAATTAAAAATTAAAAATTAAAAATTAAAAATAAAAATTGTAACCGATTATTTGATTGGTTCACTGTCTCGCACAATACTTATTGTAAATTGATTGCTTTGTATATAATACCTACACACAATACTTATTATAAATTGATTTATTTGCATATAATACTTACACACAATACTTATTGTAAATTGATTTCTTTGTATATAATACCTACACACAATACTTATTGTAAATTGATTGCTTTCTATATAATACCTACACACAATACTTATTGTAAATTGATTGCTTTCTATATAATACCTACACACAATACTTATTGTAAATTGATTGCTTTCTATATAATACCTACACACAATACTTATTGTGAATCGATTGGTTTGTTTATAATACCCACACACAATACGTATTGAATAATGATTGCTTTATATATAATACCTACACACAATACTTATTGTAAATTGATTGCTTTGTATACACATACTGTTTTAGAAAAAATATACTTAAATGTACATTTTTATCGACTAAATTCCTGGATTGATTATAAAAACAAAATAAATTAAAAACCCTGAAAATACGATCCTGTTCAAAACTGCTGACATTTCATCAACCGGTATGCTTTATATTTCGTCGAGATGGTTCAAGAAGCGATTTTTTTGTTAAAATAAGCAGGGAATATTCGACTTGAATGTTTTGTTCAAAATCCGAATTGTTTCATTTCCGAGGGTTAATGAACCGAGGTTTGACTATACCTTTAATATAATATAATAATAAATGTTAGAATAGATGTACCTTGTGATCGCGCGCTAAAACTAAGCTGTACTTAGTCTGACTTCACACTTCCACCGGGTTCATTTGCTTTCTAGTTTTGTGTTTCGTTTTATAATAAACGTTATCTTTTAGATTTCGTAATTCTTTTTTTTAGAACCAAATGTGCATTTAACAATTTTTCGTTTCTTGTTTCATCGATAAGAATACATAGAAACACCGAAACGAAAAAGGAAATAAGGAAGATCCTTAATGATAGACTTATGATATTTCAAACTCGCACCGCGCAGATAATGTCGTGATAACGGTGCTCGTTCATCATTTGAATACCGTACGATCTGATAACCGTCCCTTTCGGAAGAAAAAAGTAATATTTAATCATGTTGTTAAATTATTTTATCACACTTCTGTTGCATTGCACGAAAACAGAATTTAAAAATAATAATTTGAGACGTAGAATTTTTAACAGTTTGCGGAATTCATATTTTTCTGGTGTATTCTTCCGTCGTTCTCACTAGATGATATCAGTTTAAATCTATCAATATATATTGTGTTTTAAATATTAGCAGTTATACCTGGAGTACACACAAACACAGACACACACACATATATATATATATATATATATATATATATATATATATATATATAAATGTGTTTACATATCTGATGAGAGCGGACCACCGCTTGAAACGCGTTATACAAAATTAAAAAATTATAAAATAACAAAATAATAAATAAATGTTGAAAAAGCTTTTTACTAATTTTAGTAGTCTTACTCCTTTACATATATACTTTGCTCTCGTTGGAAGTGCACTACCCTCTTTTATATATATATATATATATATATATATATATATATATATATATATATATATATATATATATATATAATATTAGTATTTCATGTATCAATATAACATTTTATAAAGAGATATAATTGTTATGTAACAATTGTCAGTATTTACTTCAACAGTGCTAGATACGTAAGTAGAGCTAGGTAGTAAGCTATGAAAATATATTTATGGCAATTAAGCTACACAGAGGCTCCCGCGTTTCATCCCCGGGGTGGGGAATCTTCAGGCCATAAATATATTTTCGTAGCTTACTATATATATATATATATATTTATATATATATATATTTATATATATATATATATATATATATATATATATATATATATATATATATATATATATATTTATATATATATATATAGAGAGAGAGAGAGTGAGAGAGCGCGAGAGAGAAAGAAAGCGAGAGAGAAAGAGAGAGAGAGAGACGGGTCAATATACTTCCAGAGTACCCCTACCTCAACATTTTGTTTTTTTGTGGTGTTATGTTCGACTTGGTTTAGTCGACAACATACTAAAAGTTGGACAAGATTCGAGTATGAGAAAGTTTCAAATTTCGAACATGACTTTTTTGGTTTACAAGTCATATTCCATTTACATATGTAGCTCTAACTCGGTCAGTTTTCAAGATAAATCAATAAATCCTAAATTTTTACTTGTTTGCAGGTTCAATCTTTCGCATGAAAATGGTTACCACTGATGCCTAATAAACTCTCATATCATATCTACGGGTACCCGACGCCTAAACCCCTCATTACATCCAAATGTGTACCCGTACCCCTAAACTCTTTATTGCACTCACCAGGTTCACTAACAGGCATATGGGTGATTATTTTTATATGGGTACCAGTGGTGAATTATTAATTTCTTCAATTAATCGGGCCCTTTACATCTGTATATAAATGAAATAGTTTTATAGGGTATAGGATTCCTGAGAAAACAACTGAAAAACTCAAAGAGACCACGTTTTACCCCATCAAAAACTGCCCTCACAAGCAATTCACTAGATCCATACTAATCACCATATATTTTCGTATATTTTCGTATATTTTCAAACATGACTACAGCCACCAGTAGAGAAACTTGTTCATTATGCAAACAGTACTTGGACTGTGATGAGACCATGGTACTTCGGGTAAAGAGTGCTGCAGGTGTCAACCGTGTAAGTATCGAAAGAGGTGTTGAAGTCATTGTTGAAGCCGGAACTAGTGAACACTAGTTCCGGTGTCAAAAAGGACATTGATGAAGCTTTAAAAAAAGCATGATTCTGCTCGGCCAATAAAAAGTGGCGTTCGTGTTTCTCTAGGAAGGTTAAGAGTAGAGACTAGAACTACTGCTAATAGTATAAGCGTGTTGTCTGTGAATAGAAGTAAGGAGAACTACTACTGCTGCTGATATTAAGAGCAAACGTCGTAAATCTTCTGGTGAAAGGAAGAAAAATAATCCGGCACCCCGCTTGAAACTGAGAGCTGGTATTCTGTGTGTTCTTTTAACTCTAAATAATTTACGTGACTGAAATGAGAATTTATTAACCAAACACATATTTCATTAGTTAACTATAAAAGGTAAAGGTCGCATAGCCTGGACGCGCACGAGTGTCGTTGCCGACATCGCACAATGCCCATGGCCGTAGCGGCGGTAATTTGTTAAGAACCACCGTGTCTAGGGCACAGCATATGGAAGGCGGAGCCCATCCCTCTCCTTCCGCTGTCTTGAACCTTCCCTGAGTTTTAGTCAGGTACCCATTTACTGCTGGGTGGACAGAGGGAGTTTTCAGACCCGAAAATTCGCATGCCGTGAGTGGGATCGAACCCGGGTCATCCAGCCCAAAGACAAGTGCTATAACCACTAGTCCACAGGCCCTCTCTTAACTATCCTATACGCTAAATCAATTATTATTAACTATACTAAAGTTATGTTTTGCAAATACACTATTATCAATTTCTCTTTATTAGTTAGTTATCGTATTAGTTAAAAAATTTAATTTCTTAATCTATTTACAAATAAATTTATTTTTTGGGCATGTAGTGTTTAGGCTATGTTTTACAGATCCACTGTTTCTTATTAATTTCTCATCATTAGATACTTATATTATTGCTTAATTATCTATATTAGTCTCCATTAAAAAAGTTTTTTTATTAAAGCCATATGAAATATTAATAATCAATATATGCTGCTTCTGCTAGGGAATAAAGACCATAGTTATTCTTTTAAAATAGGTCAAGGAAGCAGTTTATTAATATATGCATGGTTAATTATTTATTTTCCTTTAATTAGTTATTTATCATTTGAGGTAAATTATTAATATTTAACAATGCACTGTTAACACTATGCTTTACAAATGCACCGATTTTTAATACTGTAACTTTATTGGTTAAGTATCCTATTAGCAAAATTATTTATTAATCATGTATGTATATCATTATTTACTAACCTGGTCTACTGTCAAAGTTATAATATAACGAACAAGTTCTCTGTCTGTCTGTCTTTCTGTCTGTCTGTCTGTCTGTCCGAATTTTTGTAAACGTAAGAAAGGGGAGGGGGCTGGTAATTACTATTTAATTATTTTTTTCAAGTGAGCGTTCATAATCTTTGTATACCTTTAGAATTAAGAAACCATTGAATAATTAATTTAGATTAGGTTACATTAAATCACATCAGATAATATATAAACAAAGTAGAACGAAATTGCAAGACGAGACTTCGATTCGAACAGACAAAGTGTTAAGAATCTTACTTAAACTAATACTCTTTCAACTTCTTTATATACTGCTACAAAAAACTCTCTCAGACACCAGACGGGTTTTGCAATTTACATAATTCATTTCTTTTAAACTTCTAATAAATTCATATTTACAAATATACACTTATAACTGCTATTCTCAAATTAACATATGCATTTGAATCTTACTAAAACTAATACTGTATTATGTATTATTGTTTATGCATTGTTAAATTCATTTTTTTAAAACGACAATTCATTTCTGATACTAGGTAGAGCTGTATAATTAATTTATGTTTATAAGTGTGTTATTTTGTTAACTAAAACATTTAATATCTTTGTATATTTCAAAATATTTTAAGAAGGGTCCTTTTACAGTATGTTTAAAAACTACTGAGAATATATTAAAATTATTTAATAGATTTATTATGGCCTATATATCGGAAAATGAATTTAGATCGATGTATACAGTTATGTATTACTTCTGATTTTTATTGAAGAAGTTATGGTGAAATGTAAATTATTTTAGGATGCATAGTTTACACTTCTTTAATTTATAACGTAAATATTTCTCATTACATATGTTTGACCATTTCATTTCGTACGTGTTGTTTTTTGTGCTCAAGTTCTCGTATATCAGGGCAAATGTTTTGCTCTGTTAGTTTTTAAAAAATGGATTAAAGTCTACCCAATATTATATTTCGGATTTTATCGGATGAGGATTGCTAATTTGCATGATTGAGATGATTCGGACTATTGTTCTAATAATGGATGTAATTCACACAACGTTTCGGTCGATTTAACGTCCGACTTTCATTAGGTGCATTTTGTTTATATCGGGAATCTCTATGTTGAACTCAAGTAATTCCGTACTAACCCTAACTCTAACCCTAACCCTTAAGTAAATCCACTGGGTAGATTGCCCTCGTTTTGTCAGGAATACACGGGAAAAAGAAATATTCTTCTGAAGATGGTATATATTACCGAAAGTACTCAAGTTTATAGGAAAAAAATGTTTTTTAAGATAAATAAATAATTTATTTTTAAAAACAAATAATTTGCGTTGTGCAAGGTTTTTTTTAAATATTTTTTTAAAAAAATATCCTCTTTATTATTGCCATTTCGCCAACGCTTCAAATGTGTGACTTTTGAAAATATTCTTCCACGCAACCACGTGACACACAGCCATATCAACACTTTTCGTCCTAACATCTAGACGGATTTTCAACTTGGCTGCGATAAGTATGTCTCAACCAAGAAGAAAAAAAAGGAAAAAAAAAAAGAAATATTCTTCTGAAGATGGTATATATTACCGAAAGTACTCAAGTTTATAGAAAAAAAAAGTTTTTTAAGATAAATAAATAATTTATTTTAAAAAACAAATAATTTGCTTTATGCAAGGTTTTTTTAAATATTTTATGAAAATATATCCTCGTTATTATTGCCATTCCGCCAACGCTTCAAATATGTGTTTTTCGAAATAATTATATTGTTTGTATCGCCTGTACTTATAATTGAACCTTCAACTTCAGTAGAAGTTCTAAGGTTACCGTCTTCTGAATGTTGAATGGCAAATCGTAAGTACATACTATGATAAAATTATGATGAAGAAGTATGGAAGACTGCAATCCGGCATTAGAACATAATTTCTTTACGGATTACACAAATAGTTCTGTTCAAAATTTTGTACAGATAACGGAATTGGAGTATTAGGTTCTCGAGTTTGAAAAGACGCATTTGTGGAAGGTCGGAGGTTACTTCGACCGAAATGTTGTGAGAATAACAGCCAAGATGAGAAGTCTGAATAATCCGAATCATACAAATCCACCGTAGTGTTTCCCTTATAATTAAGCGATGGGTTCATGCCTTTTGTTGGACTATTAGAAATATACTTAATTCGTAAGAATAAACGTGTTAGGATATGAAGTCTTCGAATCAAAAACACGACTAATCAAATTGCTTTAAATTGAAAAGAAATACAATAGAACGACTAACTTATGAAATCTATGAAATATGAAATAGAACGATGAAGTTATGAAATCTATGAAATATGAAATAGAACGACGAACTAATGAAATCTATGAAATATGAAATAAAACGACGAACTAATGAAATCTATGAAATATGAAATAGAACGACTAACTTATGAAATCTATGAAATATGAAATAGAACGATGAACTTATGAAATCTATGAAATATGAAATAGAACGACGAACTAATGAAATCTATGAAATATGAAATAAAACGACGAACTTATGAAATCTAGACTTCGTCTAAAAGTTTTTTTTAATTGAAAAGTAATACAATAGAACGACGAACTTATGAAATCTATGAAATATGAAATAGAACGACGAACTTATGAAATCTAGACTTCGTCTAAAAGTTTTTTTAATTGAAAAATAATACAATAGAACGACGAACTTATGAAATCTAGACTTCGTCTAAAAGTTTTTTTAAATTGAAAAGAAATACAATAGAACGACGAACTTATGAAATCTAGACTTCGTCTAAAAGTTTTTTTAAATTGAAAAGAAATACAATAGAACGACGAACTTCTGAAATCTAGACTTCGTCTAAAAGTTTTTTTAAATTGAAAAGAAATACAATAGAACGACGAACTTATGAAATCTAGACTTCGTCTAAAAGTTTTTTTAAATTGAAAAGAAATACAATAGAACGACGAACTTATGAAATCTAGACTTCGTCTAAAAGTTTTTTTTAATTGAAAAGTAATACAATAGAACGATGAACTTATGAAATCTATGAAATATGAAATAGAACGACGAACATGAAATCTAGACTTCGTCTAATAGTTTTTTTTAATTGAAAAGAAATACAATAGAACGACGAACTTATGAAATCTATGAAATATGAAATAGAACGACGAACTTATGAAATCTAGACTTCGTCTAAAAGTTTTTTTAAATTGAAAAGAAATACAATAGAACGACGAACTTATGAAATCTAGACTTCGTCTAAAAGTTTTTTTAAATTGAAAAGAAATACAATAGAACGACGAAATTATGAAATCTAGACTTCGTCTAAAAGTTTTTTTAAATTGAAAAGAAATACAATAGAACGACGAACTTATGAAATCTAGACTTCGTCTAAATGATTTTTTAAATTGAAAAGAAATACAATAGAACGACGAACTTATGAAATCTAGACTTCGTCTAAAAGTTTTTTTAAATTGAAAAGAAATACAATAGAACGACGAACTTCTGAAATCTAGACTTCGTCTAAAAGTTTTTTTAAATTGAAAAGAAATACAATAGAACGACGAACTTATGAAATCTAGACTTCGTCTAAAAGTTTTTTTAAATTGAAAAGAAATACAATAGAACGACGAACTTCTGAAATCTAGACTTCGTCTAAAAGTTTTTTTAAATTGAAAAGAAATACAATAGAACGACGAACTTATGAAATCTAGACTTCGTCTAAAAGTTTTTTTAAATTGAAAAGAAATACAATAGAACGACGAACTTATGAAATCTAGACTTCGTCTAAAAGTTTTTTTTAATTGAAAAGTAATACAATAGAACGATGAACTTATGAAATCTATGAAATATGAAATAGAACGACGAACATGAAATCTAGACTTCGTCTAATAGTTTTTTTTAATTGAAAAGAAATACAATAGAACGACGAACTTATGAAATCTAGACTTCGTCTAAAAGTTTTTTTTAATTGAAAAGTAATACAATAGAACGATGAACTTATGAAATCTATGAAATATGAAATAGAACGACGAACATGAAATCTAGACTTCGTCTAATAGTTTTTTTTAATTGAAAAGAAATACAATAGAACGACGAACTTCTGAAATCTAGACTTCGTCTAAATGATTTTTTTAATTGAAAAGTAATACAATAGAACGATGAACTTATGAAATCTATGAAATATGAAATAGAACGACGAACATGAAATCTAGACTTCGTCTAATAGTTTTTTTTAATTGAAAAGTAATACAATAGAACGACGAACTTATGAAATCTATGAAATATGAAATAGAACGACGAACTTATGAAATCTAGACTTCGTCTAAAAGTTTTTTTAAATTGAAAAGAAATACAATAGAACGACGAACTTATGAAATCTAGACTTCGTCTAAAAGTTTTTTTAAATTGAAAAGAAATACAATAGAACGACGAACTTATGAAATCTTGACTTCGTCTAAATGATTTTTTAAATTGAAAAGAAATACAATAGAACGACGAACTTATGAAATCTAGACTTCGTCTAAAAGTTTTTTTTAATTGAAAAGAAATACAATAGAACGACGAACTTCTGAAATCTAGACTTCGTCTAAAAGTTTTTTTAAATTGAAAAGAAATACAACAGAACGACGAACTTATGAAATCTAGACTTCGTCTAAAAGTTTTTTTAAATTGAAAAGAAATACAATAGAACGACGAACTTATGAAATCTAGACTTCGTCTAAAAGTTTTTTTAAATTGAAAAGAAATACAATAGAACGACGAACTTCTGAAATCTAGACTTCGTCTAAAAGTTTTTTTAAATTGAAAAGAAATACAATAGAACGACGAACTTATGAAATCTAGACTTCGTCTAAAAGTTTTTTTAAATTGAAAAGAAATACAATAGAACGACGAACTTATGAAATCTAGACTTCGTCTAAAAGTTTTTTTAAATTGAAAAGAAATACAATAGAACGACGAACTTATGAAATCTAGACTTCGTCTAAATGATTTTTTAAATATAAAAGAAATACAATAGAACGACGAACTTATGAAATCTAGACTTCGTCTAAAAGTTTTTTTAAATTGAAAAGAAATACAATAGAACGACGAACTTCTGAAATCTAGACTTCGTCTAAAAGTTTTTTTAAATTGAAAAGAAATACAATAGAACGACGAACTTATGAAATCTAGACTTCGTTTAAAAGTTTTTTTAAATTGAAAAGAAATACAATAGAACGACGAACTTATGAAATCTAGACTTCGTCTAAAAGTTTTTTTAAATTGAAAAGAAATACAATCGAACGACGAACTTATGAAATCTAGACTTCGTCTAAAAGTTTTTTTAAATTGAAAAGAAATACAATAGAACGACGAACTTCTGAAATCTAGACTTCGTCTAAAAGTTTTTTTAAATTGAAAAGAAATACAATAGAACGACGAACTTATGAAATCTAGACTTCGTCTAAAAGTTTTTTTAAATTGAAAAGAAATACAATAGAACGACGAACTTCTGAAATCTAGACTTCGTCTAAAAGTTTTTTTAAATTGAAAAGAAATACAATAGAACGACGAACTTATGAAATCTAGACTTCGTCTAAAAGTTTTTTTAAATTGAAAAGAAATACAATAGAACGACGAACTTCTGAAATCTAGACTTCGTCTAAAAGTTTTTTTAAATTGAAAAGAAATACAATAGAACGACGAACTTATGAAATCTAGACTTCGTCTAAAAGTTTTTTTAAATTGAAAAGAAATACAATAGAACGACGAACTTATGAAATCTAGACTTCGTCTAAAAGTTTTTTTTAATTGAAAAGTAATACAATAGAACGATGAACTTATGAAATCTATGAAATATGAAACAGAACGACGAACATGAAATCTAGACTTCGTCTAATAGTTTTTTTTAATTGAAAAGAAATACAATAGAACGACGAACTTATGAAATCTAGACTTCGTCTAAAAGTTTTTTTTAATTGAAAAGTAATACAATAGAACGATGAACTTATGAAATCTATGAAATATGAAATAGAACGACGAACATGAAATCTAGACTTCGTCTAATAGTTTTTTTTAATTGAAAAGAAATACAATAGAACGACGAACTTATGAAATCTAGACTTCGTCTAAAAGTTTTTTTTAATTGAAAAGTAATACAATAGAACGATGAACTTATGAAATCTATGAAATATGAAATAGAACGACGAACATGAAATCTAGACTTCGTCTAATAGTTTTTTTTAATTGAAAAGTAATACAATAGAACGACGAACTTATGAAATCTATGAAATATGAAATAGAACGACGAACTTATGAAATCTAGACTTCGTCTAAAAGTTTTTTTAAATTGAAAAGAAATACAATAGAACGACGAACTTATGAAATCTAGACTTCGTCTAAAAGTTTTTTTAAATTGAAAAGAAATACAATAGAACGACGAACTTATGAAATCTAGACTTCGTCTAAATGATTTTTTAAATTGAAAAGAAATACAATAGAACGACGAACTTATGAAATCTAGACTTCGTCTAAAAGTTTTTTTAAATTGAAAAGAAATACAATAGAACGACGAACTTCTGAAATCTAGACTTCGTCTAAAAGTTTTTTTAAATTGAAAAGAAATACAATAGAACGACGAACTTATGAAATCTAGACTTCGTCTAAAAGTTTTTTTAAATTGAAAAGAAATACAATAGAACGACGAACTTATGAAATCTAGACTTCGTCTAAAAGTTTTTTTAAATTGAAAAGAAATACAATAGAACGACGAACTTATGAAATCTAGACTTCGTCTAAATGATTTTTTAAATTGAAAAGAAATACAATAGAACGACGAACTTATGAAATCTAGACTTCGTCTAAAAGTTTTTTTAAATTGAAAAGAAATACAATAGAACGACGAACTTTTGAAATCTAGACTTCGTCTAAAAGTTATTTTAAATTGAAAAGAAATACAATAGAACGACGAACTTATGAAATCTAGACTTCGTCTAAAAGTTTTTTTAAATTGAAAAGAAATACAATAGAACGACGAACTTATGAAATCTAGACTTCGTCTAAAAGTTTTTTTAAATTGAAAAGAAATACAATAGAACGACGAACTTATGAAATCTAGACTTCGTCTAAAAGTTTTTTTAAATTGAAAAGAAATACAATAGAACGACGAACTTATGAAATCTAGACTTCGTCTAAAAGTTTTTTTAAATTGAAAAGAAATACAATAGAACGACGAACTTATGAAATCTAGACTTCGTCTAAATGATTTTTTAAATTGAAAAGAAATACAATAGAACGACGAACTTATGAAATCTAGACTTCGTCTAAAAGTTTTTTTAAATTGAAAAGAAATACAATAGAACGACGAACTTATGAAATCTAGACTTCGTCTAAAAGTTTTTTTAAATTGAAAAGAAATACAATAGAACGACGAACTTATGAAATCTAGACTTCGTCTAAAAGTTTTTTTAAATTGAAAAGAAATACAATAGAACGACGAACTTATGAAATCTAGACTTCGTCTAAAAGTTTTTTTAAATTGAAAAGAAATACAATAGAACGACGAACTTATGAAATCTAGACTTCGTCTAAAAGTTTTTTTAAATTGAAAAGAAATACAATAGAACGACGAACTTATGAAATCTAGACTTCGTCTAAATGATTTTTTAAATTGAAAAGAAATACAATAGAACGACGAACTTATGAAATCTAGACTTCGTCTAAAAGTTTTTTTAAATTGAAAAGAAATACAATAGAACGACGAACTTCTGAAATCTAGACTTCGTCTAAAAGTTTTTTTAAATTGAAAAGAAATACAATAGAACGACGAACTTATGAAATCTAGACTTCGTCTAAAAGTTTTTTTAAATTGAAAAGAAATACAATAGAACGACGAACTTATGAAATCTAGACTTCGTCTAAAAGTTTTTTTAAATTGAAAAGAAATACAATAGAACGACGAACTTATGAAATCTAGACTTCGTCTAAAAGTTTTTTTAAATTGAAAAGAAATACAATAGAACGACGAACTTATGAAATCTAGACTTCGTCTAAAAGTTTTTTTAAATTGAAAAGAAATACAATAGAACGACGAACTTATGAAATCTAGACTTCGTCTAAAAGTTTTTTTAAATTGAAAAAAAATACAATAGAACGACGAACTTATGAAATCTAGACTTCGTCTAAAAGTTTTTTTAAATTGAAAAGAAATACAATAGAACGACGAACTTATGAAATCTAGACTTCGTCTAAAAGTTTTTTTAAATTGAAAAAAAATACAATAGAACGACGAACTTATGAAATCTAGACTTCGTCTAAAAGTTTTTTTTAAATTGAAAAGAAATACAATAGAACGACGAACGTATGAAATCTAGACTTCGTCTAAAAGTTTTTTTAAATTGAAAAGAAATACAATAGAACGACGAACTTATGAAATCTAGACTTCGTCTAAAAGTTTTTTTAAATTGAAAAGAAATACAATAGAACGACGAACTTATGAAATCTAGACTTCGTCTAAATGATTTTTTAAATTGAAAAGAAATACAATAGAACGACGAACTTATGAAATCTAGACTTCGTCTAAAAGTTTTTTTAAATTGAAAAGAAATACAATAGAACGACGAACTTATGAAATCTAGACTTCGTCTAAAAGTTTTTTTAAATTGAAAAGAAATACAATAGAACGACGAACTTATGAAATCTAGACTTCGTCTAAAAGTTTTTTTAAATTGAAAAGAAATACAATAGAACGACGAACTTATGAAATCTAGACTTCGTCTAAAAGTTTTTTTAAATTGAAAAGAAATACAATAGAACGACGAACTTATGAAATCTAGACTTCGTCTAAAAGTTTTTTTAAATTGAAAAGAAATACAATAGAACGACGAACTTATGAAATCTAGACTTCGTCTAAATGATTTTTTAAATTGAAAAGAAATACAATAGAACGACGAACTTATGAAATCTAGACTTCGTCTAAAAGTTTTTTTAAATTGAAAAGAAATACAATAGAACGACGAACTTCTGAAATCTAGACTTCGTCTAAAAGTTTTTTTAAATTGAAAAGAAATACAATAGAACGACGAACTTATGAAATCTAGACTTCGTCTAAAAGTTTTTTTAAATTGAAAAGAAATACAATAGAACGACGAACTTATGAAATCTAGACTTCGTCTAAAAGTTTTTTTTAAATTGAAAAGAAATACAATAGAACGACGAACTTATGAAATCTAGACTTCGTCTAAAAGTTTTTTTAAATTGAAAAGAAATACAATAGAACGACGAACTTATGAAATCTAGACTTCGTCTAAAAGTTTTTTTAAATTGAAAAGAAATACAATAGAACGACGAACTTATGAAATCTAGACTTCGTCTAAAAGTTTTTTTAAATTGAAAAAAAATACAATAGAACGACGAACTTATGAAATCTAGACTTCGTCTAAAAGTTTTTTTAAATTGAAAAGAAATACAATAGAACGACGAACTTATGAAATCTAGACTTCGTCTAAAAGTTTTTTTAAATTGAAAAAAAATACAATAGAACGACGAACTTATGAAATCTAGACTTCGTCTAAAAGTTTTTTTTAAATTGAAAAGAAATACAATAGAACGACGAACGTATGAAATCTAGACTTCGTCTAAAAGTTTTTTTAAATTGAAAAGAAATACAATAGAACGACGAACTTATGAAATCTAGACTTCGTCTAAAAGTTATTTTAAATTGAAAAGAATTACAATAGAACAACGAACTTATGAAATCTAGACTTCGTCTAAATGATTTTTTTAAATTGAAAAGAAATACAATAGAACGACGAACTTATGAAATCTAGACTTCGTCTAAAAGTGTTTTTAAATTGAAAAGAAATACAATAGAACGACGAACTTATGAAATCTAGACTTCGTCTAAAAGTTTTTTTAAATTGAAAAGAAATACAATAGAACGACGAACTTATGAAATCTAGACTTCGTCTAAAAGTTTTTTTAAATTGAAAAGAAATACAATAGAACGACGAACTTATGAAATCTAGACTTCGTCTAAAAGTTTTTTTAAATTGAAAAGAAATACAATAGAACGACGAACTTATGAAATCTAGACTTCGTCTAAAAGTTTTTTTAAATTGAAAAGAAATACAATAGAACGACGAACTTATGAAATCTAGACTTCGTCTAAAAGTTTTTTTAAATTGAAAAGAAATACAATAGAACGACGAACTTATGAAATCTAGACTTCGTCTAAAAGTTTTTTTAAATTGAAAAGAAATACAATAGAACGACGAACTTATGAAATCTAGACTTCGTCTAAATGATTTTTTAAATATAAAAGAAATACAATAGAACGACGAACTTATGAAATCTAGACTTCGTCTAAAAGTTTTTTTAAATTGAAAAGAAATACAATAGAACGACGAACTTCTGAAATCTAGACTTCGTCTAAAAGTTTTTTTAAATTGAAAAGAAATACAATAGAACGACGAACTTATGAAATCTAGACTTCGTCTAAAAGTTTTTTTTAATTGAAAAGAAATACAATAGAACGACGAACTTATGAAATCTAGACTTCGTCTAAAAGTATTTTTAAATTGAAAAGAAATACAATAGAACGACGAACTTATGAAATCTAGACTTCGTCTAAAAGTTTTTTTAAATTGAAAAGAAATACAATAGAACGACGAACTTATGAAATCTAGACTTCGTCTAAAAGTTTTTTTAAATTGAAAAGAAATACAATAGAACGACGAACTTATGAAATCTAGACTTCGTCTAAAAGTTTTTTTTAAATTGAAAAGAAATACAATAGAACGACGAACGTATGAAATCTAGACTTCGTCTAAAAGTTTTTTTAAATTGAAAAGAAATACAATAGAACGACGAACTTATGAAATCTAGACTTCGTCTAAAAGTTTTTTTAAATTGAAAAGAAATACAATAGAACGACGAACTTATGAAATCTAGACTTCGTCTAAAAGTTTTTTTTAAATTGAAAAGAAATACAATAGAACGACGAACTTATGAAATCTAGACTTCGTCTAAAAGTTTTTTTAAATTGAAAAGAAATACAATAGAACGACGAACTTATGAAATCTAGACTTCGTCTAAAAGTTTTTTTAAATTGAAAAGAAATACAATAGAACGACGAACTTATGAAATCTAGACTTCGTCTAAAAGTTTTTTTAAATTGAAAAGAAATACAATAGAACGACGAACTTATGAAATCTAGACTTCGTCTAAAAGTTTTTTTAAATTGAAAAGAAATACAATAGAACGACGAACTTATGAAATCTAGACTTCGTCTAAAAGTTTTTTTTAAATTGAAAAGAAATACAATAGAACGACGAACGTATGAAATCTAGACTTCGTCTAAAAGTTTTTTTAAATTGAAAAGAAATACAATAGAACGACGAACTTATGAAATCTAGACTTCGTCTAAAAGTTTTTTTAAATTGAAAAGAAATACAATAGAACGACGAACTTATGAAATCTAGACTTCGTCTAAAAGTTTTTTTTAAATTGAAAAGAAATACAATAGAACGACGAACTTATGAAATCTAGACTTCGTCTAAAAGTTTTTTTAAATTGAAAAGAAATACAATAGAACGACGAACTTATGAAATCTAGACTTCGTCTAAAAGTTTTTTTAAATTGAAAAGAAATACAATAGAACGACGAACTTATGAAATCTAGACTTCGTCTAAAAGTTTTTTTTAAATTGAAAAGAAATACAATAGAACGACGAACGTATGAAATCTAGACTTCGTCTAAAAGTTTTTTTAAATTGAAAAGAAATACAATAGAACGACGAACTTATGAAATCTAGACTTCGTCTAAAAGTTTTTTTAAATTGAAAAGAAATACAATAGAACGACGAACTTATGAAATCTAGACTTCGTCTAAAAGTTTTTTTTAAATTGAAAAGAAATACAATAGAACGACGAACTTATGAAATCTAGACTTCGTCTAAAAGTTTTTTTAAATTGAAAAGAAATACAATAGAACGACGAACTTCTGAAATCTAGACTTCGTCTAAAAGTTTTTTTAAATTGAAAAGAAATACAATAGAACGACGAACTTATGAAATCTAGACTTCGTCTAAAAGTTTTTTTAAATTGAAAAATAATACAATAGAACGACGAACTTATGAAATCTAGACTTCGTCTAAAAGTTTTTTTAAATTGAAAAATAATACAATAGAACGACGAACTTATGAAATCTAGACTTCGTCTAAAAGTTTTTTTAAATTGAAAAGTAATACAATAGAACGACGAACTTATGAAATCTAGACTTCGTCTAAAAGTTTTTTTAAATTGAAAAGAAATACAATAGAACGACGAACTTATGAAATCTAGACTTCGTCTAAAAGTTTTTTTAAATTGAAAAATAATACAATAGAACGACGAACTTATGAAATCTAGACTTCGTCTAAAAGTTTTTTTAAATTGAAAAGTAATACAATAGAACGACGAACTTATGAAATCTAGACTTCGTCTAAAAGTTTTTTTAAATTGAAAAGTAATACAATAGAACGACGAACTTATGAAATCTAGACTTCGTCTAAAAGTTTTTTTAATTGAAAAGAAATACAATAGAACGACGAACTTATGAAATCTAGACTTCGTCTAAAAGTTTTTTTAAATTGAAAAATAATACAATAGAACGACGAACTTATGAAATCTAGACTTCGTCTAAAAGTTTTTTTAAATTGAAAAGAAATACAATAGAACGACGAACTTATGAAATCTAGACTTCGTCGAAAAGTTTTTTTTAAATTGAAAAGAAATACAATAGAACGACGAACTTATGAAATCTAGACTTCGTCTAAAAGTTTTTTTAAATTGAAAAGAAATACAATAGAACGACGAACTTATGAAATCTAGACTTCGTCTAACAGTTTTTTTAAATTGAAAAGAAATACAATAGAACGACGAACTTATGAAATCTAGACTTCGTCTAAAAGTTTTTTTAAATTGAAAAGTAATACAATAGAACGACGAACTTATGAAATCTAGACTTCGTCTAATAGTTTTTTTAAATTGAAAAGAAATACAATAGAACGACGAACTTATGAAATCTAGACTTCGTCTAAAAGTTTTTTTAAATTGAAAAATAATACAATAGAACGACGAACTTATGAAATCTAGACTTCGTCTAAAAGTTTTTTTAAATTGAAAAGTAATACAATAGAACGACGAACTTATGAAATCTAGACTTCGTCTAAAAGTTTTTTTAAATTGAAAAGTAATACAATAGAACGACGAACTTATGAAATCTAGAATTCGTCTAAAGGTTTTTTTTAATTGAAAAGTAATACAATAGAACGACGAACTTATGAAATCTAGACTTCGTCTAAAAGTTTTTTTAAATTGAAAAGAAATACAATAGAACGACGAACTTCTGAAATCTAGACTTCGTCTAAAAGTTTTTTAAATTGAAAAGAAATACAATAGAACGACGAACTTATGAAATCTAGACTTCGTCTAAAAGTTTTTTTAAATTGAAAAATAATACAATAGAACGACGAACTTATGAAATCTAGACTTCGTCTAAAAGTTTTTTTAAATTGAAAAGTAATACAATAGAACGACGAACTTATGAAATCTAGACTTCGTCTAAAAGTTTTTTTAAATTGAAAAGAAATACAATAGAACGACGAACTTATGAAATCTAGACTTCGTCTAAAAGTTTTTTTAAATTGAAAAATAATACAATAGAACGACGAACTTATGAAATCTAGACTTCGTCTAAAAGTTTTTTTAAATTGAAAAGTAATACAATAGAACGACGAACTTATGAAATCTAGACTTCGTCTAAAAGTTTTTTTAAATTGAAAAGTAATACAATAGAACGACGAACTTATGAAATCTAGACTTCGTCTAAAAGTTTTTTTAATTGAAAAGAAATACAATAGAACGACGAACTTATGAAATCTAGACTTCGTCTAAAAGTTTTTTTAAATTGAAAAGAAATACAATAGAACGACGAACTTATGAAATCTAGACTTCGTCTAAAAGTTTTTTTAAATTGAAAAATAATACAATAGAACGACGAACTTATGAAATCTAGACTTCGTCTAAAAGTTTTTTTAAATTGAAAAGAAATACAATAGAACGACGAACTTATGAAATCTAGACTTCGTCTAAAAGTTTTTTTTAAATTGAAAAGAAATACAATAGAACGACGAACTTATGAAATCTAGACTTCGTCTAAAAGTTTTTTTAAATTGAAAAGAAATACAATAGAACGACGAACTTATGAAATCTAGACTTCGTCTAAAAGTTTTTTTAAATTGAAAAGAAATACAATAGAACGACGAACTTATGAAATCTAGACTTCGTCTAAAAGTTTTTTTAAATTGAAAAGTAATACAATAGAACGACGAACTTATGAAATCTAGACTTCGTCTAAAAGTTTTTTTAAATTGAAAAGAAATACAATAGAACGACGAACTTATGAAATCTAGACTTCGTCTAAAAGTTTTTTTAAATTGAAAAATAATACAATAGAACGACGAACTTATGAAATCTAGACTTCGTCTAAAAGTTTTTTTAAATTGAAAAGTAATACAATAGAACGACGAACTTATGAAATCTAGACTTCGTCTAAAAGTTTTTTTAAATTGAAAAGTAATACAATAGAACGACGAACTTATGAAATCTAGACTTCGTCTAAAAGTTTTTTTAATTGAAAAGAAATACAATAGAACGACGAACTTATGAAATCTAGACTTCGTCTAAAAGTTTTTTTAAATTGAAAAGAAATACAATAGAACGACGAACTTATGAAATCTAGACTTCGTCTAAAAGTTTTTTTAAATTGAAAAATAATACAATAGAACGACGAACTTATGAAATCTAGACTTCGTCTAAAAGTTTTTTTAAATTGAAAAGTAATACAATAGAACGACGAACTTATGAAATCTAGAATTCGTCTAAAGGTTTTTTTTAATTGAAAAGTAATACAATAGAACGACGAACTTATGAAATCTAGACTTCGTCTAAAAGTTTTTTTAATTGAAAAGAAATACAATAGAACGACGAACTTATGAAATCTAGACTTCGTCTAAAAGTTTTTTTAAATTGAAAAGAAATACAATAGAACGACGAACTTATGAAATCTAGACTTCGTCTAAAAGTTGTTTTAAATTGAAAAATAATACAATAGAACGACGAACTTATGAAATCTAGACTTCGTCTAAAAGTTTTTTTAAATTGAAAAGTAATACAATAGAACGACGAACTTATGAAATCTAGACTTCGTCTTAAAGTTTTTTTAAATTGAAAGTAATACAATAGAACGACGAACTTATGAAATCTAGACTTCGTCTAAAAGTTTTTTTAATTGAAAAGAAATACAATAGAACGACGAACTTATGAAATCTAGACTTCGTCTAAAAGTTTTTTTAAATTGAAAAGAAATACAATAGAACGACGAACTTATGAAATCTAGACTTCGTCTAAAAGTTTTTTTAAATTGAAAAGTAATACAATAGAACGACGAACTTATGAAATCTAGAATTCGTCTAAAGGTTTTTTTTAATTGAAAAGTAATACAATAGAACGACGAACTTATGAAATCTAGACTTCGTCTAAAAGTTTTTTTAATTGAAAAGAAATACAATAGAACGACGAACTTATGAAATCTAGACTTCGTCTAAAAGTTTTTTTAAATTGAAAAGAAATACAATAGAACGACGAACTTCTGAAATCTAGACTTCGTCTAAAAGTTGTTTTAAATTGAAAAATAATACAATAGAACGACGAACTTATGAAATCTAGACTTCGTCTAAAAGTTTTTTTAAATTGAAAAGTAATACAATAGAACGACGAACTTATGAAATCTAGACTTCGTCTTAAAGTTTTTTTAAATTGAAAAGTAATACAATAGAACGACGAACTTATGAAATCTAGACTTCGTCTAAAAGTTTTTTTAATTGAAAAGAAATACAATAGAACGACGAACTTATGAAATCTAGACTTCGTCTAAAAGTTTTTTTAAATTGAAAAGAAATACAATAGAACGACGAACTTATGAAATCTAGACTTCGTCTAAAAGTTTTTTTAAATTGAAAAATAATACAATAGAACGACGAACTTATGAAATCTAGACTTCGTCTAAAAGTTTTTTTAAATTGAAAAGTAATACAATAGAACGACGAACTTATGAAATCTAGACTTCGTCTAAAAGTTTTTTTAAATTGAAAAGTAATACAATAGAACGACGAACTTATGAAATCTAGACTTCGTCTAAAAGTTTTTTTAAATTGAAAAGTAATACAATAGAACGACGAACTTATGAAATCTAGACTTCGTCTAAAAGTTTTTTTAATTGAAAAGAAATACAATAGAACGACGAACTTATGAAATCTAGACTTCGTCTAAAAGTTTTTTTTAAGTGAAAGCAAAAACAGAAATTATGCTGATTTTACATTATATAAAACATGAACTTTAGAGTCTGGTGAATTGAAATTCAACACTTCGCAGTGATAGCTTAACATTTTTTTTTAATGGCGTCTATCGCGTATTGCATTCAAAGTATTCATATGTTGCTTTGCTTAATTTTTGTGTAGGTATTAGTTTCCTGATGGACCATGGTACACGATGTCGTCAGTTACAAACATCACCTTCCAATGAAAGTGACAGAATACGCCCGACAGAACTAGAACCTTGTACACTCAGATTACATTCCACCCCGGTGACCTTTATACTAGCATCACTGGAATAATAGTACGCTCGTCCGGATGTTGTGTTCGATCTGAATTTACTTCAATTCTATTGTATTATAGATTATGCATGCATTAAATATCTTTCTTTCACTCTTTCTTGTCACTAATTCGTATAATCATCGGCCGTTGAGTTTGACTCCGTAATTGGTGGGAACCGGCGCTCAATTGATAAACGTCAGTCGACAGAATGACACCAGCATGAAACTAATCCGAACCTGCTTGTGACATTTTCCATTAAGAGTCATTCTCTCTGTTGTCCGTTTTCAAAATGGCCGCCTATTGTGCATTGTTTTGGATTTCATCTAATTCGATGTCAGAAAAGCGGCTTACGCCCTTGCTGAAAACAATTCTCTCGAATCATGTGACCAACGCCAAGAGTAACACAAAGCACTAAATGGCCGACAGATGTCTGTGAAGTAAGTTATTGCTAGGGTATTTTAACAAGAGCCAACAAAACAACAAAAAGATGAAAAAGTAAATACAACAAATAATTGTTACCAAATGCAATATAAGTTTCGCTCTACCTACCTAGAACAATTATTTTTGTGTTTTAACTTTTTTTAAGCGTTTTTAGTTAAATACAGTACTAGTGTAAACTATGTTAAGTTAGAACGAAAACCATAATAGCTGACATTACACAGTATTGTGCAGTCTCGATAATCGCTTAAAAATCGAAAATTTAACAAAATAAAAGGTTTGAATGCAAAACGCGATAAACGCCATTTTCAAAATCACAAAACTGTCCCTACAAAAAGTGGTGCATTTAAACACTCGACGACACCCCAAAACTATGTGTTCCATAATATGATACTGAAATAATTTCTTTTTGATTTCAATTAAAATCAGTTTTCGTTCGAAGTCTAGATTTAATATATTCGTGTTTTTCTCGTTTAAGGTCTCAATTTAAACGAATTGGATTTATCGCGTTTTGCGTTCGAACTCTTCAAATACTGGTAGAACATTACATTATATCACGATTTGTGATATTAATTGGATGTGTTTCTACCACTATTTAGTTTACTTTTCGATTTTTGAGCGATTATCAAGAGTCATTGTACAGGGCCTATGGCCAGCTATTTTGTTTTTCGTTCTAACTGAACAGAATGGACACCAGGTTTATGTTGAACAAAATAAACGCTTTGAAATAAGTAAAAACACAAATAAACTCATAGGAATAGGTAGAAGAGTAACTTATCTTGCCTTTGGTAACATTTATTTGTTGCTTATTCGCTTTTTACACCACTTTTTGTTTTATTGACTCTTTTTAAAATGTCCTATTACTATTAATCACGACTAAGTCTAACAGATTGTAGATTCCCTGTAATTAATTATAATCCAGAAGCCGTTTAACATCATAATGATTAAGTTTAAAATATATACACATCTGTACTAGTGAATCGCTAATTACCAAGGCCTACAGCTACCTGAGGATCAAAGATGATGATATGAAATGATTGTTAGCCGAAAGATTAGTGGCAATCAATGGTATGAATAAAGTCTGATTACTCATTGGGCATTTTTGGGCAAGTGTCTGTTGACATTAGATTTGAAGGCGACTATGTTTTGATCTACATCTATGTGGTATAGAGACGAGTTCTTGCTGTGAATGTCTAACAATGAAGAAAAAAATAATGGAAACCTATTGAAATAATAATAGAAGATCAGCAAGGTGGCCTGATATTCCTTGATGCACCCGGAGGTACAGGAAAGACATTTGCTACCAAGTTAATTTTTGCTAAAGTTAGGTCAGAAAGCAAAATAGCTGTGCCAGTGGCATCATCTTCCAGTGAAATGATTTATTTTCTGAATCTATTTATTTAACTTATAAATTAAAATCAGGCTGTTATATTTCCCCGGGCAACGCCGGGACACGGATCCTGCTAGTTGAAATAATAATAATGACGTGTCTACGATGCTCAAGTGTAATATAGTTACTAAATATAATTGTTAGTAGAATCGATATAAGTAAAAAGTAGACGATAGTCCACGGCGACCCGAAGGCACCCTTACATTAGCTATTACACTTTTTGCTCCACTTAACCTTGATCCTCACTTTATAATGCTGAGTATTCAGCACGGGGGTATCGATGACCATTGTTTCAAGTCTTCGGTATGATTTGACTGAGGATTGAACTCTGATCTCTCGGCCCAAAAGTGAACACTTTTACGATTATGCTAAATGGGCCGGTAACAATCTGTCGATATAGCACTCGCTAAATGTGTAAATTGATTCATTCTTACGCGTGCGGCACAATAACATTCACACACTCGTTCTCGTTAGATAACCGAAGTTAAGCAACGTAGAGCCTGGTCAGTTTCAGATGGGTGACAATTTGAGAATACCAGGCGCTCTATGTAGAAGGACGTCGACACCTTCCTGAAAGAACTGCAAAATCCTAACGTCGTCATCTCCACTGACCAAGATATACACGCGACCGGGGCCCGCTTGTGAATTTGATATTTCCTAGAAACTTCCCCCATTCGAGAGAAGCCGGTTTGACCGACCTATGGTCAATTCCGCTTCGTTCGTGTGTTCGGACGAAATAAAGAAAAAGCTGACACCATTTTGTGAGTGAGATCTTTGGGGTTTTAATGGGTGCCAAGTGTATATAAAATATATCACTGTCATAAAACTGCAGCTCCTAACTTGTATTTATGTATAATTGAAAAAATCAGTTTATCACTATTACTACTGCGGCGACTTGGTGCGTCATTTACCCTGGAAGAGTTGAGCCGGCTTCCTCCAAAGGAGGGAGTTACTAACTAATATTGAATTCACAGGCGGTTTCTCATCGTATGGATATTCCAATCAGAAGAGATGGTGACGGTGGGTTCTGCAATGAGGTGTCGCCGTTCTCTCGTATGCAGCGTCTGGTACTACCCAATGTTCACCTATCTAATAATGACCAAGCTCAACGTCGCTTAACTTCGGTGATCTAAAGAGAACTGGTATGTCAACGTGATTATGCCATATATCACAATTAGAATCACCATTAGTTGGATATATATATATATATATAGTTCAACCTCCTTTAAGTACATCTGGACTTACTTACTTTCTTACTTTCCCCAATCTGCTCCCACGCAAAGAGTTTTTCTTCACATTCTACAATTTCACCGGACTTCTTTTCAACGGAAATTTACCACCCGGACAATTTGCATATTTTTTTCACAGAAATTTTTCTTTTCATTCAATACGTTTTTTTATCAAAAATTATTTTAATAATTTTTAATAATAATTTTCATATTTTTCAAATATTTGAACTTTGGTTTTTTCGAAAGCCAACTTATCCATCTGTATTTCTCCTCTGATGATAAGATTTCGATCTTTGAAAAGCCTTGGCTTAAAGAAAGAATAATAAACACTAGTTTATTACTGAATGCACCTTGCATTGAACAATTAAAATTTGAAATAAATTTGGACAATCGTCGCATATTTATCACTCTTTTTTCTTCTATCTCTCTCTCTCTCTCTCTCTCTCTCTCTATATATATATATATATATATATATATATATATATCAATGGAGGCGCGAGAGCGCTCTATCCTTTAATAGACACACGAATGGCCTATGCTGGAAATCTCATTTCTTTGATCAATCATAACTCAAAAACCAATAAACCAAATTAGTTAAAACTTTGCACAAAACTTTTATTTGATAGGTTCTATAAGTGTGTAGAATTTCAGCGTACGTAAGCCACCCTGTATCTCATCAACTATTTGATGGATTCAGCTGATTTTTGGCAGAGATAGAGGTTTTGGGGTCTAGTTGATGGCATTTTAATTTCAGAATACCATATAACTTAGTTTTCCAGAAAATTCCCCAAAAAACTTAAATGGCCATTGTATTGAGGCATAGACTTTACAAAAGTAGTGACATTCCATGATAAATGGGCAGTATACTGAAATGGTATGCCCTTAATAGGGTTAAGATGAAAATTCATATACACTAAATATACAAAAGCAAGGAAACTCCCAAATTGTTACACTTTTATTGTCATTAAGGGTATGCGAGCAAAACAAGGCTATGTATTTTACTGGTAGGAAATTTTCTTCAGCGCACCTCACGCACTTCATCCACTCATGCATAGAGATTTATACTGTAGTGATGTGATAATGAAATGGTTTGGTTGATATGTAGTCATACCCTTAATTAATGACAATAAAAGTGTAAACATTTGGGAATTTCCTTGCTTTTGTACATTTAGTGTATATGAATTTTCATCTTAACCCTATTAAGGGCATATGATTTCAGTATACTGGCATTTATCATGGAATATATATATATATATATATATATATATATATATATACATATATATATATATATATATATATATATATACATATATATATATATATATATATATATATATATATATATATATATATATACGAGTCTACGATTTTCAAAATGATTTTTTCTTTGTTTTCCATTTAACCAAAAACCTTTAGAATTAAAGTCACTTTTTGAAGATGTCTTGTTTATAAAAATACTTATCTTGAAGCTACTGATGCGTGCTATGATATCGTTTGGTGAATAGATGGAGACACATTGCAGCATAAACAGAAACATAGTTTGACACAACAAATTACAGAGAGAACTTGAATGCTTGCTGGAGAGACCTTGAATACCTACAGGAGAGAACTTAAACGACTACAGTGGTGAACCTGAATGCCTACTAGGCAGAACTTGAATGCCTACTGCAGAGAACTTGAATGCCTACAGAAGAGAACTTGAATCTATACATGAGAGAACTATAATGTCTACGTGAGAGAACTTAGATGACTACAGTACATAACTTGAATGCTTACAGAAGTAAACTTGAATGACTCTTGGAGAGATCTAAAATGCCTACAGGGGAGAATTTGAATGACTACAGGGGGGAACGTGAATTCCTACAAGAAAGAACAAATGCTTAAAAGAGATAACTTTCATGCCTACAGGAGATAACTTACATGACTACTGAAAAGAACCTGAATGCTTACAGGAGAGAAGTTGAATGTAATACTGGAGATAACTTGAATGGCTACTGGAGAGAACTTGAATGCCTGCAGGAGAGAACTTGAATGCGTACTGGAGATAGCTTGAATGTCTACTGGGGAGAACTTCAATGCCTGAATGAGAGAACTTGAATGTTTACTGGAGAGAACGTGAATACCTACAGGAGAGAACGTGAATGTCTACTGAGGAGAACTTTAATGCCTGCATGAGAGAACTTGAATGTTTACTGGAGAGAATTTGAATGACTTCATGAGAGAACTCGAATGCCTGCAGGAAAGAACTTGAATCACGAGTGGAGAGAAGTTTAAGTCTTACTAGAGATACCTTGAATATCTACAGGGGGGATTTGAATGACGTCAGGAAGGAGCGTGAATTCCTACAAGAAAGAACGAATGCTTACAAGAAATAACTTTAATGCCTACAGGAGATACGTTAAATGGCTACTGAAGAGAACCTGAATGCTTACAGGAGAGAAGTTGAATGCAATACTGGAGATAACTTGAATGCCTACTGGAGATAACCTGAATGTCTACTTGGGAGAACTTCAATGCCTGCATGAGAGAACTTGAATGTTTATTGGAGAGAATTTGAATGCCTACAGAAATTGAATGACTGCATGAGAGAACTCGAATGCCTGCAGGAGAGAATTGAATGACGACTGGAGAGAATTTTAAGTCTTACTGGAGATAAGTTGAATGCCTACTCGAGTTAACATGAATGCCTACACGAGGCAACTTAAATGCTTACAGGAAAGAACTTGAATGCCTACTAGAAAATGTCCTGGTATGATGATTCTTCCCCTACAAGAAAACCCTTAATAAATATTCAAAATAACATAGTATTAGAAGCAAAAATAATATCCCCTCGTTATGCCTACCACACACTGGCTTATATGAGGAATAGTGCACCTTATTCAAGTGATGCTGCCTATAGTAACAGCACTAAGATTGATACTCCACCAGACTAGATGAACTATTGTCCTAGAATCCGGTAAGACTAAGTGTCTACAAGAAAGATATACCATAACATAGTTCACTGGTCAATTACGGAGAAGTTAATTAATATTAATTTCTTTACTAACTCAACGTTTGACAGGTAAAGAAGATACAGCAAGTGTTTGGAGAAGATGCGATGGGTGTAACACAAATTAAGGAGTAGCTCAACCGATTCAGAAATGGCCGCACATCAACGGAGAGTTACCAACGTTCTGGCAGGCCCTAAACTGTTCGGGTGCAGCTATTGTTAGGGGGTTCGAAAAAAAGAGATAATGCGGCACGCGACGGCGGAGATGAGCGCCATTCAAATAGAAGACTTCCAGGGGTGTTTCCGGCAGTGGATGGATCGGTGGGTTAAGTGTGTGCAAGCACAAGGGGGTACTTTGAAGATGATTAGTGTCTTAACCTCGTCAGGTATTTGAAATATTTTTGGGGGGCCTAGGATCGGATACTTTTTAGACAGGCCTCGTATATATATATATATATATATATATATATATATATATATATATATATATATATATATATATGGGAAGAGAAGGATGAAGGTAATCCGACGTGATATTTTCTCAAAACGCTCTCTAAGACCATAACTTTCGCCCATCCACCAAAATCACAGCCCCCCCTCTCTACCCATCCTCCTTTCCCTGCATACATCCCCCATACACAAACATTCCAACTTACTTTTCCCCTTCAATCTTGACCGCAGCCATCTGGTCAAACACCTCCCCCCCCTCTCCCTCCACTCCCTCTCTGCCATCCACTTTACCCCTGCTCATCCCCCACCTCTTTCTCTTACCACCAGCCACAGTAGTCCTTGCTTACCCCATCCTTCCATTTTTCCCCACTCATTTTCTTCAACATTCATTTCTATTTCTCCAACAAATACGGACGTCCACCCAGCAGTGGCCATTATTTCATTCTAATTTTCCTCCCAATATGTCTACCCTACATGTATCTGTACTTGCATGACATTTTTCTCTATTTTATCATCCTGATAAAGTCTTATAAATAAAGACGACACGTTGATGTACACATAAAAAACATCCATTTTTTGGTTTTCCTTTTTCATTTTCTCATATATATGTATATATATATATAAATAATATTTGTTATTGTGTATTATCTATGTACGTATAAATTGCGTCCTTTTTTAATCGGGACTCATCAGCATAGAGATATGACTATTCACGACCGGTCATGCGATTTGAAACCCCGGATTACAAGTACTTTTCAACTCAAATCCGACGCCTTAACCACGCGGCCAATTTTAAATAGCGAATAAACGGTGATAATTTTAACACTTTATCGGCGGGCTTAACGTCCAGAACGTTCTACTTCATTTAAGGGAAGGAACGATGCATTTTAAAGCTAGTGACGTCAAGCTGTGTTAATACTACACTTACAGTGCTCTACTTTTTCGAGGAGCGACAAATATATATATATATATATATATATATATATATATATATATATATATATATATATATATTAAAGTAAGGAAATAAGGAAGAAGAAAAGGAAAAAAAACTAATGGACAGTCTCGCTTGACAAGGATGTATTTTACAACGAAAATTCGCGGTAAAATTTTTTTTTTTAAATAAATGAATTTTCATTCATAAAAATATTGCACGTTTTTTGATTTTCAAAAAGTGTTAATACATTCTAATCCGTGCTTCAAAGATGTTAACTTCCTTACTTTAAAAATTAGCGCCAATATGCGCATGACATCGACCAGACTAAACTTCTAACGTCTTAAAGAACTCGACGTATTTTCGACCCCTCGGGATTAATACCACCATCAAAATGAGGAGGAAGAAAAGGAAAAAAAACTATAGGGCAGTCTCGCTTGACAAGGTTGTGTTTTACAACGAAAATTCGCGATAAAAAAATTTAAATAAATGAATTTTCATTTATAAAAATATTGCGCGATTGTTGATTTTCAAAAATACTTAATATATATATATATATATATATATATATATATATATATATATATACCTAACTTTATATGTAGAGAGGTAGATAATAATAATACTGTGTAATGTACATGCGTACTCTCCATTGTGAATCGTCTCCAAGTGTGACCTTTTCGGCATCTGATAATTGGTAGAGGTTAGCTCGCTATTTTGCAATGGACACTGGCATATCAGCCCATCAACTACGGCGTCTGAACCGATCTGAATGTAAGCAACCTGTCCTCTAGGCTGTCGACGGTGACCTTTGCAAGGTTTGTTTGAATCAGATATTATGTAATAGGGAGGTCAGGTAGTGCTTCCTGGGTTATATAGCCTCGTTGCCATGTCTCTTTGTTAGGACGCTGACGTTCAGCTATGCTAAAAATTTCATCGTAACATTTCCACAATAGTTTAAAGAGTGCAATTATCATTTTATTCGTTAACATCCAACAAGTTTTCTGAACATTAATGTTCTTAATATTAATAAAACATGCAGATAAAACACAACAAATATCTAAATAAACAACAGCGTGTTTTTTTTTTATTTTTAATTCTTATATTACCATCAAAACGGGTTACTATTATTTAAATCGATAATACAACATAATATTTTTGAATACTGTACAAATAGTACAGACGAAAGGCACAAAAATAGCTATTTGAATACCTGATTTGCATAAAATCTTTTAATTAATGTTTTGCGTTATTCTTTTCTAATTTTATTGTCCTATCATTGCCATATGTGTGCAATGGGTTTCTTGATATTAACAGTAATTAGTTAAATTGATGTAATGAAAAGAAATGAATCACCGAAAAACTTTACTGAATATTTTTGCTGATTAAATTTTAAATTTTACATTAAATTTACTATAAAGAAAGAACAGGGCATAAACAAGTGTTCAAACACGGTAAAGAGTGACTCTCTCATTCTATTTCTCTCTATCTATCTCTTTCTCTCTATCTCTCTATCTATATCTCTCTCTTTCTCTCTGTCAATCTCTCTCTATTTATCCTTATCAATCTATCTATGTATCTCTCTATCTCACTCTATCTCTCCGTATCTCTCTCTCTTTCTCTCTATATCTCTATCTATCTATCTATCTCTATTTAGTCTTCAAACACGGGAAAGAGTGACTTACTGCACTCTCTCTCTCTTTTTCTCTCTCTATCTCTTTCTCTCTATCTCTCTATCTCTATATCCCTATATATCTCTATCAATCTCTATCTCTCTTTCTCTCTGTCTATCCCTCTCTATTTATCCCTATCTATCTATCTATATATGTATATATATATATATATATATATATATATATATATATATATATATATATACATATATATATATATATATATATATATATATATATATATATATATATATATATATATATACATATATATATATATATATATATATATATATTATAATATAATTGATTGGACTTTTTGTATTATTTTGATTGATTTATTTATCATTAACATTGAATATGGACACATTTCGCGACCGGATAACTTTGCCGGCCCCTTCAATTTCACATATTTGGACTGCTGTTTGTATCTTGGAGTAATGTCCTTCCTGATTATGCTTCTCAACTTGTATGACCTGGATGGACTGTATGGATTCAACAAAAGTATGTTTTTGGATTGATATGTTTGATGTTATGTATTTTTATATATTTGTGTATATAATTTTATATATTTTCAAAGCGTAATTTAATTGCCTGTAGTAGTATAACTGCGGTAATGGTCCTCTGAAGAGAAGAATTATCTTTGAAAACTCATGAGCTAAGGACTTAAGGATGCTTTGCATGAACTTTGAATTCTAATAAAATTTGATTGACACCTTATTTTATTACTTCATTTTATATTATAATATTAATGCTCTATCCAGTATATTGAGCTTCAGTTTTTTTATCCGGATGTTTCACTAATTATAAGATATTAGTTGACGCTTATATCTTTTGTTGGATTGCTTCATATATATATATATATATATATATATATATATATATATATATATATATATATATATATATATATATATATATATATATATATATATATACCACCGGACAAACCGCATATGTTTTTTACGAAACTTTTCTTTTTTCACTGCGTTTTTTTAATAACATTTTTCATATTTTTCAAATATTTGAACTTTGGTTTTTTCTAAAGCCAACTCATCCATCTGTATTTCGCCTCTGATGATAAGATCTCGATCTTTGAAAAGCCTTGGCATAAGGAAAGAATAATAAACACTAGTTTATTACTGAATACACCTTGCATTGAACAATTGAAATTTGAAATAAATCTGGACATTCGTCGCATATTTATCACTCTTTTTTCTTCTATCTCTCCCTCTCTCTCTCTCTCTCTCTCTCTCTCTCTCTATATATATATATATATATATATATATATATATATATATATATATATATATATATATATATATCCGTATCTCTCTTTTTCTCTCTATATCTCTATCTATATATCTCTTTTTCTCTCTATATCTCTATCTATATATCTCTCTTTATCTATCACTTGCCTCCCATATATCCCGTTAGCGACACCACATGGAGAAAAGGGAAGAGAGTGACTGGCTGGGGCAATTCTCTTTCCTCTCTACGTTAGCGATTTCACATTTTCTTTTTATTATTTTCAAATTCAATTAAAAAATCATACGTTAAATAATCACACACACAATCTCTCAGATAAATAAAAAAGTATTTCTTTTATTTACGGTCTTTTTAAAAAAAAATTTAAAAGTAGAAAACGTTGCGAAGCGATAACGAACTAGCAAGGCCGACAAATATATTTTTTAAAAACACAAACTCACACAGATATAGTAATAGGATAACATTCAAAATATTCAAAGCGTTAATTAGAATCTCAAATAATCTAATCGAGTTCAAAAATAACTATTCAACACACGGTCTATATGTACGCACGTTTCAGCGATTCCGTTTTATTCATTATAACATTTGAGTAAAATTCCCAATAGCTAAACAATTCTCCTCGTTAATATATTTTTTTTTCAGCTTGTGTCTTTCAATGAAGAAATTTTATTCCAGGACAAGAAATACAATTTCAAAACAATAATAAATAAACAATCATGGCTGCCATTGTGAAGACAAACCGAAACAAGTCCAATTATTTATAAACAATAATGTGAGAGAAAGAGAAGCAAAGAGACGGATACATACATAGGTAGATTGAGAGGGGGAGAGAAAGAAAGAGAGAGTCAACAGATGACGATTAGAACGGAAGTGACGCCGCCGTTACTGACATAGCGTTGCCACGAACGATAGCCAGGGAGATGCGTTGGAACAACCAGGCTGACTCACGGAGCTCGTGCCTAGACGTTGAAATCCTCCGTCCAATGTCCTGAAAAAATTTAACAGTCTCGGGGCCAAGCACACCCGACGTTTCCACTGAAATTGGCTGGAAGACGAAACGGTCAGTGAGCGAACTATATTTTACGCGCTTCCTTGTTTAAATGTAATTTTACCAAAATGCAGGGAATAACACAGCAAGCATATGGATATTTAATAAATCATTATAAACATTATTTTGGGCAAGAGTTCATAACAGATTAGCAGATGTATTCATATGATTATAATGAGCGTTGTACCGTCAGAAATATAGGTGTCGGGTGTATTTTTAAGTATAGAGGATTTGTTATCCCCTATTCTTAAATTAACACGAAACTGAATTAAAGGAACAAAACGAAACCTTTTTTACAACAGCAAACGAAAGGGGTTTATTCGTATATTTGAGGTTACCTATACCGTTTGGTATTGGTAGAAAGAAACTTAGGACAGTGTCCGAAAGAAGAAGAAGTTCAAATATCTTCAGGCGAAGATAGCAGCCGCCGTGAGAGTCCATTGACGAGAATGCAAGAGAGAGGCTGAGGCGATCCGCCCTGGCTGGTACCAGGGTACCGTCTGTTCTTTATCTGCAATATCCTTAGGAAACTCAAGTAGTCCCTTAGGGAACTAATGATATCAATGCGCTCTGAGAGCTGATTGGCCAAACCAACTCACAGAGGCACCGATGCGCATGACAAAGTAACTCTATGTCTGCTACATATTTACTAAAAATAAGAAATAAAATAAAAAGAAAACAAAATTCAACTCAAATATCAGTAAAAACTGTCAATAACAATTTCCATTTTTCATTATTTTTTTAAAATATTTTATATTGTAAACAATAATTATAGATTTGTTTTTAATAAAACCGTAATTATGAGTAATCCATTGTGTTGGGACTGGTGCTACCAGATAAGGCTGTCTGAAGATATCGGCTTCATGACTCAAAATGCACCAAACATTGATGTTTATTGTTTTTCTTTGCAAAACTCAAGCATGTTCAGCAAAACCCAAAACAAAAAACAAAAATTCCCCTCCCTCATCCCCCCTTTTCCATCCCCTATCCATCTTTAACTTCTCCATCCCTTCCCTCATTTCACTCAACCGAACACCATGAATAAATACTTGAACATATGAAGAACTTGAAGCATAAACACTTTTACCAAAATGACCGGAGTAAACATTAAAAACCCCGAAAAGAGTTGATATGCCGTAAAACAACCAAACGAAACACGATGAATAAGCACGTGAACATATTGAAGCATAAAACATTTCCACCATACTACAACTAAAATTTAAGCATTAAACGACCTATAAGAGGTTGATATGCCGTAAAACAAAACTATCACCACCTTGTGTTGGGAAAAAGTTCAAATTAATAATATTTATCAGAGGGTACAGACAAATGTATCTATAGTTAGCAAATAATAATTGCGTTTTTGGCTATTAATGATTGATACCGTAAAAAATGTAATCTATTTAGGAAATTCCCTTTACTTGGGAATAAAGGGGGATAACTTGTAATTAGTTAAGTTATAAAAGCAAATCACTAATGCTTGGAAAGTTTGTCAATGGCGGTAAGAAGATGTTAATAAGTTATTTATCAAGTTAAGTGAATTTTGACAAGGATGTAACCGTAATCAATGAGAATATCCATAACTTTATAGTCAAATCAAAAAAGTAGTTATAATATTATGTTAGTTAGTTGGTATTCATCATTATTCCACTTACTTAAGAAACATATTGTTGTTATCATTTGTACTCACTAGGTGTTCTCACACAGATCAACGTCAGTGATTGCTCACCGACAACAACCAGTGGTATTTCCTGGAGTCTGAGTGACAACAAGCCTCTCCAGATTTCCAGTATTCTTCACCTCTTTTCGATAACGATGCGGTATCGCAACAGCCTCTTACCATTGATTTCTCGCTGGTAAGGACAATTGGTCTTCTCTGGGATTTAGGTGGCAATAAGCCTCCCCAAGGTCCAAGCATTCTCTGCACTTTTCCAATGGAGGTCTGGTTTGTGCTGTCCCTCCTCGGTCTTCTCATCCTCCTTGACCCTCTACAAATATTTTGTCTGCTGTCAGCCTAGACCGGCATCATTAAATAAAAAAATTTAATTTTTAATTTTCTTCTAATTTTTATTTTTTTCTCTTCTTTATTATTATTATTATTATTATTATTATTATTATTATTATTATTATTATTATTATTATTATTATTATTATTATTATTATTATTATCATCATTATTATTATTATTATTATTATTATTATTATTATTATTATTATTATTATTATTATTATTACTATTATAACTATTATTATTATATTCATCATTATTATTATTATTACTATTATTATTATTATATTTATCATTATTATTATTATTATTATTATATTTATCATTATTATTATCATTATTATTATTATTATTATATTTATCATTATTATTATTATTATTATTATGTTTATTATTATCATTATATTTATCATTATTATTATTATCATTATTATCATTATTATTATTATTATTATTATATTTATCATTATTATTATTATTATTATTACAATTATTATTATTATATTTATCATTATTATTATTACTATTATTATTATTATATTTATCATTATTATTATTATTATTATTTTTATTTTTATTATTATTATTATTATATTTATCATTATTATTATCATTATTATTATTATTATAATATTTATCATTATTATTATTATTATGTTTATTATTATCATTATATTTATCATTATTATTATTATCATTATTATTATTATTATTATTATTATTATTATTATTATTATTATTTACTGACTAGGAGTTCTAACACTCACTAGCAATAACTGGTGGTGCTATCTGGAGTATGAGTGACAATAACCATTGCAAATGACTTCATGTTATGGCAACAACCGTTTACCACTGATTTCTCCCTCGCAATGGCAATTGGAAGTATCCGGAATTTGGGTAGAAAAAGTGCTCCCCAAAGTCAGTGTTCTCCGCACTCTTCCAGTGGTTTATGCTCTCTCCTTGATATTTCCATCCTCTTTGACCCCTCAAGACTATTTGGAGTAGCTCTAGCCGAGGCCGACACAATTTTTCTTGGGGGGGGGGGGCAGTTAACTTAGAAATGTTGCAGTTTCAGTTCTCTTGGTCTCATGTGGTCGTGTTCTTTTTGTTTTCTTTTTCTTTCATTTCTATTGCAACTTCCATGTGACTGGTTAGTGTTCGCAGTTGATGTGGGTTGGTTTCCTCATTCGAGGATTTTTATTCATGATTTCTGCTGTTTTCATTATGTACGTCCGTTGTATTGTATCAGCTTTCCTTCTGATTTAAATGTCTGCCATTTTTTAAGTGTCTAACGTTACTCTGTACAGGGGTTTACAGGACAACCTGGCATGTGTATAGTCCCGCTACGAGTAAACGCTGACTAAATATTTGTTGTGGGGTACAAATCACCCCTATTGGAGAACTGATGGTATCAACCAGGTATAATAAATACCACTGGTTGCAGAGACTCAGAAAAGACTTTCATGCCATGGGAGAGTCTACATACCACGTGTAGTATCTGTTCCGATGGATACTGCACCCTACAGACCGGTATTGTCTTGGCCTTCGGGGCATGATTCCGCCGGTCTGTGGGTCTGTCCTGTGCGGTTCTAAGAGGTCCACCCTCCAAGGCTTTGCCTCCCCTCTTTACGGAGGAGTGAGTTTATAGCTTACTGCTTGAGGCGCCCCTACCGGGGAATGCCGACGGGGCTGTCCAGGCAATTTTTAATGGCCAGAGCGCTCACCTTCTCGGGCGCTGGCTTTTCAAATCCGACTTTCCGACCTTGTATCACATACTCCTATTGTGGGTAGGCGTTAAATAACGACTTTCATACCATGTTTTACCGCATGTTATGAACCCGTTCATCTCCTACCACATTAGTGGCGTTCTGTATTGCTTATTGATAAATACATTGTTATATTTTAACCCTGTCACTATTTGTGGTTTATTTCTTTGTGACCCCTAGCACGGGTCTACAACAATATTCAAAATAGCATAATATTCGACGCTTAAATAAGATCCCCTCAGTATGACGTCACATCGGCTAATACGAGGAATGGTGCATTTTCTACAAGTGTTTAAGTGCATTAAATAATAGCATTATACTGCAATCCGGCTATACACTGGCTATACACTGGCTCAGACAAGGAATGGTGCACTTTCTCCTAGTGATGTTACCTCAAGTAACAGAATTTAGCTGGATACTCCACCAGACTAGATTAATTTTTGTCCTGGAATCCGGTAAGACCACGAGACCACAAGAAAGATATACTACAACATAGCTAACTGGTGAATTGCGGATAAGAAATTAATGTTATTCATTTCTTTACTAACTCAACGTTTAAAGGATGAACGAGAACTTTAATAAAATATTCGAATATCTATGTATCTCATAGAGACAGAAAGATTTAGAGGCACGTTGATTCTGAGAACTTGAACTTCAAGCAAATGAAAAAAAAACGAAAATTTGAGAAGATTAGGATTATTGAAGTGTGTTTAGATTTCAGATATAAACACACTTCAATAATCCTAATCGTATTTATTATTTTGATATCGTTATTTAAATTGGGTTTCTTGTAAAAACAAGGTAAGTGAACTTAGTATTATTCATGTCATAGCTATTATTTCAATCTTGAGTGTTTTTCTTTTTCTTTATTATTATTTCTATTGTTAGAAGATTTAGTTTTATTGCAGTCATCTTATTCCACAATGCATTTATATACCACGTTGTCGTGCATATTGTCACATTCTAATTCGCAGTTTTCCCTTTGTTATTGATATTAGACGTAGTTAGGGGATTCATACATTATATGATATTTCGAACATATTATGCCCTGTTTACGGTTTGGTACCTTTAATTAGGATAATCTAATTGAATTTTTATAAAAGAATTTACTATAAATAAGTAGCCATTAAAGTTATACAAAATGATTTTGTAGAAAAGGTTTCGAGATGTTCGTTTCTATAATTTGTGAAAAAGGCGGTTTTAACCAAATAATCTGTCGTCTTCAGCTTTTCTTCTGTGTATTCCTAATAATAGTTTGTTTATTATAATGTTGTTAAGTACAAATATATTGAGGTTCTCAACTGAATTTGGAAGGATAAATTCTTGTCCTGGAATCCGGTAACACCCAGAGACCAAAAGAAAGGGAACTGGTCAACTAACTCGATGTTTGAGAGGTAAAGGAGAACTAGAATAAAACACTTGAATGTATCTCATATAGAGACAAAGTGCTAACCCAAGGAAGGGGCACTTTTATTTTTTAGAACTTCTACTGATGTAAAATGAAACAATATATATATATATATATATATATATATATATATATATATGATAAGTCAATGAAAATAATTAGACATGCAAAAGGGAAATATATATATATGTATATATATATATATATATATATACATATATATATATATATATATATATAGAGAGAGAGAGAGAGAGAGAGAGGGAGAGAAAGAGAAAATGGTGATCAAATGATCCGACGTAATGTAAAATGAAAACAGAAAGCCAAAAACTAATTTATTTATGTATTTATCAACGTTTCGTCTTTATTAAAAAACTTCATCAGGATGAAAAAACAATGTATAAAAATCATACAGAATATTCATTTTGACTTGTCAGAAAGTGTCCACACTTTGGCATGCTTGTTTATGCGAACAAGCAGAGAATGAAAACCATGATTTTGGTTATAGCGTTATCAGCAGTGGCCTGTCTCCTTCAAAGGACGCGAAATGAATATTTATATATGTATAGTAAATTATAGCGAGATATAGCGATATATATATATATATATATATATATATATATATATATATATATATATATATATATATATATATATATCTAGATATATTCTATCTTTAAGGTAGGTTTAATGCATTCCCATTTTTATACGAACTAAGTATTTGCATTTGAATTATGTTTCTATCACCTTCTCTTCTCTCTCTCTCTCTATCTATCTTTCTCTGTCTCTCTGTCTCTGTCTCTCTCTCTCTCTCTCTCTCTCTATATATATATATATATATATATATATATATATATATATATATATATATATATAAACATATAATTTCAGATCTGAATGGTTATCTGTCTTAATATAGAGACATTGATTTTTTCTGATATTACTCGATAATATCGTCTGTTTTTTCATGACCACTTGCCAGACTGTTCAGCTTCCCCACAACGGAGACTGTTACACAATCAGATCGCCATCAAATCACAGTTTAATCTCCTGCATCTCCTCACATACAACAAACCAATGCGATCCTCTTTCTCAGCCACCTGCAAACTCGTTCCTAGTTGAATCCAACACAAATGTACGGAGTGTTGTTTGTATATTTCAAGTGCAAATAACTTCATGTCTCCTAACAGTCGGCCCCAACAGACGGCAGACCGCGGATGAATTCCCAGGTTAATTAACGATGGCCCGAGGAGTCGAGAATTGCGGGCGAACTGTTTTCTCTGACGCACTTGCATTCACCGACGGAATTGAATTTCACCTGCGCATCACCAGCGCGGCCGTATTTGGTGCAGTATAACCATCCGCCCATTTTCAATTCTTTCCGCCCTAAATTCGTCACAGGCGTCATAAAGTATGAGACCAACAACTGCCTAGATTGGGGCAAAGGGTCGTGACTATCAACTAATCGCTCATTGACCGAACACGTTTCGTATAATAAGACAGCAACCATCATAGTTGTACAACCATACGCACCAAAATAAATATATCTTCGATTTTCACTCAAACCCAAGAAAATGTTCATAATACTGTATATATATATATATATATATATATATATATATTATTTTTCAAAGTAACCCATATACACATACATCCATGCCGATAATCCATGCCGGTCACACGGTTCGAACCCCGATACGAAAGTCATAGTTAAGTCAGTAGTCGGAGCGCGCACCGATGTGCCCACCACACATTGTCTGAAAATGGGAGAGTTAATTAACGTCTTAATGAAAAATTTAGCGGTCATAAGCAGGCCGTCGAGAGCACTCAATGGGCGGGGTCTATAGTGTTGCATTACGCTGTGAATTACGGACTGTTGTCAACTTACTTAAAGAGCTCTATCCGGCGAAAGCTTTGAATAATAATTCATAAATAATATTTTAAATTAACCCATATACACATGTGTTTCATGCCAAACAATCTAATCATCAGTATGGAAGGATACAATCCCTACCAGTGACACGGTTACACCGATACGAAAGTCATATTAAAGTCAGTAGCCGAAGTGCGCACGGATGTGCCCACTATATATATATATATATATATATATATATATATATATATATATATATATTTGTATGCAACATCTCAATATTCTAGACGCTCGTTTTGAAGTCGTACATTATAAGACGTTAAAAAACTCAACAGTAATGACACCAGCTGATGATAATTTGAGGAATCAAATCGAATGTACTGAAAAAAGATACGAAAACGGAACAGGAAACCCACGGAAATTACATACACCAATTTCACTAAAATACTAAAAGTCTTATCAAGCAAATACACTCCGTATTATTTGACGATGTTTGTCTATATATATATATATATATATATATATATATATATATATATATATATATCTGTGTGTGTGTGTATGTGTGTGTGGTGTAAGTTTTCTTTACACTTTTAAATTTGAGAACTGTTCTTCTTTGTGTTTTTTTCTGATGACTTTTCGGTGTTGGAGAGCCGATATTGACATAATAATATTTGGTTGGCCCACCTCAAGAGAAACGAGTCGTAAATATACATCCGACGGAGATGTCTGTTTGTTTAATGTGAAAAAAATAAAAGTATAAAAAATAAAAACCATTGTTATTTGAATATAAAATAAACCTGACTTAATCAGTCGACAGAAAATCGTAAGCACACACGTCGGTGAAGATTTCTTTTTTAAATAAGTAATAAAAACGTGTAACTTACTATTTCATGCTTTGGGCATTTTAGAAGCAAGGTAGATCTCAATTTTTTTTTTCATTTTTTGGAAAGTATTCTGTGGGGAATTTTCAGGAACCAATCCCTTTTTCTGCCTGCGAATTAAGTTTATGTTTTCGAATCTGGCCACCAGAAGTGTTTTTTGATGGTATAATGATAATTTATTCAGAAAATATTCAAGATTTCATCCAAATACATTTATTATTAAAACGCGGATGTTGATTTAAAACAAACCCCGGATTCCGGATAAAGTTCAGTTTTTATAGACAGACATAAACAGTGTATATTCCGATTTTTGTGATTTTATAGGAAAGAATACGTGTAAGTATACCTATTATTGATGGTATGAAGGAATTTGGCAGAAACAAAATATTGTTTTCGAAATAAACTTCCAGAATGCATAAGAAATATTTAATCTGGAGAGAGATCAGTATTTTTTTTTGTTTTCTCTATTTTACCCTTCCCTTTTTTTACTCCCTATTTATTATTTTTTCAAGACGCACGTGTTGAAGTTTTTTACGAAAAGAATTGCTCTACATTAAATTTTTGTCTATATTTTTGAAAAAAATAAAAAATAAAATAAAATTAGGATTTAA
>OY744533.1:9185992-9193492 GCA_963556195.1 Sepiola atlantica
AGTAGGCTAGTCTAGACTATCAAGCCTGGCTAACGAAACCAGTCTATAAGAAGGTAAACTGCCACTTAAAAAACTGCAAACCGCCCGGTCATCACTTATATGATGGAGAGAGTAGATACATTTTCCAATAATGCTTTAATAGCCGTAACTTAACCCCCAACTACCTACAGCTAATATTCCTATCCCAGCAGACAAAAATAACCATTTTCACCATCGCTTACAAGCAATACTTTCACTCGACACCGGCTTGAAAAATATCTGCTCTAAATCTATTTTTGTAACTTATCGATACACTGATCAACCAGGGAGCTAGAGGTTTTCGTAATGCACACTTTGATATACATCGAACTCTGACTGACAAACTTCATTCTGAACTCTGTGAAACAGATAATTCCACTATCGGACTACTGCACAGATACGATAAATTGGACTTTATCAATAAACGTCTAAAAATCAGCTTCTTAACAACAACATTTGGACTCCTAAACAATTTTAGAATTATTCTTTTTCAAACATTAATTTCCAATATAACAGCTGTTTTATTTTTAACGTGTTTTTTTGACGGCGTCTACTCTAACTCTACGTTCTCATCTCAACAAAAGACTCTTTATCTTTAGGTTTTTATTTTGTGTATAAATCTTTTTTCAAAGTTAAATGTTGCCGATAATGTTTACAGTTAAATTGTCGGTTTTTCTCTATCCTCTGATGAAAAGATTTATCTTTGAAAATCCATAGATTAAGGAACTTCTGATGTTCTTATAAATATTGAACTTTTACAATGTTTTATTCTCATCTTTCATCTCTAGAATTGATTGCTCTATTCAATGTATTGGGCTTTGTATTACCAAGATATATTATTATTATTAAACTATAATTCAATTATCTTTAATTTAATTCAACAGTTAAATATTATTTATATATATATACACCCATAGATATATATATATTTGTGTGTGTTTTATTTAATTTTTATACGTACATAATATGTACTTATATTATTAATAAACATATATATTAACGAAAAAATACATCTTATAAAGTTAAGGGCGACCATTAATGCAATTTTTTGCATTTATATGTATCACTTAGGATATGAAAAACTGATTAATGCAGCAAATGCAATAAATAATAAACGCTGCAATCACTTGCATAGAAAAACATTAAATATTTAGGTGATAAAAAATATAATATTTCTAGGCAAGGCGTCATAATCCAGGGGTAAAACGCTAGACTATTGACATCAACTTCGAAGGTTCGATCCTTGTTTAAGTTAGCCATGCTAATGACGGCTGTGAGCCAGAAACATGTGTATATGGATTACTTTATTGTACGTATAAAATGTTAAATATATATATATATATATATATATATATATATGCGGTCGTGTGGATACATACATATATACTCACACGCATCGCCCTTACGTCACGCGCGCTTTTTCACTTACGAATAGACATTATGTGACCCAACGTATAAATGGATGGATAATTTCTCTCAAATATATACAGAAATCTAAGATCCAATGTGACTTCGGCTTGATATTCTTTACGGTGTTAATTACGTACGTTAATATTTCCATAACTTAGGGGCACGTCTAGAAAACTTCAAACTTAACGTTCAGACAGTTGGAAATGTTATAGCTTGCATAATACTGAATTTTATTTATTGTATAAAATACATTTGTCAGAAGCTTTAGTATATGAAGTCGATCGATCCAATACTTTCAAATCAATTCTGTAAAATACGTACAGTTATTTAAGAGAGTGATAGAGAGAGAGGGGGTAGAGAGGATAGAGGGAGAGGGAGGGAGAGGGAGGGAGGGGAAACCTATATCGGTTTTACCTCATTTAAAAGTTTACTTAAACATAGAAATCATAATCGCTCTTCTCAATTGAGTCTTTTGGTTTACTTTGTCTAATCCCCTAACCCTAACCCTAACCCTAACCCTAACCATAATCCTGGCATCCTTGTTGTACAAATGACACCACGAAGACGCGTGAATGCGTCGCTTTCTTTTTCACCTTATTTCTCCAACGTAGGCCCCTCTTCTTCAATGCTAATTACATTTTCCTGCCTGATAGTAAAGCAGCTTCTTACTCAATCAAGTAAGAAAAATGGTGACAGTTTGCTTGCGTTTGATGCGTGTCGCCAGCGGGTCCGGGTGGAGGAGGGGTATGTGAGCGCGTGCCGGTGAGCAGGTGCCCGCTGTGTTCAAATTGGATAGAGCGGGAGATTAATCGTCGAGCAAAAACGCGAGTTACTTTCAAATGCTAACGGGCAAGGCAACCATATAGTGAATGGGAAATGCTGGATGCAGAAGAATGTGGAGGCGGCGAACGCCGGTTTTTTCAATAAGGGCACTTGTTACTTACCTTATCTGAAGTCACCTTGAGAAACTCATCTCGTCTTGCCAATAATCTCTCCACCTGAGAGAACTGCGGACGTTCGTTACTTTATTAGAATTCCATACGTTATATCACGGCGAAACGCACGTCAACAAGTTTGTATATATTCTGTAAGTAAGAGTATTGATTTACTCCTCTCCAGGAGTTAGGCACAAGGCCAGTTTTTATCTTACTCCCACAAGTAAGATGTGACCCAAGGTCGGGTAGGGAAAGTGGGGTTTAAAAATTGCCTGGGCAGCCTCGTCGGCATTCCCCGGTAGGGGCGCCTCAGGCAGTAAGCAATAAACTTACTCCTTCCCAAAGAGGGGAGGCGAAGCCTGGGAGGGTGGACCTCCTAGAACTGCACAGACCCATAGACAGGCGTAAATCAAGCCCCGAAGGCCAAGACAATACCAGTCTATGATGTGCAGTATCCATCGGAACAGATACTACACTTTGATCTTAGCCAAAAGGCCAAGAACCCCTATTCTGTAAGTAAGAGTAGATGAGAACATAATTTTCAAATGACAACATTTTAAACAAAATATTAAATTGCTTTTGAGAAATTTATTTGACAAACCAACATCCTACACTCGATAAAAAGTATAGTGTGTATTTATTTACATCTATACAAATGGGGCAAGGTGCACAATAATTCATGAAAATGAACTGCCGTGGTGGACAAAATGTGTGAAAAATGACAAACGGGAGACAGGTTAAAGTGCAGGAGAAAAACAAAAACAAGAGATTTGACCGGTTTCGTTCGTGTTGGCGACCGTCTTCAGAAAAAGTGAAGATTTGGATATAATTTTATTTTGAAGGCACCCACATGGGATGAGGAAATGGTTGATCCGATTGGAGCATATGAGAAGACTTTAAGTGACGTTGAAATATGACAAGTGGGTGACACATTCTTCTTCTCATATGGTCCAATCGGATCATCCATTATTTGCATATATACACATATATATTATAACTCAGTAGAATACAAAATATATGACATAATCAATACTTTGTTTGCCATATTCCAAAGATCTAACACTAACAAATATGAGTGTGTACATATGTTTCAAGAAATCTTTTTGGTAATCAGCGCAAACATAATTCTGTATCAGTTCGTTTCAGATCAAGGTTAACCAGTGAAGTGTAGAATAATCACAAATACACGAAGATATACAAACAAATACTGTTATACTTATGTTTTCATTTTTATGGCAGTGTATAATTGTTGTGAAGTTGTCCCACAGTAATAATAAATAAAGGAAGTCAAGTCGAGGGTTGGTTTAACAAGTGTATTAACAAAGTAAGAAACTGACTAGCTCTTGGCTAGACAGTTACAAGACTGTGCTTTGGCTTTAGTGTCTCTGGTGACTCGCACTATTTATAGTGACAACCGGTGTAGTTTCTCCTGTGTAAGAACGGCCGGTGTAACAATAATAATTAGATTTAAGATATATATATTTTCCAAAAAGATGGATACCTAAATATATATATATATATTCAAAATTCAAATAGATATATATAGAGAGATTTATATATGTAAATATGAAGGTGAGAATTTTTAGGCAGAAGCAATGCAATGTTCAAAAACCGGAAGGTGAAATAAGAATGAACAAAAATAAATGACAAGAGACGGTAAATCTCAGACCAGTTCATTTATATTTCAAAATTTAAATGTAAAGATAGTAAATTGTAAAATTGGTGGGCTTACTGTTGAATATTTAAAGGTCCGGAATGGTAGAGACTTTAATCATTTCGAGAGGATTCAGCCATTGCCTTGGATATGATCGCGTCCATTTTTCCAACATGACGAGAGTAAAGCGTGGTGTCGTCATATTACTTTCAGAGATACATTTGGAAAAGGTGTAAATTCATATCTCCTTTCCCTTACAGCGAAATCATAGATAAAGTAGAATTGAAAGGCGTTGGTTCTTACCAAAGCTTTTCGGCTAATCTAAAAGAGAGGAAACCCCCAACACAAGATGAGAAAAAGATAGAAAGAAAAAACGGTAGAAGGAACAAAATAATTAGGTAATGCAAATTCTTCATTGAATCTTAACAATAAACAAATAACATAACGGCGGCACTCTAACGTGTTGGTCTTCCGAAACAAATACCTTCTACACAATGTGCACTGCTTTCTTCCGTATTCGAACCCTAACCCTAACCCTTTCAAATATATATTCCAGACCACGTCTCTCTTTTCTCGTATGTTTACTCTTCTAGTAGTATATTTCTTCCATCGATCAAGACCAGATGTCGATCTTCTGTTTTATAAGTTTATTTAAGTCTATTCGCTCAGCTATGGAAATGTCTGCGACAACAAAATGGCGCCCATAAAAGTGCCTCAGACGATTGAATTCGCTCAGGGCGACAACTTTTATCTCCACTTGTTATTTAAGTACTCAGGTGGGTAAGAACTTTAAATTACATTTAAAAAGCGTAATCTACAGACATTTAAAATTTGGCAAGTACATAATATCTGCATTATCCTAAGAATAATAATTCTGAATAATAAAGACAAGTTTGGGGAGGTCTATTCATTTCTCGACGCTGTGTATGTAAACCGGTGGCGAGAAAATTGGTATCGCTCTCTCTTATTATCTACAAAGAATCAATACCTACACCAAGCGAATTTTATTTTAGACTCATGAATCCTAAATAACAATGTTATACGATATATATATATATATATATATATATATATATATATATATATATATATATATATATATATATATATATATATATATATATATATGTATGTATATTATTATTTTTATTTACACAGACATGTACAAAATCTGCAACACTAGCATGTCGATGTTATCAATCAACAGCTATTATAAACTGAGATCTCATCAGGAAGAGTAAATATGAGCTAAGGTTCAGATCGGATTCTAACTCTGCCTGATGAGATCTCAGTTTATAATAGCTGTTGATCGATAACATCAACATGCTAGTGTTGCAGATTTTGTACATGTCTGTTTAAATAAAAATAATCATATATAAAAGCTCTATTTGATATTGAACACTTTTTATAAACCCGGTTGAAATTCTTTCGATTACTACCCTGTGGATGTTTTACCTGGATTATTATTATTATTATTATTATTATTATTATTATTATTATTATTATTATTATTATTATTATTATTATTATACACACACAAATATATATATATATATATATATATATATATATATATATATATATATATATAACAGAACATTTATCGAAAGCATAAAAAATATAGAAATGTTTAATTTAATTGAAACATTAGAAAATGTATTTATTTTACAATAGCATACATTATACAGGACAGAAAACATCGATGACACGGTGAAACACATTACCCTTCGTCTAAAAGTTCGCTTCTTTTTAAAAATGCCAGTACCGTAGTTTTATTATTAGTTTCGGATTATTTAACGTTAATGAGATTGAAAAATATAAATAATCGACCATCTTTGAAATCTAGGAACGAAGTAGTGTTACATTACTGATTATTGGCTTCCCAATAACTCTTTGGTCGTCGTAGAACTTCGCTGTTGATTCGTACGAACGACATTGCTACTAAATGGGACGAGATGCCGTTTCTCTGTTTCGCCTCAGGGTTGTCAGAACTATTTGCACTAACCTTTTTTTTCTTCTCTCTTTTCTTTCTTGTCGTCTCGTCGCCATTGTTGCCCGTGCAGCTATTGTGTGATACTACTCGCACCACCGTTTCTCCTCGCCTGCAACCATTTTTCGCGACTGCTATCTTCTGCCGATCGCTCGCCGCGTGTTAACATTTTCGGGCTGTTGTCTTCGCTCTGAAATCAATTTCTTAACAAGCACAACATAGTCCCTTTCTGTTTTTAAAGAGCCGCTTTTATTTGACTATTTTAATCAGCCGACTTGAACGAGTTCGTTGGGATCGAGAGAGAGGCTACGCTTACTAAATTCACTAGTTAATATTCTTACGTTAGTGTGTAATCACCTAATTACTTGCAGAGGAAGGAATATGAAAGATTATTCTAGATTTCACTAAGCCTCTTATATTTTTCCGTCATTCGGAATCTTTCTCGTAACCGCTACATGATGTGCTGTTGACTCTTCGCTCCCAAGTCAGTAACTGATTCAATCTCGATCTAATTCTCCCACGGTGGGGACTCTGACGTCATCAACCCTCGTGATCGCACAGGTGCAAACTGAACCCTTAACCTTCTCTTCAACGTAAGGTCAATCAACGTCGCCGCGTTCGTGGGAAACACTTTGAACTGAAGCTGCACGGGATGACTCCGCTACAAATCGCGTGAGTCAAACCCGTCTCGAATAGATGCGTCCAACTATCATAGGGCATTATCTAACAGTAGATTACAAGAAGATTAGAAATTACGTAGAATAAAATAAGTGTAGATATCATACCAAAGTAGATTCATGATAACAAGGCAAAACAGCACCAGAAAATTGTTCACCGCCACTGTTATTATTCTACTCTATCGGTTCTTCAATAATCCCTTTACCCTATAAGTATAGTTGTTGTTGTTATTATTATTATTATTATTATTATTATTATTATTATTATTATTATTATTATTATTATTATTATTATTATTATTATTAGCAATTATATGCTCCTTCCGGTCGCATATTTTTGCTAGTTGTTTTATTTAATCGCTTTCTCTCTCTTTCTTTCTCTCTAGTTATCTCTCCCTCTTTCATTCTCTCTTTCTTGAAATAGAACTGGCTGTGCGTTCGAATAATCAGAGGGCCAACAACCTAATGTTGGAATGGCGGCAGGCCGTTCCATCATATTCCATTACAATCTAATTTAATTACGTAACTCAATTATATAGATTAAAAAAAAAACAATTTAAAAAAATAATTCTATTTATATTTTTTATTTAGATTATTATCGAAAAAAATATTTTAAATGCATCTGGAAATCTGAAAAAAAAACAACTTTGAGTGTATATTTGCGTAGATGTATTTATTACAAATTAATTAATTATGTAAATTTGATTATTAAATAAATTATGTAAATTTGAAAGACGCGTGATGTTTGGGGAAATTTTGGAATGGGTATATATAGGAGCTGATAAGTAGATATAAAAAGAGAGCTATCAAAACTAA
>OY744533.1:9198492-9240992 GCA_963556195.1 Sepiola atlantica
AAATAATCGTTGGTTGAAGTCAAGCCGTCTGTTAAGGAACAAACAAACATGACGGATTGTCCGAAATCAAATTATAAAATAATTTAATGATTAAAATCACCTGAAAAAGTTAGTGACAGAAGGAAATATACCACCGTCGAATAAAATCCTCTGGTAGTGTGCCTATATTGAAAGCGAAGTCCCATAGTGGGTATTTGCAGGTGGAGGCTAAAATATCACAAATTTTTATATAATATACACCCGAAATAGATCGTCAGTTAACTGGAGATTTGCGTATTCATTCCTCACTTACCCGCACTCCTTCACCGCAGCCGACAATCAAGATATATAATTATATGTTTATATATAAGTGTGTCCTCATTCGTTTCAGCAGATCAGAAATATTACATAACTATTTACGAATATTAATTAGAAATATTGAAAAAATATCCTGATGATAAATTCGTGCGACGATGCTGTGCCAACATTCACTGTTGTCAAGGAATTCACAGTGTTAAAATTAATGGCGACTGACTATTTATATCTGTGTCATCTACTGCGCATAATCGCTGACGTGTGACATGTCCTAACGTTCCTCATATTTTGTTCCATTCGACTGTGTGTAAGTTGCAATTATCAAACGTCCAATTCTCCGTCAAGAACCACGATTTAATTCAGTAATTATCTCAGAGCTCATCTATTCAATTAGAGCCTACGATCTAAGATGTCATCCCAATTAAAACAGTTCGTAATTCAACTGTTAATGTCCCCTGCGTAATTTCGTGATATTCAAGATTAATGTCTGCGCTGTGAAGAGTAAAATATTTTGTTGACATCACAATAATTAGACATTTTATTTTAAAATTTAAATGTTGTGTTTAACGTGTTTCTTTAAGTGCAAAGTGCAGCTCTAGGATGTCCACCCTCCCAGGCTCTGCCTCCCCTCTTTGGGGAGGAGTGAGTTTATTGCTTACAGCCTGAGGCGCACCTACCGGGGAATGTCGACGAGGCTGCCCAGGCAACTTTTAATAGCCAGAGTGCTCACCTTCTCGGGCACTGGTTTATCAAATCCCACTTTCCTGACCTTGTGTCACATCTTACCGCTGTGAGAGGTAGATATTTTTTTTTTTTTTGAAGTGCAAAGTATTTCATGTGTTGAATAATCTAAGGGGGGCGGGAACGCGAATTCTTATCGCCCACTGTGTAAGGGGAGAGGTGACTTGCTGCCGATATATATATATATATATATATATATATATATATATATATATCGGCAGCAAGTCATTTATTATACACGCGTCGTTGAAGACCAGGGAGTTTTCTTTCTTCGCTATCTTTCTTGTTAATTTCTCGACGCGGCGAGCGATTCGTCGGTTTTCTGGTGTCAATTGGTGAAGTATGGCACCTAACGTTGTATCGTGAGCCATTCCTCGAGCGCTTTCGGTCTCGCGACCGTCTTCAGGCGGCTGTGTCTTATTATTAATAAGATGATACATAAGAACAACTGCACCAACGGACTAAAAATCTTCGAAGCCCTACACATAAAAGAATTACAACCCACAATTAATAAAATAGCATTCACCACCGGTATTAACGCCGATGGTAATGGACTTTTGGATCCGAAAATCACGTTATGTCTGTAAGCGAGGCTACGCCAATTTGAAGTAAAAGGTATTTAGACATATTTTTTAAACCATTGTTTCGTAATAGTATTATATTTTTTTGAAAAAAAAAACATAAAAATATGTTTAAATACCTTTTCTAATTCAAATTGGCGTAGCCTCGCTTACAGACATAACGTGATTTTCTGATCCAAAAGTCGATTACCATCGGACGATGAATAAAAAAAAACAAAAAATAAAAACACTACTTTGACAAGAGGAATTTTATTTATCGAAAGCTCAGATTAAAATGAATTTTATTTATTTTAACACTACACATTGTTATGGTTCTTTCAAAAAAATATAATACTATTACGAAACAATGGTTTAAAAAATATGTCTAAATACGTTTTCTAACATATCTGTGTGTGTAAGGATGATGGGAATCTGAAAAGGATCGGATTTATGAAAAAATAGCAGAAAAGAATTGATGCAGAATAGCAAAAAAAGAAAGTTTGAGATCAGAAATATTGGAAATAAAACAAGAAGAAAAAAATCAACGGAAAGAAAGAAAGAAGCAAACAATTTGAAAGATGAAGGAAACAAATTGATGGAAGTAAAAAAAAAGAAGGGTGAAAAACGAAGCGACTTACAAGAACAAGGAAAAGAAAAAACAACAATGAACAGCTAAACGTATTGTTCGAGAAAATGCGAAATCAAGAAAAATGAAGAATCGAGAACGGATGAAGACCAAGAAGAAATTGAAAGAATAAATCGAAACATAAAGTGAAATAAGAAAAACAAAAAAAAAAGAAAATCAAGGAAAAACGTAAATTGAAATACGAAAAGGAAAAAGAAGAAAAGAAGAGAAGAACAACAGAAAGAACGAAAGAGAGAGAGAGAGGGGGGGGAGAAGAAGAAAGAATAAAAAAGAAAGTGAAAGAATCAAGGAAAACGTAAATTGAAATAAGAAAAAAGAAGGAAAGAAGCAAAGAACAATAGAGAGAACGATGGAGAGGGTGAAAGCGAGAGAGGGAGAGAGGAGGTGAGAAAGAGAGGGTGAGAGAGAGAGGGGGGTGAACGTTTGATTGTATTTACATGTTCTCCTTTCGATTGTAAATGAATATCTCGCGTGATAATCTGCGCTTTTCTAGCGAAGGTTCGGGAGGCTCGTATGTGTAATTGTATCTACTCCACGAATCCGACCAACCCTAACCCTAACCCTAACCCTCCGTGTTCAAACCTGCTTCATTATCGCCCTGCATGGCTGCGTTGTAACAGAACCGGAATACTCATAACTCTAGATCTGAGGTGGGACTTGTTCGCAGTAGATTAGGCCTCCACATTAGACGAGCCGGCTCCACGGAACATGCTGTTGCATATAAACAAGTTCCAACGGTGAATAATAAGAAACTCAACGGAGATTCCTGATTAATTAGTCAATCATTGAATGAGACGCAACTCTAGTAAGGAATAAACCGTATAAATAAATACACTGTATAAATAAATATTTTTACTAAATAGCAGTATAAATAAATATGTTTACTAAATAGCTGTATAAATAAATAATTGTATAAATAAATAACTGTATAAATAAATAGCTGTATAAATAAATAGCTGTATAAATAAAGTAGCTGTATAAATAAATACACTGTATAAATAAATAGCTGTATGAATAAATATTTTTACTAAATAGCTGTATAAATAACAATTTTTTCTAAATAGTTGTATTAATAAATATTTTTACTAAATAGCTGTATAAATATTTAGAGTAAATAGCTGTGTAAATGAATATTTTTACTAAATAGCTGTATAAATAAATATTTTGCTAAATAAGTGTATAAATAAATATTTTACTAAATAGCTGTATAAATAAATATTTTTTTACTAAATAGCTATATAAATAAACATTTTTACTTGATAGCTGTATAAATAAATAACTGTATAAATAAATAAACTGTATAAATAAATTGCTGTATAAATAAATAGCTGTATAAATAAAATAGCTGTATAAATAAATGCACTGTATAAATAAATAGCCGTATAAATAAATAACTGTATAAATACATATTTTTACTAAATAGCTGTATAAATAAACAGTTTTACTAAATAGTTGTATAAATAAATATTATTACTAAATAGCTGTATAAATAAATCTGTTTACTAAATAGTTGTATAAATAAATATTTTACTAAATAGCTGTATAAATTAATATTTTACTAAATAGCTACATAAATCCATATATTAACTAAATAGCTGTATAAATATTTTTTACTAAATAGCTGTATGAATATTTTTTACTAAATAGCTGTATAAATAAATATTTTACTAAATCGCTGTATAAATAAATATTTTACTAAATAGCTATATAAATAAATATTTTTACTAAATAGCTGTATAAATAAATTACTGTATAAATAAATACACTGTATAAATAAATAGCTGTATAAATAAATAGCTATATAAATAAATAGTTGTATGAATAAATATTTTTACTTAATAGCTATATAAATAAATAGTTTTACTAAATAGTTGTATAAATAAATATTTTTACTAAATAGCTGTATAAATCTTTTTACTAAATAGCTGTATAAATAAATATTTTACTAAATAGCTGTATGAATAAATATTTTACTAAATAGCTGTGTAAATAACTATTTTACTAAATAGCTATATAAATAAATATTTTTACTAAATAGCTGTATGAATAAATAACTGTATGAATAAATAGCTGAAAACTCCGAGTTTAAAATGTATCGACTTGCGCACACTAAACTAATAGTATCGTGCTGTCATTATAATCTACTTCGTTTTTTTTCTCTCTTTTTACTCAATCGTCACTGCTTCTCAAGGCCCGAGAGGCACTCGAGGATAAGGGTTAATTAAAAATGTGCGCTCTCATAACCTTTCGTATTTTCACGTGGAACTCTCTTCGTGTAAGGTGTCCTTGTATATACGTTGGTTGATCAAAATAAATTACGAAATCATATTTCACAGATAAGTATATTTTTTATTTACATTGTATGTACAGATACATCCTTAATTTGAAGGAAAATAGAGACACATATCAGGAACGTATCGCCATCAGCTACTAGTTGTTGATTCGTATTCGTCGATTTGAAAATCGAAACTACGAAATACTTGAATATGCGCATGTCCTGATCGATTCCTAGGACCGAACAAGCCCCCAGTTAGCAGTCATCTCTGACATTTTGCCATCTGTTCTTGTAATTTTTTTTTGTTTGCACGGCTTATATCCTCTTGAATCCGTGCTTTCTATCATGTCCAACGCACCCATCTGGCTTGATAGTTACTCATCCCGAAAATCAGCAGGTTTATATTTTATATTTCTCTTAAACCTTACGAAATTTCGACGAGCCTGATCTGGTACAAGGTCAACCAATATTGACTTCTTGCATCTGCGTTAGTTTATTTTTGCGGCAAATTTCTGTTTTTGTAAGAGGAAACTTCGCAGAATGGTTATGCCAGGAAGAAAATCAACTTGACATTTTCCACTCGTTGACTTTTAACTTTTTTATCTGTGAAAAACGATCCAGCAATGAATCACTTTAAAGTTTTCTTTTTGAACACGAGTTCGCATTTTCCCCGGCGCTTCCTCTTCCCGGTTGACTGGTTGAAAGTGAACGTTCACCCGATTAACTACACGAGATCAACAATGTATTCTGCCTTCCCTACGTCTCCAGAAAAGCAGTCAAAGGTTATGTAATTCAAAAGGCAAAGCGTTGGGCTGGATTATAAATCGTACACATCAGTTTTTTTTCTTACACTTATAAAGATTTTTGTGAATTATGTTGTTCGTTTCTCCGACACTCCTTAATAATCTCCCAGTCTAATAGTATATGTTATATGTCATCTGATGTTTTTCCTGTACATCACAGCCGGTGGATAACTGCTGTGAACGCATATGATTCGATGAGAATGAAGAGAAAAGAGACCAGCATGGAGAATAGTCGAAACTTTGAGGAAGCTTCTTTTTTTTTAATTCCCACAACGTCCGAGGACGTCCGAGGAGAGTAAGGCAGATACTCTACCTGTCCTAACTTTTTTGTGGCATCATAGAACGTGGTAGTTCCCATATCTTCTCCAGGCCACATACACCGCCTGGTGTTCCCAAATGGTCACTTCGGTGATCTAACGGGAACCGGTGTGTCAGCGTGGTTATGTCGAGGAATCTTATTGCCCCTCAAATTGCATAGAAAATCAACGATCGTTGCTGGCGAGAAATCAATGGTGAACGACTGTTGCTATAACGCAAAATGATTAGCAACAGTAATCGAAAAAGGCCAAAAGAGCTGGACATTTGGGAGACTTATTATCACTCAGATTCCAAGGATAACACTGGTTATTATCGGTGAGAAATCGCTAATAATGACTTGTGTAGAAAATCACATAGAGTAAATAATAATAATAATAATAATAATAATAACAACAACAACAACAACAACAATAATAATAATAATAATAATAATAATAATAATAATAATAATAATAATAATAATAAATAAATAAATAACAATAATAATACAAAAATAAATAGTAATTATTTTGATAGACATAGTAATAATTCATACAAAGTTAAGAAAGACAAGAAATGAAGAAAAATGTAACTGGAAAATAAGCGTTAATTGCCCCCTACAAAATAACTGATTTGCACTAAGCATAATATACAAAAATACATACTAAGGAAACCCTGAATAATGAAGAACATAGTGCATTAGGAAATCACATACATTGTAAAATATATAATCACAAAAGTACATTAAATTACAAAAAACGATATAGTATATCAGTACCTAACAATTATTGACGACCTGTGAATGGGACATTTTAAAGTGGGCTAAAGTATGTAGATTTTTAAATGATTCCTCTATATCAGGGGCGGGCAAACTCCGGCCAGCGTGCCACATCCGGCCCGCAAAGGCTTAGCGTCCGGCCCGCCACCCTGCTATGCTTTATTATTGCAATCCGGCCCGCGGACCTCCCAGTAAAACTCATATCATGTTGTGACATAGACGTAAAAGTAGGTTTCAATTAAGATTTACAGTGGGGTAAAAATATGTGAACATCAGCGAGCGATGATGCATGTGTACTTCATTTTTCTGTAACTATTAAAAGATAAAAATAGAAAAAGAGATAGAGAGAGGCAAAGAGGAAACGAGAGATGAGAGAAAGGACATGAAACATAGAACCTATGTGAGGTGTGTCAAAACGAATACTGGATCAACTTGCTACTTACCCCGTCATTATTTTTTATGATTCCAAAATGGCTCTTCGTCGGTGCCTTTTATAACATCACATACAGAAGTCTCTTGAGAAAAAATATCAGATTTGTCGAGTGTTCAATGCAATTTTTGCACAATTTATTCATGTAAACAAAATATAATAATTCTGAGATTTCGTTTTTCACTCCGGCCCGCGATCTCCTTCCAAAAGTCTCATCTGGCCCTCACTCTGAAAAGGTTGTCCGCCCCTGCTCTAGATTATACCTGAGTGAAATAATTAAAGACCCGAAACATGTACTTTGAAAAGTGTACACAGATTAAACACCACCATGTAATTTCCCATGTTCAATTAAATCAAACGATTTTCGGCGACATTGGAGTATCCTACGTGGACGCAGCTACTCCGAATTCACAACATGAAGCCGCAATCAATAGACTGTATCTCCTGCACCAAACGGTCATAATTTTTTTAAAAAGTCACATAAAATGTTTTTCAAAAAAAATTCATAATTTAAATTTATTAAAATTTGTTGGAATAATTTTTAAATGTAAATTAAATATCAATTAAAATGTCATGTTTACTTGATTACTGAAAACCATAAAATAATTTTAATTAAAAAAAATAATATTTCTGATTTTTTTAGATGAGGATTGATAATTTGCATAATTTGGGTTATTTAGACTACATTTCTTATCTTGAGTGTTATCATAACAACGTTCGAAGTTCTGTCTAGATTCCCGAGTTCAACAGAAATATTCCCGAGTTCGAAGAGATACACCTGAAGGAGGCTGGACGTTACAACGGCCGAAACATTGTGATGATAACACCAAAATGAGAAATATAGTCCGAATTACCAAAAGTATGCAAAAAAATAATGTTTTTAAATTTAATTATTTTTAGTATGCTATCATTTCTATCGGTTTGAAACCGTCTAAATAAAAAAAAATGGGGATCTTTTACGACGCTCAGCAGAGTAAAAACGCTAAAAAAACAAATATACAACAAATAAAAGTAACTGTAAGCTGTAAAAGTTAGTTTCAAACTTGCATGTGCTATTTGTTTGTATTTTAAACCCGTTTGAAGTGCTATTTATTAGAAATTTAAGTTCGACAGACGGTCAGCGAAGAAATCAAAATGGCCGATTTACGTAATAATATCGAGGGTCTGGCCGCCATTTTTCTTTGAGAAAGTAGATGTTTTAAAAAACAAGAATTTTTTTTTAACATCTAATAAAAAGCCATTTATACTACGTAAAAATACAAACAAATTACATAGGTAAGTAGAAAAATGTCTATTCTAGACATAAGTCAACTTTACTTGTTGCAAATTTTTTTGGACCCCGTTCGCGCCTCTGCTGTCGTAACATATACCCAAAAAAATGATGGCGACCCACGGCCATGAATTCGAAATAACAGCGTCTTTGCAAGATAATTCAGTATCGCCAAACTTTCTTATATAAATATTCTCATATCATGTACTCATAATAAACTTATCTTCTTATATCATATACCCGAAGAGTTTTGTTCCGCGTACACTAAGGTTAGTTTTGAATTAGAAAAAAAATGTTTTAATTAAAATTCGTAGTATTCAGTCTTTCACTGACTTCTAGAACGTTTGTGTCGAATCTAGACTTCTACGAATATCTTTTAAATGTCAACACAGATATTTATTTCCGAAATAACAATCATATTTTTCCTCCTTTTGTGTAGTCGACTTTACGCGTTCTTGTCATAGACACGTTTTGTTTATTGTTATCGGGAATAATATTAGTTTTTGTAAAGTTCGTGTTTTTGTTCGGCAGAGATAAATATGGAAACATAACAAACATTTTGTTATTCCTTTAGAGATGTTTATATGTGTTTTGTCGCAAAGATACTTCTGTGTCTCCTGTGGTGAACAGTGAATAAAAGAAACGAATGGCGGCTCATATGTGAGGAAGACACAAATATAGCAAGAAAAATGGGAGAAATTATATTTGAAAATGGGTTAGAATCGATAGCTACCTTTAACAAAAAGAATGTATATATATATATATATATATATATATATATATATATATATATATATATAATAATAATAATAATAATAATAATGGTAATAATCCAGGTGAAAAATATCCACAGGGTGGTAATCCAGAGAATTTTAACCGGGTTTATAAAAAGTGCTCAATATCAAAATAGAGCTTTATATATGATAATTTTATTTACACAGACATGTACAAAATCTGCGACACTGGCATGTCGATGTTATCGATCAACAGTTACTATAAACTGAGATCTCATCAGGAAGAGTTAGAATCCGATCTTAACCTCAGATCATATTTGAAGAGAATCTCTCCAAATATGATCTGAGGTTAAGATCGGATTCGAACTCTGCCTGATGAGATCTCAGTTTATAGTAACTGTTGATCGATAACATCGACATGCCAGTGTCGCAGATTTTGTACATGTCTGTGTAAATAAAATTATCATATATATATATATATATATATATATATATATATATATATATATATATATATATAGTAAGTTAAGAAAATATATTCATGGCAAGTAAGCTACACAGACACTTCCACGTTTCATCCCCGTAGGGAATCGTCAGGCTAAAATGAATTTTAGCTTGACGATTCCCTACAAGGGATGTAACGCGGAAACATCTGTGTAGCTTATTTGACATAAATATGTTTCCATAACTTTCTACCTAGCTCCACTCACGCATTGAGCATTGTTGAAGTAAATACTGAAAATTGTTACATAAAATATTTTATCTTCTTATAATATTTTACTGGGATACATGAAATAATAATAATATATATATGTATGTATATATATATATATATATATATATATATATATATATATATATATATATATATATATATATATATATATATATATATGTCTAGGTATATCTATATATTTATGTCTATATATATATAGAGAGAGAGATAGATAGATAGATAGATAGATAGATAGATAGATAAGTGAAAGAAGAGAAATAAGAAATGTTAGAGTGACAAATATATTACGTCTTCAGTTAATTAAAAACAAGTTATATTCGATAAAATCATTTTTTTCCTTCCTTAAGCCAGGCTTTTCAAAGAATGGTCTTCTTATAATTAGAGGCATTTAAATAGATATATAAGTTGGCGAGGGATAAACAAAACGTAATAATTTGAAAAATTCATAAAATATAAATATAAGTGTGTAAGAAGAGTGTCAAAAATGCAAAAAATGGCCAGTGAAAAAAATGTTCAGTGAAAAAAGGTTGAGAATGGAAAAACAAAGTGTCACCGTTTGAAAGTTTGTGAAGAATACATGTATTTTGTTTTCATGTATCCACATAACATGTTATAAGGAGATATAATTTCTTATGTATAAATTTTCAGTATTTATTTCAACAGTGCTCGATACGTGAGTAGAGCTACGTAGTAAGTTATGAAAATATACTTATGGCAATTAAGCCACACAGAGGATTCCGCGTTTAATCCCATATATATATATATATATATATATATATATATATATATATAGAGAGAGAGAGAGAGAGAGAGAGAGAGGTGTATATATATATATATATATATATATATATATATGTATATATATATATAGAATTATAAAAAAAAACTATACACCCATTAAGGTTGTATACATTATAACATATTTCGACCCCTTAATTAGGTCTCCTCAGATGTATAAACAACCACGCCAAAAAACCACGTTTGACGTGGTTGTTTATACATCTGAGGAGACCTAATTAAGGGGTCGAAATATGTTATAATGTATACAACCTTAATGGGTGTATAGTTTTTTCTTTTTTATAATTCTGTTTTGCTCTGTTTAAATTACATTGAGCTCTGTTATTCAGATTCTCAACACAAAATTGAAATCTACACACAATATATATATATATATATATATATATATATATATATATATATATATATATATATATATATATATAAATTAATAAATGTATAACCATATTACTTTTGTAATTCTATTTTTTTGCATTTCATGAAATTCAATTGTGTGGATTGATCTATTGATCTACTCAGTGTTGATTGGTTGGGAGGGGTTGAATACAGCGACATTTATTTAAATACTTTTCACTAAATTCATAGTTTTAGATGAGTTAGGAACCCTGTGTCCACTTGCTCCAAACCCTGAACCTTGTACCACTATTAATATTTATATTTCATTATCTCTCATTTTTAAGTTATATATGAAACGAAATATGGTAAACCGATGTAATTCCTATTTTATATGTCTAGAACCAATTAAGATATTATTGTCCTTCTCTGATCAAAATAAAATATACTTATCTAATTACTATGTAATACAGGATGTTTGAGACAAATTTGACACTTTTTAAGTAGGAAAATAAAACGTTATATCTTTGCGAATATTTGATATATATCTTCAAAATGTACAGTGCATCTCGTAGAGTTACTTTTGTTGAGTAAAGCTCACTTAGAGTATTGATTTACTCCTCTCCATGGGTTAGGCACAAGGCCAGTTTTTTATCTTACTCCCACAAGTAAGATGTGACCCAAGGTCGGGTCGGGAAAGTGGGGTTTAAAAAATTGCCTGGGCAGCCCCGTCAGCATTCCCCGGTAGGGGCGCCTCAGACAGTAAGCAATAAACTTACTCCTCCCCAAAGAGGGAAGGCGAAGCCTGGGAGGGTGGACCTCCTAGAACTGCACAGGACAGACCCACAGACCGGCGTAAATCAAGCCCCGAAGGCCAAGATAATACCAGTCTATGGGGTGCAGTATCCATCGGAACAGATACTACACTTTGATCTTAGCCAAAAGGCCAAGAGTAGCAAGGCTATTCTAGACACACACCACAGCTTCCATCAGGGACCTGGGTCACTCAGCCTTCACGGTGACCTTTTTAGCGACGTCTGAACACTAGTGTCATCAAAACAATCAGCTTATCCTTGGTGCTGCAAACTGGTCGGTCTACATTTGTTCCAAACTGCAAGCTACACATAATAGTCCATGGGTTGCACTTAGGGGAGGTGCGAGGGCAAATGTTAAGAGTTGTAAAGTAGAAGATCTCGGACAGACACTTCTGGGTTCCACAAGCCGAAAATAATCGATTTTGGTGTTGTATTTTCGCCATGCTGGGCAGGAAAACTGGTTATATCCTATATATTAAGATAGCAACGGTTCTCATATGCATATGGTATTGTTGCCACGCCTATGCTAGTGCACCAACCATAATTTTCTCTCTCTTTCTCTCATTCTCTATGACAGAGTTCAAAAAGGAGTCTCTAATCTAACAGATCCCGCAGTGTCTACCAAGATCTAGTCGCTGTCTCGTCGCCGCAATGTTGCACCCCTGTGCTGGTTTTACAAGTACTTCCACCGAATGTGCTCAGACAGAATGACTATTTGTACGCTTTAAACATAAATACCCTAGACAAACCCGACTAGCAGCAAAATCACTCCCCTTCAGTGTAGAGGTCCACAGATGCCGGAAACCTATCCATCCTTAATAGTTTTTTTCAGACACCTTTTTTGAAATTGCATCCCTGTTCCCTGTTTCCTCAACTGTATCAATATGCATAAACTAAAATTTTAATGTAAACAAACATCTTGCTGCACAACTCTCCAATTAGGATGCCCCTTTTAAATATGGCTCCTAATCGTAGTTTCCCGTTACGTGTCAGTGGCAGCATGCTTTTTGGGGGTGAATAATTTTTTTTTTAAACATGATGAAACTAAATACCAATTGGAAACGATTCATCATATACGATTAGTTGAATGCAAGTCATCATTTTACCTATAACTGGGGCAAAGGGGTTAATACCTTTCTGACCGATATTAGTACGTGAGTGACTATTATCTATTCTATTTGATTTGGACTTTGTATAGCCGATTCCATAGTCTGCGACACTCTCTTCTTTTGTTGGTGCACGACTGAACTTCAGTCCCCACTTGTAAAACATTCACAGCAAGAACTCGTCTAACTAAAACCACAACAAATCACTTAACTTGTTACTCTCTCTCTCTCTCTCTCTTTATTTCGCTCTCTCTCTCTATTTCTCTCTTTCTCTCTCTCTCTCTTTCTCTCTTTTTCTCTCTTTCTCGTTCTCTCTCTCTTTCTCTTTCTCTCTCTCTGTCTTTCTCTCTCTCACACTATCTCTCTCTCTCTCGCTCTCTTTGTCTCTCTCTCTCTTTCTCTCTCTCTTTTTCTCTCTCTCTTTCTCTCTCTCTCTCTCTTTCTCTCTTTCTCTCTCTTTCTCTCTTTCTCTCTCTTTCTCTCTCTCTCTTTTTTCTCTCTCTCTCTTTTTCTCTCTCTCTTTTTTCTCTCTCTCTATCTATCTCTCTCTTTCTCTCTCTCTCTTTCTCTCTCTCCCTCTCTCTCTGTACCATAAACTAAACGGAACTTCCATGAACAAAGTTTCTTTCCTAGAACATCTCATCTGTTGAACAAGATACCACGAGCCTTCTTCGCAACCTACTAAAGCATGGTCGTATTCAAGTCTAATGCAAACAAATACTTGTCGAGCCGTCCTCTTGTAAAATTAAGTCCTCTTAAGTAATATCTAGCCCATTCCACCCACTATTTCTCATCCTCTCCCGGCCACGTTCAGCGTCCTACAAAATACGTTTCTTTACCCTTATCCTCGAGTGGCTTCCGGGCCTTGATAAACGGCTACCTATCACTACAGGTAAAACAGCAACTTTTTCACCTCTACTTAACTACATGGTGTAGATCTTAAGAAAAACTCGCGCCAGTCTCATCGGTCCGCCTTTTTACTGCGATCGGTTTTTTTTAATGACTCCTCTCTCCACCTTCACGGCGAGCGGGGTCCTCTTGAAAAGCGGCCGTCGTCAAATCGTGTTCTTCGAATTCAAAGCCGACGTCGACATTACTTTATCGGTGCGGTCGTTTGCTGAAGGGCTTTCTTAAAAACGGACAACTGTCTCGCGTACTTCACGTTGATGGCCACCAAGCGTCCCACCTCCCACCCACGAACGAATCATCATCATCAGCATCAATAGTCAACGGGGAAATCGCTCTGATTACGCGATATCCATCTAATCTCAAAGGTTCGTTCTTAATGCTCTGACTCTGATTGCTAACCCTAACCCTAACCCTAACCCTACCCCTAACCCTACCCCTAACCCTAACCCTAACGCTCTTTATTTGTCTCCTTCTCTTCGTAGCAATGGTTCTTTATAATGAGTCCTTCTTTGTTACGCGCTTGTCGTATCTTCAAAGCATGGGTTCGGTCGTTGTGGAGTATTTATCTTCTCCCCACCGCGGGGAGGGGGTGACAGATGTGACACAAGGTCGGAAGTTGGGTATTGAAAAGCCAGCGGACAAGAGGTGTGTGCATTCTGTCCGTCAAAGACGATTGAGTAGCCACGACAGTATTACCCGGTAGGGGCTCCTCGGGCGATTATCAATAATAATAAACTAACCCCTTCTTAAAGAGCGAAGGTAAAGCTTGGGAGGATAGACATGCTAAAACTACACAGAATAACACCTCAGCCCGACAGATGGCAGGTCATTATTTCTCAAAAATGACTTAGACTCAGTTAAACTAATTGTCGAGATCGTATTTTCGATTTGTTATTAAAAAAAAATTGCTGGCAGTCGTTGTACATGTACGCCAGAATTCAGGAAAATTAGGTTTGACTTCTTTGTTTGACGGCATATCAACCCATCTAATGTCAAGGCGTAGTAAAAATTATAAACGATACATTGTATACAACCAGTTAACCACGCACAGCCTGACTACAATTAAAGAAAAATGTCATGTTCCTACCTTTTTCAACTGTATTAGTCTGTAATGGCCACAATAGACCCGAGTCGATTGGGATCTCGCCATAACTGATTCCATAGATCGGGACGCTATCCATTATTTCAACAACTCACCTCTCTCTTATAGCCAAGATATCCAATACATTGGAACACGATGCGATTCAAGATAAGCACACAATCCGACATGCGCAGAAATTGTCTCAGCATCAAATGATATATGTTTTTATGTGTTTTTTTTTTGTTTTCAGCTGGCTTCTTGTCTAGTATGTATTTACCTCCTCTCCAGGAGTTAGGCACAAGGCCAGTGTTATCTTACTCCCACAAGGTAAGATGTGACCCAAGGTCGGGTCGGGAAATATGGGCTTGAAAAGCCAGCGCCCAAGAAGGTGAGCACTCTGGCCATTAAAAATTGCCTGGGCAGCCCCGTCGGCATTCCCCGGTAGGGGCGCCTCAGGCAGTAAGCAATAAACTTACACCTCCACAAAGAGGGGAGGCAAAGCCTGGGAATGTGGACCTCCTAGAACTGCATCGGACAAACCCGCAGACCGGTGGAACCAAGCCCCGAAGGTCAAGACGACACCGGTCTATAGGGTGCAGTATCCATCGGAACAGATACTACACTTTCTTCCTAGCCAAAAAGGGTCCTGGTGAAACATGGCCGTTGGTTCGAAAGTTGCAAGTTATCTGGAAGTGCTAAGTTCAATCCTAGGCGAGGGCAGTGAAAGTAACATTCAGTGACAGCAGCAATACGGCGATATGCAGCAGCAGCAGCAGAACTGAAAGCCACGGAGAATTAACGAATGTTTTACAGAGGAAATGGAATCCGAGCATGGTACCCCAGTGACAATAAACGGATTGGGTTCGAGAATCCAGACAGACGGTTCCCGAATTCGATACAGGACACCTGATGAAGGCCGAAACGTTGTGAGCATGGCAGCCAAGATGAGAATGTCAGTCCGAACACTGAAATCCAGTCTTCTTGTCTGTTTTTTGGGTTTTTTGTCTTTTTTGGCTTTTTGTTTCCAGCTATCTTTATCACCCAAATAAAAATGGCATTAAACTGTAAGTACGGTAAAAATATGACTGCATTTAAGATGAGACTTTTTAGCCTATCGGTAAGGCTCCCGACTGCAACTTATGTGGTCTAAGATTGAATCTCGCTGAAATTAGCCACGCTGATGAGCCGTATTGACGGAGAAAAACGTGTCCGTGGATGAATAAAAATGAATTTAGGGGGCAATACCCCCTTGAGCATGTATGAAATGCATCACCGTAAGATAGTCGAATACAGCTCTCTTAATCGCAAATAAAAAACAATAACAGAAAGATATAAATATATATATATATATATATATATATATATATATATATATATATATATATATATAAATATATATATATATATTTGTATGTTAATTGTATACGTACATAAAAGTAATTTATGGAAACGTTTTTCTGGCCCAGGTCCGTCATCAGCATGGCGAACTTTGACAGGGATCGAATATTTGATGTCGATGTCAGTAATCTGGCGTTTTACCTCCGGACTATAACGATTTGCCTGGAAATACGTACGATTCTTATCCCCTAAATAGTTAATGTATTTTATGTAATTGTTTTTGTTGCTTCTATTATAATTGTTAACTTGCATTATAAGTAGCCCTTAACTTTATAGGACGTATTTCGCGTTCATATTTATCTACAAGCACCAATAAAAACAATACACACACGCACATATATATATATATATATATACCAGTTATTATGATCTTGGACCTTGGCTATGCCTGCCTCAAGAGCCATGTAATCTTATTGTTAACGTGTGTCTACACCAGCCACTGGGTGACCACCACATCTGCAGCTGATGCACCTATCCATGACCTCCAGCTTATGAAGAACATGCTGCAATACAAGCAGTATGACTATGAACTGGCAACCTCTGTTCTCAAGAAAATGAACAACCACCGCTGGTATCTGACCCAGGAGCTAGTGCCATTCACCTTGTTCAGTTCACATGCCAGCATGACCAAGTCTGCAAAAGAGAAGCTCACAGTCAAGCTGTCAGAAACAGAGAAACCTGAGAGTTACAGGAAAGGCAAGCCAGTGTTTCCTGTCATCAATGCAGCTACAGTTCTCACAGACCTAGTAGGGCCAGAGTCTCACTTTCTGTTTGATGCTCTTCGAGTGAAATGTGACTGGCTCACTACTCCTGCTGACACCTGGGAAGACAATGACAGCTACAGGAATGCACAGAAGTTTGTGAGGTCAGTGAAAGTGACCAATGATGTGGCTGAGAGAGGTGTGAAACTAATGAGTGACTTTGCAACTCAGATCACAAGTGACCCAGAGCAAAGAAGCTGCTTACTACAAGTTGTGGAGTACCACAGGAAAAAATTTGACAGTTTCAAAAAAGCCACATTGAACAAGTGATAATACATGTATTAGTAACATCCTATCTGACAGTTTCTTATGCAATATATGTGTCAGTGCAGTGCTATCATACTACCAAACTGATTTTTTGTAGTGTCCCAGCTGTTTGTGCCTTAAAATTAGTTAAAATTTACACAGGTGTTCATGTGTTTTATTGTACTTACTACCATATGCAAGAAAATTTTATTAGCTTTCATTTAGTACCACTTTCAATGCAATAAATGTTCATATATATATATATATATATATATATATATATATATATATATATATATATATTATAATAAGCCCTTTTAAGAAATTAATGTCGAGCATTCTCGGGGATTTTAAAAATAGGCGGTCATCAGCTTTAAGGCAAAGTTCCGCATACGTTTGTCGAACACTCTAGATTAGTCTTTTGTCTGCTGCCCGCTCCTAGGCAGATATAGATCTTAATTTCGCTTCATGTGGCAGTTTCCAGTGGCCGCGAGGATACGGCGTCTGCTATCAGATTTTAGACTTACTCTGTGAACCGGGTTCGCGCTTTCCGACCGTCTGAAATTGTTACTTTCCTACACTGATGAAAGCAATTATCTTGAAACGCTAGCGTCTGTAGGTTATAAATGATTTCAATATATTCTATTTAACCTACTTTCACGCTGGCTTTCACTGAAGATTTTCGATCGACAGTAAAAAAAAAATGAAACATAAGGTCATCAAAAATCAATCTTTTTTCTTTATTTCTTATCTTTTTCGTCGCTCTGCTTTTCTGTTTTTTTTTCTCCTTCTGGACATTATCTTTCCTTATTCATTTTTATGTTAAATGGATTTCGCAGATCTTAAGAAGAATCAGACTTCATCAAAACGGCATATAAACTAAATAAAACATTTACACATACAAAGATTTTCTAATCATTTCTTTTTTTTTTACAGTTCATTCAAGAATACTTCTCGGGATTACTTTCTTTGTTCAAAACAACAATTATTAGCCCGACATCTACTGCTACCGCCGCTCCGAAAGAACATTATTAATAGAAAAGAACCGTAATTCCCCTGCAGCTAGCCATTAGAGTTATCCAAATATGGCAGTAGATTCCATTGTGCAAAATATATAAGTTGAGCGCCATCTGCCGGGGGATGCTATCAGCTTCCGGTTTGCAACAGGAAGGAGGAAGGTGGCATCCATTACTAATTTCATGAAGAGCAGCAATTTTCTCGTACATTTATAATTCGCCGTGGAACATTTTCAGATTAGTTTTTACTTGCACGATGAATTTGAGTTGCTTAATATTGATCCGATGTTGCCATGGAAACACTAACAGCGGCAGATATTCCAATGACTTCTCAGCCTTCTCCTGACGATGGGAGGTTAGCTTGTGCCTACCGGGCGAAATAAACGTTCAAAAGAAAGATGAAATTACTGCATCGCTAACTACATACACTTTCTTCGGAGATGATATCTATCGGATAAAATTAGTCTGTCTATTTTTGAGGTAGGAACTGCATCATATATATATATATATATATATATATATATATGTTTTTAATCACATGGAAACGTCTTCTTAAATAGATTCACCAATTGTATTTTGCATTGATCAATCATCCGCCCGAAGACGACCAATGATGGTCGAAAACGTTTGTGTCAAATATGGAGATTTCCTACACTCCTTGGTTAATAGTACAATATCTATCGTTCGACGAATAGAAAGATTGGATCACAAAAGGAATAAACAGAAGTTGCAACTCCTGTTCAACCAGATATGTATAAAAGAAGAATTGTTGCCTAATTATACAATATATATATATATATATATATATATATATATATAGGAAAGCAAACTTTTTTTATGTATTTATCAACGTTTCGTCTTTATTTGTAAGACTTCCTCAGGATGAAAATTTTAAGAAAAATGTCATGTAAGTACATGAAAATATTGGGTTGACATAATGGGTTAATGAGAAGAAGTAGTAGCCACTACTGGGAGCGCAGGACCGAGGTCCGGACTGAGAGAAGTCGGTGGCAGGGAATGAAATTAATGTGGATGGTTGTGAGTGAAAAAGTGGAGGGGTGAGAGTGAATTAAATTAATGTGGATGGCTGTGATATAAATATATATATATATATATATATATATATATATATATATAGTGTGTCAGGTTGTATATGAAAAAAAAATCAAATAAAGTGCTCGATCATATAAGAGAGCTAATATAATTTATTTAGATATTGTATATTACATATTTCAGCAATGTACCGCGGTTTCATCCAAAAGGTCAGATTTAGACATCTTTAGGAAATCTCCGTGCCCAGTGGAATCATCGGCAGCTGAAATGATTGTAGTCACGTCCCGTTGACGCCATTCCCTATCGGGACCTGACTACAATACTTTCAGCTTGCCGATGATTCCACTGGGCACGGAGATTTACTAAAGATGTCTAAATCTGCCCTTTTGGATGAAACCGTGGTACATTGCTGAAATATGTAATATACAGTATCTAAATAAATTATATATATATATATATATATATATATATATATATATGTATATACTACGTACTAGCAAACATAAGCACCACCAGAACGGCAATATTTTATAGTTTCTGATTCTATATAAAAAGATTAGTTCAGTCATTTCTTTTACGTCTTTCTCATAATGTGTATGCACAGATCTGTTGCTCATATGATGATTGTCACTTCTTTACAGAAGACGGTTATCGCAACAAAATTATAGTGTTCAGTTGTGGTAACGCAGATTGTTCAACAGACCCGACTTATTTTTACAAGTCACTCATCGCTGTGGGTCTTGTAATAATATCTGTACATGTAGATGGCCATGCTCTGCGTTTGTACGACGCGCACAGCACGCTCTTCTTCTACAAGGTCTGGTTTCTGTGACAATCCGAAGCAAGATAACTGAGAGACGATCTAGAACGCAGGTTTTATATCAGAGTCTCCGTCTCCTAGATGGATGATCTAACAAAATCTACGGGCCCATCTCGCCGAGTAGGGTAGCATCGCCCTTGGGTACTATAGCAGGTATTTCTACGCCCCCGCTAATAATAATAATAATAATAATAATAATAATAATAATAATAATAATAATAATAACAATAATAATAATAATAACAATAATAATAATAATAATAATATATATATATATATATATATATATATATATATATATATATATATATATATATATATATATATATATATGTATATATATATATATAAATATATATTAAGACAGGCTTCATTAAAATGCACGGAGTTCTGCTTTTTTGACATTTTCTTGGTTAGTCGTTCGACTCTTCGGACGATTTTACGATCGTGTGGTAAAAAACTAGTAAAATGGAAGCGGAAAAAGACCCATATTAACTAAAATCAACCTCCTGAAGATGGATGAGACGTCCGAAAGCGCTCGAGATTTGACCCAAACCATAACGATGGGGGCTATACTCACCAGCTACTACCACACGATCGTAAAATCGCTCGAAGAGTCGAACGACTAACCAAGAAAATCTAAAAAATGCAGAACTCCGTGGATTTAAATGAAGCCTGTCTTAATAACAATGTGCTGCCAAACTATACGTATATATATATATATATATATATATATATATATATATATATATATATATATGTATGTATTTTTATGTAATTATTTTTATGTAATTATTTTTATTGGTCATTGTAGCCTTCGTTGTTATTTTGCTTACTATTATTTCGATTGTCTCACTTCCTAAGTGATTAAGATGCAGAAAATTGCATTATTAGCCGCCCTTAACCCAATAGGACGTATTTTTCGTTAATATATATATATTTGTTTATTTATTTTATACGTACATAAAAGTAATTCATGGGCACGTGTTTCTGGCTCACAGCCGTCATCAGCATGGCTAACTTACACAGAGATCGAACCTTCGATATTGATGTCTATAGTCCAGCGTTCTACCACTGGACTAAGACGCTCTGTCTAGAAATATGTACGATTTTATCACCTAAATATTTAATGTATTTTTATGTAATTATTTTTATTGGTGATTGTAGCGTCCGTTGTAATTTTGCTTACTATATATCCCGCCGGTTCACCATGCATCTTGTAAACTCTTGCTCAATTTACCAACATTTACAAAAAAACATAACTTGCCCCCTACGATCTGAAACAAATTTCAGTTAATAACATATAAATAATATATCCCGAAAACAATTTAACAAATTAAAATTACTCAAAGCTATCTTCATCAAAACCCAAAAACTTACACCTAATAACACTACGTATGAAACAAGTAACAACATTTTAAAATGCTTAACGTTATGCAATTGTATTCCTTAACGCTAATTCTGGCGTCACGGAATTTAAATGGTTAACGTTTTTCCTGGAACAGTGTGAAAACGTTCTTTTGTCGTCTAACTGATTTGAGGTACCCGTTTCTCAGCTATCTTTCGAAAGTCTCTTCTTTTCTCCAATTTTTTTTTGTTCATTTGCATTTTTCACCTAATGATGATTCGACGAAGAATCGAAAACGTTCGTAGTAAATATGGGACATAGATTAATTATTTTGATTTTAACACAAAAAAGATAACTAGAAAAAATTGAAAAACTAAAGGAATAGTAAAATCAAGTAGAAAAATGCTCATCATTCTAACTGGTTCCCTTACTCTAATCCTAACCCTAACCCTCACTAAAATCCTAACCCTAACTCTAACCCTAACCCTCACTCTAATCCTAATCCTAACAGTAAACCTAACCCTAACCCTAACCCTAACCCTAACCCTCATGCTAATCCTAACCATAGCTCTAACCCTAACCCTTACCCTCACTCTAATCCTAACCCAAACTCAAACCCTAACCCTCACTCAAATCCTAATCCTAACCCTAACCCTAACCCTAGCCCTAACCCTAACACTAACCCTCACTCTAATCCGAACCCTAACCCTAACCCTAACCCTCACTCTAACCCTAACCCTAAGCCTCACTCTAATCCTAAACCTCACTAAAATCCTAACCCTAACTAACCCTAATCCTTACTCTAATCCTAATCCTAACCCTAACCCTAACCCTATCCCTAACCCTAACTCTAATCCTACCCGTAAACCTAACCCTAACCCTCACTCTAATCCTAACCCTAACCCTAGCCCTTACCCTAACCTTACCCTCACTCTAATCCTAACCCTAACTCTAACCCTAACCCTCACTCAAATCCTAATCCTAACCGAAACCCTAGCCCTAACCCTAACCCTAACACTCACTCTAGTCCTAAGCCTAACCCTCACTCTAACCCTAACCCTAAGCCTCACTCTAATCCTAACCCTAACCCTAACTCAAATCCTAACCGTAAACCTAACCCTAACCCTCACTCTAATCCTAACCATAACCTTAACCCTCATGCTAATCCTAGCCATAGCTCTAACCCTAACCCTTACCCTCACTCTAATCCTAACCCTAACCCTCACTCAAATCCTAATCCTAACCCTAACCCTAGCCCTAACCCTAACCCTAACCCTCACACTAATCCTAACCCTTACCCTAACCCTAACTCTAACCCTAACCATAAGCCTCACTCTAATCCTAAACCTAACCCTCACTCAAATCCTAACCCTAACTAACCCTAATCCTTACTCTAATCCTAATCTTAACCCTAACTCTATCCCTAACCCTAACTCTAATCCTAACCGTAAACCTAACCCTAACCCTCACTCTAATCATAACCCTAACACTAACCCTCATGCTTATCCTAACCCTAGCCCTAACCCTAACCCTTACCCTCACTCTAATCCTAACCCTAACCCTAACCCTAACCCTCACTCAAATCCTAATCCTAACCGAAACCCTAGCCTTAACCCTAACCCTAACACTCACTCTAGTCCTAAGCATAACCCTCACTCTTACCCTAACCCTAAGCCTCACTCTAATCCTAATCCTAACCCTCACTCAAATCCTAACCCTAACTCTAACCCTAACCCTCAATCTAATCCTAATCCTAACCCTAACCCTAGCCCTAATCCTAACTCTAATCCTAACCGTAAACCTAACCCTAACCCTCACTCTAATCCTAACCCTAACCCTCATGCTTATCCTAAACCTAGCCCTAACCCTAACCCTTACCTTCACTCTAATCCTAACCCTAACTCTAACCCTAACCCTCACTCTAATCCTAATCCTAACCCTAACCCTAGCCCTAACCGTAACCCTAACCCTTACCCTCACTCTAATCCTAACCCTAACCCTCACTCTAACTCTAACCCTAACCCTAACCCTAACCCTAACCCTAACCCTAACCCTCACTCTAATCCTAACCCTTACCCTTACCTTCATGCTAATCCTAACCCTAACCCTTACCCTCACTCTAATCCTAACCCTAACACTAACCCTTACCCTCACTCTAATCCTAACCCTAACTCTCAGTCTAATCTCTACCCTAACCCTAACCCTAACCCTAACCCTCACTGTAATCCTAACCCTAACTCTTACCCTAACCCTAACCCTTACTCTAATCCTTACCCTAGCCTTAACCCTAACCTGAATCCTAACTTCATTCTAACCCTAACCCTAACCCTCATTCTAATCCTAACTATAACCCTAACCCTAACCCTAACCCTAACCTCAACCCTTACCCTAACCCTCACTCTAATCGCACGGATCTAGCTGGTGAAATCTGTCTTAACTTTTCCCTGTCTCAAATTATCCCCTTCCCTACACGCTTTCCTGATAATGATCTTCATCAACCATCCGTAGTTGATCTTTTTCTTATTTCTGTTCATGACTCATGCTCTATTACCTCTTCCGTTGGGTGATTCTGATCATGCTGTTGTTTCTGTTGAAATTGTGTTTTCTTTAAAGTTTTCTGTTGATCGCCCTAGGAAGACGTTATACTACAAGAAGGATGATTGAAATGACCTTCGCAGCTTTCTATGGGACGTACCATGGAGCCCTATATATGTCGCCTTGTGGTGCTGCTAAGGGGGTTACTGGCTTCTTGTTAGAATTGACATATTCATTCCCTATCGTGTTTTCAGCTAAACCTCATTCTCTTCCCTGGTGTCCATCTCGCTGTTTTTTTCTGTCATCTGGCATCATAACCATTACTTTAGCTTTGGGCAGGCTCGTTTGCAGACGTCAAAAATTCACTTATCAAGTTTAGATGTCGTCTGCTTATTCATTTCAATCAGTTATTCATTTTCTCGCAGTTTTATTGGCTAACCGCTTCGCGATTTCCGGCGTATTACGTAAAACGTCGGAAAGCATCGAAGGACTTTTAGTGCGGGCCCAAATCTAACGTCTGATCTATTATCTGCTTCTTTTGTTCTAACTCATTTGACTTGTTGGTCTAGTGGTCTTCACCAACTCACTTTTTTGATACATCGGTATAATACACCTTTAAATTTAAGTAGCTACTTTCCAAGAACTGCAGGCTTGTGAAACTCTCTTTCTGCTGAATGGGTTCATCCTACTTACAGACTTGTGTTTTTTTTTAAAGACTAAGGTTAATAGGCATCTCCTGTCTTTGCGATAATCATCTTTCGTTTCCTCAAGCCCCTTACATCAAGTGGCTTCATGCCTTGTCTGGGGCTACTTCATTTTATTTATATATATATATATATATATATATATATATATATATATATATATACATATATATATATATATATATATACATATATATATATATTTATTGTTCCTTCCTTAAAAAGAAGTAGAACGCCGATAATGTATTAAAATTATTATTTATTCGCTATTCGTCGGATTTGAGTTGTAAAATAATTGTAATCCGGGGTTTCGAATCGCATAACCGGTAGTGAATAGTCATATCTCTATGATGATGAGTCCCGATTATTTAAGGACAAAACGTATACGTACATAGATAATAAACAATAACAAATATTTATTATTATATATATATATATATTATTATTATTATTATTATTATTATTATTATTATTATTATTTCATGTATCAACATAAAATGTTGTAAGGAAATATAATTTTTTATGTATCAATTTTCAGTATTTACTTCAACATTGCTCGATACGTAGGTAGTGCTAGTTAATAAGTTATGAAAATACATTTATGGCAACTTTCAGGCTTTTAGATGAAACGCGGACGCCTCTGTGTCACTTCATTGCCATAAATATATTTTCATAACTTACTATATATATATATATATATATATATATATATATATATATATATATATAATATTTGTTTTGTTTATTATCTATGTACGTATACGTTCCGTCCTTTATAATCGGGACTCATCAGCATAGAGATATGACTATTCACTACTGGTCATGCGATTCAAAACCCCGGATTCTGAGTATTTTGTAACTCAAATTCCGACGTCCAGAACCACTCGGCCAATACTGAATAGCGAATAAACAGTGAAAATCCGGCGGTTTGACGTCATAAGAGCGTTCGACTAAATGAAAGGAACGATGCATTTATAGCTAGCGACGTCATGCTGTGTTAATACTAATATATATATCGGCAAAATCAATAAATATTTATATAAAAAATACTATTATATAAAATAGGGTTATATCAGCGATAATTCCCCATGAACACAATTGGTTTCTATTGTTCTCTGTATTGATGTGTTCCCTAAATGGCGCAATTTACACAAGCGGGAAGTCATAATATTTATTTCTAAAGGCTATCTCTTTTTTATATTATACTTTTAAACGCACTCAACCTGCAGATAATGGACCACTAAAAATCACACTTCGCCCCTAAACAGGACCCAAACATATATGATAGACAACAAAACGTTCGATTGATCTGTTCGATTTTAGGGAGATATGACTTTCCTGAAATGTCTATATTCACTACAAAAACAATCCCGAGGACCGACCATGAAATGAAAATGGTGAAACCATAGAATAACGATTTTTATTTTTGAATGATAATGAAACCCTATATTGGAGAACCGTTGACATTTTTGTCGAATGTTTTGTAATTTTTTATTCACTATTAATGATTCCTATCACAAGTTGGCGACCAGAAAATCTGAAAATACAAGGTATCAAAACAATGGTAAAATGATTAGATAAAAATATTGAGTCTAACACTTTTATTTCATGAATATATATATATATATATATATATATATATATATATATATATAGAATCAAATATAAACCAAAGTAAAAACTTTTAGTAGATGGAACCTTTTGTGATCTTTGAAACGCCTTGGCTTAAGGAAAGAATAATAAACACTAGTTTATTACTAAATACACCTTGCATTGAACAATTTTAGGGAGATATGACTTTCCTGAAATATCCATTTACACTACAAAACCAAATCCGAAGACCGACTATGTGATGTAAACAGTGAAACCATAGAAAAACAATGTTTATTTTTGAATGATCATGACACAGTTTAGCATTTTTGTCGAATTCTTTGGAATTTTTTATTAATTATTAATGATTCTTATCACAAGTATGCGACCAGAAACTCTGGAAATACAAGTTATCAAAACCATGGTAAAATGATTAGATAAAAATATAGAGCATAACACTTTTATTTCATGAATATATATATATATATATATATATATATATATATATATATATATATATATATATATATATATATGAAATAGAAAAGGAAAAACAAAAATATTATTTATGTATCCATCAAAGTTTTGTCTTTATTTCAAGAGTTTCACATGATGATTGGTCTGAATAAAAAATACAAAAGTACAAATATTTGAAACAGTAGCAGTAGGAGGAGAAAAGCTCAAAAGGCCGCTCATGAAAATATTAATTATGAGCTACAAATTAAGTAAACTGTGGAAAGTTGGGGGGGTTGTAGCGTTCGGAGTTATTAAAACCATTAGGTTGGAGGGAGCGTGTGTAATATAAGCCCAAAATGGTCGCTTATGAAATCATAAATTATGGGCTTAAAAGCATGGTAACAGTGGGAGAAAAATAGTTAACTGTGAAAAGTGTGAGTGCAATAATTGGTAGCGGTCAGAGATATTTAAACCATGAGAGTGGAGGAGAAAGCGTGCGTTATTTTTATTGAGGTCAGCTAGCTTGTTATCTATCTATCTATCTATCTCTCTCTCTCTCTCTCTCTCTCTATATATATATATATATATATATATATATATATATATATATATATATATATGAACTCATTGTAGAAATTACAAACAGACTGTTACTTAGCTATAAGGAAGGTTCCAATAACGTTCGTTACACCCTTTCGATTTTTGCTGTTAACTGCCCTTTATATTTAAGAACAAAAAGAACTTAATGTCTCCTGTATCACATGATAATTCCCGATGCATTCGGGGATAGAGCGAAAGCATGTGGAGTTTAGGCTGACTCTGTGAACCGGGTTCGCGCCCTGTGACTGTCTAAAAGTATCACTTCAGTGTACTGATGAAAGCGAAAACTTGGGACGCCGATTCAATATCCATCTACGTTTCGCCTTTATTAGACGGTTTCATCAGGACGGGAGATTAAAGAAAAAGAAAAAATACAGCAACATGTACCAAATATATATATATAATACTTATTCAATGTTTTTTTGTTATATTTGCAGACTACCCTGCTTTTTTTATTTTTCTAAACCTTTTAATACAACTTTTTTAAATCGATAACTTTTTTCGTCTAAAATCCAATGTCAAATTTACCATTTTTTTACGTACAAGGCGGTTCTATACTTTTTTCTTTCGAATGGGAAAGATAAATAGGCGAATAATTAAGAAAAAGTTGTGTATTGAGAGTGGGTTAGTATCATGTTTGTTTCAGCAATACATCGCCTTCTCCTAATACCAACTCTTCACTGACCAGCGTCACATCCGGACCCCCGGGGTCGACACATCTTTTTCGACAGACAACTAATGGCGAACACTATTGTAGAAAAAGCGCAAAGAAAACGTCTCGTCGAGATGAACTGATTGGATATCGCTTTTTATTTGTTTCTCGCCAAATACACAATAGTTGAGACCATCGCTCTCACCACGTTGAGTGAATGGGAAAGGGTTAGGGTTAGTGTTAGTGTTACGCTGAGTAGATGGGAAAGACTCAGAAATTTAAGTTGAATGTTTTTGTGTTAAGAAAAATAATAGAAACAGTCGACATTGCCGAAAGAACGACGCGGGGCAAACGAGAAAAGAACGTTCATGGTCCTCTTTGGACGCGGTCTGTCTTTTCAAGAATACGCGCTCATTAAAGCTATTTTCTTTGCCATGTTTACAGAAACCAGCCTCATGGCGATTACAATACAGTAAAGAAAAACCTTAACCCTAAACCTAACCCTAACCTTAAACCTAAACCTAACCCTAACCCTAACTTAAGCCTAACCTTAACCCTAACCAAAACCCTAACCTTAACCCTAACCCTAAAATTAACCCTAACCCTAACCTTAACCCTAACCCTAAACTTAAATCTAACCTTATCCGTAACCCGAACCCTAACCTTAACCCTAACCCTAACCTTAACCCTAACCCTAAACTTAAATCTAACCTTAAACCTAACCCGAACCCCAATCTTAACCCTAATCCTAGCCCTAACCCTAACCTTAACTCTAACCCTAACCCTAATACTAACACTAACCCTAACCCTAACCCTTACCCTAACACTAACCCTAACCTTAACTATAACCTTAACCCAAACCCTAACCATAACCATAACCATAACTATAACCATAACCATAACCCTAACCTTAACCCTAACATTAAACCTAGCCCTAACCATAACCATAACCCTAACATTTACCCTTACTCTAACCCTAACCCTAACCTTAACCTTAACCTTAACCTTAACCTTAACCTTAACCCTAACCTTTACCCTTACATTAACCGTAACACTAACTCTAACATTTGCCCTAACTTTAACCCTAACCCTTACACTAACCCTAACCCTAACCCTAAACCTAATCTTAACCCTAACCATAACCCTAACCCGAACAAAACATTTACCCTAACCCTAACCCTTACCTTACCCCTAACCTTAATCATAACTATAACCCTAACTATTGCCCTTAATCTAACCCTAACCCTAACCTTAACCTTAACCCTAACCTTAACCATAACCATAACCCTAACCATAACCCTAACCTTTACTCTAACCCTATCCCTAACCTTAACCCTAACCCTTATTCTGTAATACATCTTAAGTCAGAAACTAGTAACTCGTGTCTCCTTAAATAGAGACCAATAACTCTGTAATTCCTCCCAAGCCAGAAACTTTTAAGTCGGGTCTACTAAAATACACACCTCTGTAATTCCCCCCTGGGTCAAAACCTCCAAATCTGGCCTCCTAAACAGACACCCCAAACTCTGTAATTCCTCCTAAGCCAATAACTCTTTATTCGGGTCTCCCAAATCCGAACATTCTAACTTCATAATTTCTTGTAAGGCAGAAACTGTAAATTCGGGTCTCCCAACAATCAACACTAGAAATCTGTAATTCCTCCAAAGCCAAAATCTTCTAAGTCAGGTCTCCGAAAACAAACATCTTAAACTTTATAATTCCTCCTATGCCAAAAACCCTTAAGTCGGGTCTCCCAAAACATACACACAAAACACTTTACTTCTTCCTGGACCAAAAACTCGTAAGTCAGGCTTTTCAAAACAGATCTCCTAAACTCAGTAATTCTTCTCAAGGCAGAAACTTCAAGAAAGTTCCAAATCACGTGATTCCCAGGTTAATCACTTTTCCCCGCTCCTTCTCTCGCTCTCTCTCTCTCTCTTTCTCTCTGTCTTTCTCTCTTTCTCATTTTCATAGTTGGCGAGAATTCAAGCAGAGAAGACGTGTCTAGCGACTCTTCCAAATAAAGTGGGGGTAGCATACGCGGGTGGCAGATGATTCGAGACGGTCTATATGTCCCTCTCCCTCACCCCCCTTTTGCTCTCTCTATTTCTGTTTCTCTGATATATATATATATATATATATATATATATATATATATATATATATTAGTACTTCATGTATCCACATAAAATATTATAAGGAGATATAATTTTTTATGTATCAGTTTTCAGTATTTACTTCAACAGTGCTCGATACGTAAGTAGAGCTAGGTAGTAAGCAATGAAAATATATATGGCAATCAAGCTACACAGAGGCTCCCGTGTTTCATCCATTTAGCCTGACGATTCCCCCCCGGGAATGAAACACGGAAGCCTCTGTGTAGCTTGATTGCCATATATATTTTCATTGCTTACTATATATATATATATATATATATATATATATATATATATATATATATATATATATATATCACAAAAATACACGTTATCTCTCTGAGGTTTTACTGTCACTGTCTTTAAATATAATATTTTTTCATAAAAACCTCGGCTTCCGAGGGATTATATTGCACAGACGATCAACAACATGGGTCTAGAAATAGTCAACGATCTGAAATGGGCAGGCCCAACGCGTCTTAACTTCGGTAGTTTAAAGATAACCGGTTAATATTTATATATTTCTAAATGTTGCATTTCGCCATTTTCAATGGACAGTTAGAATCCTTAAAAAGACCTCTCGGTTGACGTCGCTGAAATAGTAGGATGCGCCATCCCCAGTAAAAAAGAAAAGAAAGGAAACATTTAAAACAAGAAAAAAAAAAACTAATGCATCTAGTAGTTTCGTGATCTGATCGTTGGCCGAGAAGTATGTCTGATCTTCGAGGACTTTTTCGGAAGGGATCTTTCGTCCTGGAAACGGCACCCACCAGCTCTCCGGGGTCCCAACGACTAGACGACATTCCTTGAATGAAGGGGTTCATATCCGTTTGGGTATTCCGTCGGCTCGCTGCTAGACTGGCTGAAAATGAACGTTATGTAATAATAGGACAAACAATTTTACTTTTTATATATACAAATATTTTTTTTATTATATTTCCTAAAGAACATAATTAGAAACTCGAATGTTCTGGACGCGTGTGCGACTTCCACACGAGCCGACGCGTCCTCCTTGTTCAACTTTGAAAAGATGACTATAATATTAGGTTTTCACGGAGGTTCGTGAACACTTGCGAAAAAATTGAATTTTTATGCAATTTTTAATTGTTTGTTTGCGTTTATATTGTTATAGTCATTTTCATCTTTATATTTCAGATGCCCAGGAATAAAATCGAGCTGCGAGTTTTGATTCGTTACAAACAAGTGATTACAAATAGTTGGGACAACCAAGTGTTTACGAACGTTTTGGACAACCTAGTATTTAGCTTGTTTCGGGCCAGACGAGGCGGGAAAGAGAGAGAGACACACACACAGAATATAGCGACATTATCCTTAGTTTCGACCAATGTGTTGCTATTCTCATGGCGATACCAACCAACCTTGATTTAACCTTCAACTCCAGTCTGCACTTGTCATTGAACTTGTTTGCACTTGTCAACCCCGGGAATTTAGAAACAACTTCCTGGTGACATTTTACGAGTTGTCGATTTTTTCATTCTCTTTTTGAAATTGCAGCGCTAAGTTTGGCATGATTTCAAAATGTAACAGGGAGCATCAGCTCCCCAGAAAGGGTTCACGCGTTGTGCCACAGTCTCATCTTAGTTTTGATGACGATGTTGTTAATATTAGTGTAAGTTGTATACATTGCTACAATTGATAAAAGTCACAGACACCACAGCGACAAACAGTAGACCTCTCTGACACAGGATACTGTCATTGACGACGCTCTGCTTGACTTCTTATGTATCGCAACGGAAGCTGCTGGGACGTGATTCGCATTCTTAAATAGTATAGTCTCGGCGAATACTCGTGTTCTCACAAATAGAGGGTAGGAATTCCTGACAAAGACGTACTTTCTTCCGTCGAGATAAAGTAATACTAGTAGTCAAAAGTTCAAAAACGAGACGGGAGCCTTAAAAGTATTAGTATATATAGGATCGCTAACGCGACCCATAATAGAGGAGTAATTGGGACTACCATCTGTCCAATCAACAGAACCCTTAAAAGAAAAAAGTTACCACACCCAACTAAAAAAACAAGGATGGCCTTATAAGTTGAAGTAATGAATGTAAAATGCTGAATATTGTGGAGTTATGTTCCAATTTGTTGAAATTTAATGAACCCAATTTGATAATATTTTATCATGTTGTGGAGTTACGTTCTTATTCTTTGCAATTTAATGAACCTAAATTGAAAAAATGTTGGATGTTCTGTTGTTACATTGCGATTGAGCGAAATTTGATGAACCAAATTTAATTAAATTTTCAATGACGTAGAGTTAAATTCCCATTAGTTGAAATTTAATGAACCAAAATTGATAAAATGTTGAATGTTCTGTTGTTATATTGCGATTGGACGAAATTTAATGAACCAAATTTGATTAAATTTTGAATACTGTGGAGTTACGTTCTCATTTCGTGAAATTTAATGAACCAACGTTTATAACACTTTTGGAGAGTGTGGAGTAACGTTCCCATTGGTTGAAATTTAATGAACAAAATTTGATAAGTGTTGCAAATCGTTATAATTATGAGTCTCTTATCATATTGCTTGAAATCAGAATTTCAAAGAGATTTACTGGAGTGTAATATTCCCTTAAAAGGCTGGATGGCTCCACAATACTTAAATTCAATCCAGAACATGACGGAAACTTTACGTAAAAATATAGATTAGACAATCAACTAAAGTTATATGCTAGGATAAGTTTTAATTTTTATCGAGTTAAGCCACAAATTCAAGGCCACCAAATCATCAGAGTTGACTACAATTGTTGATTTGATTTAAGTTTGTGTAATGCAAATATGGTTTTAATCGGACTAGAATTAGAAGAATTAGAAGAAATAACAGTTTAATTTTGGTGGAACATGGTCTCTCATGACCCGTATTTAATAAAGGAATGATAGATTCTATTCAGGTGTTGATCTACAATTATCTGAGTTATCTCCCTTGGTGTATAAAGGAATGATAGATCCTATCCGAGTGTAGACTTATAATTATCTGAGTTATATTCCTTGGTTTATAACCGAGTAATCTTCCTTGCATCACTCTGGCCAACGCTAGAAGATGTGTTCTGCTATCCGGAAGTTAAGAAAACTTTATTCACGCCAGGGTAGAATTCAGAGCGAGATTCTATCTCTTTTTTTGGTGGGCCATTCAAGAGATGCAGACGATTCATCCAGATTTTTCGAAGAGAATGCTTTCCTAAACTCTAGCGATGTTTGCTTCAGGTTCACGTCTCCTGATGGCAGTCAAATAGACTCACAGAAATACGCAATACAAAGTAAGTACATTTACGTATCCATTGTACACGTGTTGGATAATGGCCCTATGAGAATAGGCGTTTCTGTGGGAAATCGTTGGTTTGACTTGTGCGAATTGGTGCGGGTGGGCCCGTGCGGTCGAGTGCAGAATAAGACCTGGTCTCACAGTCGAGTTCACAGACGTGACAGAGTCACCGCGTGACGAGACCTCAGATCAAGGGTCAATGCGCACCTGCGATAGAGGCTCGGTGACGTCACGGGCTTTTGCGTGGGAAGCAGAGGGATCCGTGACGTCACTCGTTCTTCGTGAGAAGAGAGTTTTAGCAGTCTGGGTTTTGGAGGCGAACATATCAGACGTGATTTTTACAATGTAGTCTGCAACTTACATAGGGGAATTATTTCCCGAAGAAAATACAGGCGAAAGATGTCTTTTTCCCCTCCACGAACCGTTAAGACTTAATTGATAAGTAATTACGACGCAGTTATTTGCTCCCTCACTCTCTCGACGTTGGTGAATATCTCCAAGTCGATGTATAACTAACGCCTGTAATAAAAAGAATTGAAAGTTAAAAAGAGTGTTGTTTAGTGAGTTGGTCATGAAGTTTTTGTAGTAGCGGCAATGTTTCGGCAGAAAGAAAGAAGAAAGAATTCAACCACTAGACGACACACACCTCCACGCGACGAGGAAAGAAGAGAGGGTACGAGAAATTTAAAGGTATGCAAACTATATGATTTTTTGTGTTAAAAAAATGACGAGTGTTTTAACGAGAACTGCCACGGCCTGTTCCGGACCGAGTATACAAAATGAGAACTGCAGCGGCCCAAGCAGAGGGGCTATGCAACACACGACTCTATCTCCATAACCCGGCAACATGTGTTCTTCTCATTGTATGTGGGACCATTAGATATTTCCTTATTTAGTACCAATGTCCGCTATTCTTTTCTTGTATAATGTGAACCACATTAAACGTTGCCTTAAAAATATGTACGTTTTTTTTTCGACTAACTGTTTAGCTAAGAATACATTAATAGGTATGTTATTTTCATGGTAGTGCCCGAATAAGCTCGACTCTTTGCTCTTCCTCCTTGTAAAACATTCACAACAAAAACTTGTCTAACTACAACCACTATAAATAATTTCTCTTTCTTTCTCTTTTGTACCTAAGACTAAACGAAAAATCCATGAGCAGAGTTTTCTCACAAGAACTATTCGTCTGTGTTACACAATACCACGGAACTGTTTCCCAAATGACTGCAACATGGTCGTTTTCAAATCCAATATTAACAGATTATTTTTGAGCCGTTTTCTTAAATAATCAAATCCAGCTCAGTTTCAACCATCGTTACCAATCCTCACGGTGTTGTGTCACTGTCAACCTGACAGACTCATTAACCCTTATCCTCGAGTGGTGTTTGGGCCTTGATAAGTCGTGACTCGTTTTTATATAAAAAGTGTAAATCCAAATGTATATCAACTATTGCCATTTTCTCTTCTTGGCGACACTAATGTTTTATCAACGATAAACAACACAAAAAAATGGCGGCAGCGTGCTCGGGAAAGATATACCCAAACATCTTGTGACTAACAATTTTAAAGCAACAATATCGAATATTGGTTGGGTTTACAGGGGGAATCTGGATGAGCAATTCGCAGAAAGAGAAATAATATTCGGTTTTTATATAGAGGGTATTTTTAAAATCGATGCCCTAATCCCAGGAGGTTATCCTATACGTATAAATAATGAATAAGCGTTCCAATAAATATATGTTCTAAAATGCTTGGCTTGGTTTCCCTGTTATAGGGCATAAAAAACATGTTTTATTGTAGAAATGTAACACGTATACTTCAAATAACTATCACTTAGAACTGCAATAGTAGATATAGTACTAAGTTAAATTCAGTTCTAAGTGATAGTCATCTGAAGGTTGAAGTTTCAATCCTCGGTGGGGGCGATACGAAGAATTGCGAATTACTGACGACTTCTCCCAGTCAGGGCTGACCGAACAAAGGCATGCTACCCCCGTGGATTAAATAAATGGTTCCGTTCGAAATTCCGTACAGGTTCCCGAGTCCAAAATAAATATTCCCGAGTACGAAGAGATACACCTGAAGAAGGCCAGAGGTTACAGCAGCCGAAACGTTGTGATGATAACACTCAAGATGAGAAATGTAGTCCGAATAACCAAAATTATACAAATTATCAATCCTCATCTCAAAAATTCAGAAATATAATAAACATCTGTCAGGGTCAATAATATCTGTATCTTCCGTAAAAATAATTGTCGTTACCAACAAAGTATTCTTTAAATAACTAAAATTATACAAATAAACCCGTGTATGTTTTCTTATATAGATAATATATACACGACTGACTGCACATATTTCCAAAATTACAAACAAAAAGCCATTATAATAAATAACAAAATTAATTTAAAATAACTCAACGTTAAAATAAATGTCTTAAAGAAATACAATGAAAAATGCACGTTAAAAAAAGTATTTAATAAAACTAATTAAAAAGATATTTTAGATGAAAATAAAGCAAAAATCTAATTGATATATTGCAAAGGGAAATATTTCATATTTAATTTGTTCTATAAAAACAAAGTTATTTGGCAGATTCCCATAGAGGTCACAATTGTGTATATATAGACGACCACAAAGAAAAACGAACTTCCGCTTGTCTGTTGTTTAACATCCGGGAACTAAAAGATCAAAAGTTGATGTATGCAAATTGAAATATGTAAAGAATCCTAGTTCAGCGTTATAAGGTATTGCTTGGCAATTCCATTCTAAAATACATTTTTTTCTGTTTTATGCATATTTGATATATCTAAAAATAAGCAAACAAAATTGCAACTATGTCGAGTGTTCAAACTTTGGCATGCACGTTAAATCTTGACTGCCAGATTTGCATAAACAGCAAAAGACTTACGACACCAACTTTTTTTTCAATTGTGCAGCTACACGTAACAAAATGTCGGAATAAAAAAAACTATGATTATAAAGATTTTTTTACTGTTATTTTAAAACGCTAAAATTATCTCTAAAATACAACCCACTTGTCTTTCTTATTTTGTTTTTGGTATGATTTGATAAAAGGCTGTATAAACTGCTGCCATGTGATGATCTAAACTTATATACTGCAAGTATCCTGCATTTTTACAAAACCGCCATTCGCCTATGCATGGAGTATTGCTGCAACATCTGGACAGAGTCTAAAAAAAACAGTCCATAAGCTTACAGGTCCAGTTTTATATTAATAGAATCAAGAGAAGCGCGATAGCGCTCTATCCCTTAATAGACTTCAAGAATGGCCTATGCTGGAAATCTCATTTCTTTGATCAATCATAACTCAAAAACCAATAAACCAAATTAGTTAAAACTTTGCACAAACTTTTTTTTTTGAAAGGTTCTATAAGTGTGTAGAATTTCAGCATCATTAGTCAAGGCAACCCAGAGATCCAGAAAGGTCAGGTATGATTTTGTGTTATCAGTGTGTACCTACGGACGTACGTATGTGCCACCATGTATCTCATCAACTAGTTGATGGATTCAGCTGATTTTTGGCAGAGATAGAGGTTCTAGGGTCTAGTTGATGGCATTTAAATTTCAGTTTACCATATACCTAATTTTTCCAGAAAATTCAAAAAAACCTTAAAAATAAGCATTGTATTGAAACATAGCCTTTACAAAAGTAGTGACATTCCGTGATAAATGCCAGTATACTGAAATCATATGCCCTTAATAGGGTTAAGATGAAAATTCATATACACTAAATGTACAAAAGCAAGGAAATTCCCAAGTTTTTACACTTTTATTGTCATTAAGGGTATGCGAGCACAACAGGGCTATGTATTTTACTGGTAAGAATTTTTTTTTCAGCGCATATCACACACTTCATCCACTCATGCATAGAGATTTATACTGTAGGGATGTGATAATGAAATAGTTTGGTTGATATGTAGTCGAACCCTTAATGACAATAAAAGTGTAAAAATTTGGGAATTTTCTTGTTTTTGTACATTTAGTGTATATGAATTTTCATCTTAACCCTATTAAGGGCATATGATTTTAGTATACTGACATTGTTCAGGGAATGTTATAATAGCAGGTTAAATGGGAGTCGTTTTACGTCTGTTATAACATACACAAGTTAAACTTAGTTAAACATGTAGAATTTAAGAGTTTTTAATTATGTAATATTCCGTTATGTAACTTCACCTTTGTTAATGTAAGCTTACATACATATTTTGTAAATATGCTTATAACGGTATTAGTGTATATTTTTTTAGCCTGTTTACATTATTTTATACATAATTTATTTGTGTATGTGTTTTTTTCTGATCTATGTTTGCATACGGATATGATTATTTGAAAGGTTTTAATTTGATAGTTTTTTGTTTTGTTTTTTTAAATGAAGAAGTTTCTAAATCTTACATTTCTTATTAAACAGTGTAAATATTAGTTAAAAAATATTTTTTTTAAAAACAGTTAACAGCCACTAATAAAAAAATATGAGATAATTGAGGTATAAATTAAATTCAGCGGACTACATTATATCATTTACACATAAAGGAAACAGGAAGCAAGAAGGGAATTCCAAAGACCAGCAGTACGATAGAAGAAGCTATTAGAGTAAAGGAATTTAAATAGATAATTTGGCGAGGGATAAACCAGAATATATAATTTAAAATGTCATGAAATGTAGATGTAAGTATGCAAGAAGAATGTCAAAAATGCAGAAGATGTCCAGTGAAAAAAAAATAGTTTGATTATTTCATTGAATATAAGTTAAAAACTAAAATCTAAAATCTAAAACAAACAAAACAAATACAAATAGATAAATAAATGAAATAAAATAAAATAAAGTGGAAAGAGAGACATATAATGAAGAGAGTAGATAGGTAGATAGACAGATAGAGAAGTGAAAATGTCTGTTGATTCAGACCGAAAGAGGAAAGAGGTGGGAGAGAAAGAGACATGCAGTGTAATATGTCAAAAATCGACAGTTATTATAAATTTAGGGCGCATAGGCGAATTGATGAGATCTCAGTTTATAATAACTGTTGATCGATAACATCGACATGCCAGAGTCGCAGATTTTGCTTTGAATTTTTTAGATTTGTCATTTTATATCTTCTTTTATATCTTCTTTTTCTTCTTTTATTTGTCGTATATCCCGTATATTGAGCTTTAAACACTCAACGATAGGTTCAAATTAAAAAGGTATACGTTCTACTTTCAATTTCATACCTTTATATTTATATATATATTATAATATAAAATGAAGTAATAAAATAAGGTGTCAATCAAATGTTATTAGAATTCAAAGTTCAAGCAAAGTATCTTAAAGTCCTTAGCTCATGAGTTTTCAAAGATAATTCTTCTCTTCAGGGGACCATTACCGCAGTTATACCACTACAGGTAATAAAATTAAACTTTGAAAATATATAAAAATATATACAAAAATACATAAAAATATATAACATCAAATATATCAACCCAAAAAACATACTTTTTTGTTAAATCTATATAATCCATCATATAAGTCATACAATTTGAAAAACATAATCAGGAAAGACATCCAGAGGGTTGACTGAAGATTAATCCAGGTGATGAGTACCAGTCCAAATACGAGAAATTGAAAGAGCTGACAAAGTTATCCAGTCGCGAAATGCGTCAACAATTGATGAAGTGAAAAGTATCCAATGTTTATGTTAATTATTACAACGATAAATAAATTAAATCAAATAATATAGAAAGTTCAATAAACTCACTTAAAATTCCAAAGTCTTGATCTGGGCAATCCAAATCAAATCAAAGTTCATTTGTTAATTAGAGAGACCGTTAAATCCGAATTGAAAAAAAATAAGATTGATTTGAGTCAGCAAACCCGGTCATAGCTTCCAACCCGAGCGAAAAAATAATTAAACTTCGTTCTTCCGCCATTCAGCCAAATATATATATATATATATATAAAGGGTGACTAAAAAAAACCGGCCCCGTGTACACTTTATGTAATATCTCCTTTATTTATTCACCAATTGCCCTTATTTTACAGGACATGCAGAATCACGACCGTGAGTACACCAAAACCTCAGTGGGAGCTGGGACAAAGAATACACTGTATTAAATGTTAATACAAGACAGGCTCGTTTAAGAAAACCCAGGACAGTTTCATGCATCAGTTCGGATGTGAAAAGGCTCCACCCAAAAGCAGAATTCAGAACTGGGTGGACCACTTCGAGAAGTATGGGACCGTGAAGAACGTCAACGCTGCGACTGAGAACCGTCCAAGCCACTCGGCACGTCCCAAGAAGCGGACAGCCGAGCTGGTCGAAAGTGTGAGAGAGTCTCTCCAGGAGAGTCCGAAACGCTCTGTGCTTAAGCGAAGTCAGTCTCTCGGTATCTCCCGTGAGACTTGCAGGAGAGTGCGGGTGAACGATATCAGGGCTTACCCATACAGAATACAGACGCTGCAGACCCTTACAGCCTCAGACAAGAAGTAGAGGAGCGTTATGGCAGTCAAGATGCTCGATAAGATCGAGGAGACACCAGGTTTCCTTAACCTCCTTTGGACCTCAGATGAAGCCCACTTCCATCTTGACGGAAAGGCAAACTCCAAGACAAATGTCTTCTGGGTGTCCTCCAGACCCAATGAAGTAGCGACCAGGCCCCTGCACTCTCCTAATTACACAGTGTGGGCTGCAATCTCGGTCAGAGGCATCATCGGACCAATCTTCATCGAAGAATCTGGCGCAGCAGTGACAGTCACCAAGGAGCGGTATGTGGAGGTCCTCAAAACCTTCAAGAGTGAGCTCCAGACCCTCTACCCGTCGCTCATGAGCAAGTTCTGGTTCTAGCAAGACGGAGCAAGTTCTCACACCTCAAACCTGTCTCGAGATTGGCTGAAAGAGAACTTTGGGGGCCGAGTGATCAGTCTCAAGACTAATTTTGAGTGGCCACCCCATAGCGCAGACGTAAGCCCCCCAGATTATTTCCTTTGGGTCTATCTTTAGGACAGAATGTACGCAGGGAAATCCAGAACCATCACGGAACTCAAGGAAGCCATCAGGGAGGAGATGAGAGCCATTCCCAATTCAGTCTGTAAGAACGTCATGGACAACTTCGTTCTGCGCCTCAAGAAATGCACGGAGCTAAAAGGAGTCAATCTAGAACACATACTGTAGAACGGAGAAAAAAGGCCAAAGACCCTAGTGTTTTAATATGATGTTGTGAATATATATATATATATATATATATATATATAGAGAGAGAGAGAGAGAGAGAGAGAGAAGACATAGTAATACACACCTTATAAAAAAAGCAGTGAGTCGAAGAATATACAATTTGAGTGGGCAAGAGTGATATACAGAAACATAATATATGGGTTGCTTGGTGAGTTAATTGCAAATTACGACTGATTTGCACAACTAAAATGAAATGTTTACCAAACCAAATCATCCGCAAACCAAAGGAATATTATAGCATGTATTTGTTATGATTGAAATATATAGGAAAAGCCGAGGGAAAGAAATATATATATATATATATATATATATATATATATGAGTTATGTATTTTCTCTTTGTACATGTTTGCATATCTTCCTTAATTAAATTATAAACATTACCACTATATATATTCATTGTAATTTACAGACTTTCTCGCCTTTTGTCAATTTATACCATTTGTCGTTCGCTCTTGATACAGCCCACTTAATAGTTGGGCGAAACGTTCAGCTCAAAGATCTTGCGCTTTTTCAATTTTAAATCTCATATATATATATATATATATATATATATATATATAATATTACTATTTCATGTATCCACATAAAATTTTATGAGGAAATATAATTTTTTATGTATCAATTTTCAGTATTTACTTCAACAGTGCTCGATATGTTAGTAGAGCTATGTAGTAAGCTATGAAAAAATATTTATGGCATCTTCTAGCTAAAAAAAGGCATTTTAGCCTGAAGATTCCCCCGGGGATGAAACGAAACGCGGGAGCCTCTGTGTAGCTTAATTGCCATAAATATATGTTCATAGCTTATATATATATATATATATATATATATATATATACATATACATATACATATACATATATATATATATATATACATAACAAATACATTATATATACATATACATATATATATACATATACATATACATATACATATACATATATTTAGACAAACATTATTAAATAACACGGAGTGGTTTTGTTTGATGCGATTTTTATGATTTTTTCAATTTTCCGAATTGTCCATCTAATGTTTCGGTCAAATTGATGTAAATATGATCCATGGGTATCTTGTTCCATTCTTTTTTCTTTTTTGCAAGTACTTTCGATTTGAATTGTCAAATCATCTTCAGGCGGTATTAGTTTTAGTGTCTTTACAAATTATGACTTTACTGTTGTACTCATTTTTGAATTATAACGGCAAGTAGTTTATAACTTGAAAAAGAAAAAAGAATGGAACAAGAAACCCATGGAGCATATTTACATCAATGTGACCGAAACATTAGATGGACAATTCGGAAAATTAAAAATTTTTTTAAAAAGTCGCATCAAACAAAGCCACTCCGTGTTATTTAATAATGTTTGCCTAAATTAAAATATGCTGCCCAAATACACACAATATGCATATATATATATACATAACAAATACATTATACATACATATACATATACATACATATACATACATATATATATATATATACATATAAATATACATACATATATATATACATATACATACACATATATATATATATATATATATATATATATATATATATGCATACACATATATATATATATATATATATATATATATATATATATATATATACATACATACATATGCATACATATATATATATATATATATATATATATATGATGTATTTTTATGTCATCGTTTTAATAAGTGATTGCAGCGTTCGTTTTTGTTTTGTATTTTTAGTTACTTCTATTTCGATTCTTTCATTTCCTAAGTGATTAAGATGCAGAAAATTGCATTATTAGTCGCCCTTAACTTTATAGGGTGTATTTCTCGTTAATATATACATATATATATTCTTATTAATTTTATACGTACATAAAGTAATACTTTTATGTACGTATCAAATTAATAAATAATATTTAGATAGATAGTATGAATTCCTTTCTTTATAAATAGATTGTTGGCTACATATGGGCATACATGTCTCAGCTGCGATCTCTTTCGAAATCCAACTTATAAATAAAGAAATGTATATTTAAATACAGCTCTACT
>OY744533.1:9245992-9270992 GCA_963556195.1 Sepiola atlantica
TATAACACACTTTACGAAAGCTACCTTTAAATAAGATTAATCTCTCGCTGATTTACCGAGTTGTTGACAACAGCTGTTTGGGCTAAGACGTTGGAATTTGAGTTTGAAATATAACTCGTGATCCGGTGTTCGAGTAGACGATTTCCGTAAGGATGAAACATATACGTATGTAGATAAAAATAAATATTTATAATTAATTAACTATATATATATATATATATATATATATATATATATATATATATATATATATATATATATAATCACTCTCCCATTATTTTCTATTATGTCTAGTACACTCTTGAGAAAGGTGTTCGCTTCTACCCCACTTAATACTCACGCCTTTTGGCTAAGATCAAAGTGTAGTATCTGTTCCGATGGATACTGCACCCCATAGACTGGTATTGTCTTGACCTTCGGGGCTTGATTTACGCCGGTCTATGGGTCTGTCCTGTGCAGTTCTAGGGGATCCACCCTCCCAGGGTTCGCCTCCCCTCTTTGGAGAGGAGCAAGTTTATTGCTTACTGTCTGATGCGCCCCTACCGGGTAATGCCAACGGGGCTGCCCAGGCAATTTTTAAATTTTCCGACCCGACCTTGGGTCACATCTTACTTGTGGGAGTAAGATAAAAACTGGCCTTGTGCCTAACTCCTGGAGTGGAGTAAATCAATACTCAAGATTCTATCTGCCCCAGCCTTTCTTTCTTCTATTTTCTTCATAGCTTATTTTCAAACCGAATCAACTCCTCAATATCCATCCAACCGTCACGGGTACGACATAGAACTGCATCTATTGTGAGCTTCCAATGTTTTGATAATGACGAGTCACTCTTTAATAACAGCTACATCTTTTATACTGAAATGTAACCGTGGGTTACATGGAAAACATCATTGATAGAACATCATTTTTACTACTGCTTAACCGCTTATCCAAGCCAAAATGCAACTCAAGGACAAAGGTTTTTTTAGTTGGTCGGGTGTACAGTGAGACAAAACTTTGAGGATTAGAGACGATGGTTCAAACTGGTCAGAATTTGAATATTTAAGAAGAAGGATCGACAAAGATTTGTTTACATTGGACTTGAAAACGACCATGTTGTAGTCAGCTTGAAAGCATCCTCGTGTTTTTGTATTCCACACACGGGTAGTTCTTGGAAAAAAACTCTGCCCATGGAAGTTCTATTTAACAGTAGGTACACAGAGGAAGAAAATAAATTATATACAGCGTTTGTAGTTAGACGAAATATTACTGTGAATGTACTACAGTTGTGCGGTTGGCAGAGATTTGAGCTCATTTGAGTGCGTAGTAGTTTTACAAGATATACGCTCATAGGACATATTCATTTAAAACACAACCGGGTACAAAACATATGTATGGTTTCGGTATAAAATCACTCACCGACGGTTGATATGCCGTAAAACCTAACAACGAGCCAACCACTGTTTCTTTATTTTCCCTTCCGAACACGAAATGTATTTGTTACCTTTTTACTTAGGAACTTTTCTAGGCAACAATCATTTCCTGTTCGTCGTTGCTTTAACAACTGATTGATTTCCCCCCTCTTTATCTGCTACCTCGCCTCTCTGTATCGCGTGACGTCAACGCACTGCCTAATGGCAATAATCCGCCATCAGAGACACACCACGTTTATTAGGACGAAAGAGAACATTTTGTTTTTCTTCTTTTTTTTCTTTGTTTTCTCCTCCTTCTTCTTCTTTTTCTTCTTCTTCTTCTTCTTTTTTTTTCTTTCTATTCTATATGTTGTATATAAAACAATCGCAAATTAATACAGAAATAAAAACACGAAAAAGAATAAAACCGACGAATCAATTAGAAGTTATTTCATAACAAATTGTATACAAGTCCGTCCGCGATACGAGAACATCGAATCAAAACATGAAACGTTGTGTTAATGTCTGGAGATAATGCTAGCATATAGGACAAAAGGCGCTTAGGGATTATTGTATTGTAAATTAAAATAAAATCTATATCTATAAAAGAGCCGTATGCATGTCTGTTCTGTCGTCTGCCCGCTATCATCGTCGGATAAAATTGCAGTTAAAGCAAGCATATTAAGACACATCTAACACATCAGTCTAGCATTGGCTTTGTATCGTTCTGTTTAGTCTTAGACGATCAACCTTCTAAGGCTTTAACTCCTCGTTTTTACCCCACCTAATAAACAAGTATTGTCCGGGCCTTTGAGTCTGGATTTACGCCGGTCTATTGGGGATTGTCTGGTCCTGTGCAGTTCTAGGAGATGCACCCTCACAGGCTTCGCTCCCCTCTTTGAGGAGGAGTAAGTTTATTGCTTACTGTCTGAGGCGCCCCTACCAGGGAATGCCGACGGGGCTTCCCAGGCAATTTTTAAATGGCCAGAGTGCTCACCTCTCGAGCGCTGGCTTATCTAATCCCACTTTTCCGACCTTGTGTCACATCTTACCTTGTGGGAGGTAGATAAATAAATCTAAGGCTTTAACTCCTCTTTGAGAAGAGATTAGTTTATTGCTAATCGTCTGAGGCGCTCCTATTGGGGAATGCTGACGGGGCTTCTCATGTATTTTTGTAGGCTAGAGTACACTCCACTTCGCGCTATAACTTTTTAAAAACTCTACTAGACCTTATGTCTAACTTTCTGCAGATGAAGTAAATGCTACCTATCGCATATTATTGTAATAGATCCTTGGGAATTACTCTATTCTTAATAAAAGTCTAAAATATCGGTTCTTTATTTGAATAGTGGCGCGGTGGGAAATGGATTCACTAATAATTGACTGACGTCTAGAAAATAATTCCTACACTGAAATTACTTTCGAAATTACATTTTAAAATACTCATAAGTATTGGTGAATTTCTTACATCTTTTGAATGCCTTACATTTTAAAATATTCATAATCATTTCGGAATGCCTTACATGTTCTGAATGCCTTACATTTTAAAATATTCATAATCATTTCGGAATGCCTTACATGTTCTGAATGCCTTACATTTTAAAATATTCATAATCATTTCGGAATGCCTTACATGTTCTGAATGCCTTACATTTTAAAATATTCATAATCATTTCGGAATGCCTTACATGTTCTGAATGCCTTACATTTTAAAATATTCATAATTGTTTTGAATCTCCTTAAATATTTTAAATGCCTTATATTTTCAAATATTCATAATTGTTTTTGAATGGTTTACATGTTTTGAATACCTTACATTAATAAAACATATTTATTTTTGAATGCCTTAAATATTTTGAATGGTTTACATTTTGAAATATTCATAATTATTTTCGAATGCCTTACTGCTTTTGGATTATTTATATTTTAAAATAGTCTTAGTTATCTTTGAATGCCTTACACATTTTAGATGCCTTACATTAAAAAATATGAATAATTATTGTAGAATGCTTTACATGATTAGAATCGCTTATATCTTTAAATATTCATAATTATTTTTGTATGCCTTACATCTTTTGAATGCCTTACATTTTAAAATATTCATAGTTATTTTTGAATGCCTTACACATTTTAGATGCCTTACATTTAAACATATTAATAATTATTGTAGAATGCTTTACATGATTAGAATCGCTTATATTTTTAAATATTCATAATTATTTTTGTATGCCTTACATCCTTGGAATGCCTTACATTTTAAAATATTCATATTTATTTTTGAATGCCTTACATCTTTTGAATGATATAATTTTTTAAAGTATTCATAATTTTTTGTAAATGTCTTACATGTGTGTAATGACTTACATTTTAAAATATTTGAAATTATTTTTGAATGACTTGTATTGTTTGAATGCCTTACATTAAAAAATATTCATAATAATTGTAGAATGTCTTACATGTTTTGAATGCCTTACATGATTAGAATCGCTTATATTTTTAAATATTCATAATTACTTTTGTCTGCTTTACACCTTTTGAATGCCTTACATTTTTGAATAACAACGTTTCGTCTTCATTGAAAGACTTCCTCAGGATAAAGAAAGCAATGTAGATAAATCATACAGAATGTTAATTTTGATTTGTCAGAAAGTGTCCAGACTTCGGCATGGTTGTTGACGTGAACAACCAGAGAACGAAAAAAGTTATTTTGGTAATAGCGTTATCACCAGTGGGCTGTCTCTGTCAAAAGACACAAGATGAATGGAGGAGACAGGCCACTGCTGAAAACAGTATAAGCAAAATACTGTTTTTCTTTCTATGCTTGTTTATATTAACAACCATGTCGAAGTCTGGACACTTTCTGACAAATCAAAATTAATATTCTGTATGATTTTTCTACATTGTTTTCTTCATCCTGAGGAAGTCTTTCAATAAAGACGAAACGTTGATTAATACATAAATCACATAGTTTTTTACTTTTCTTTTCTTCATTTTACATTACGTCGGATCATTTTATCCCAACTTTTCTTCATATATATATATATATATATATATATATATATATATATATATATATATATATATATATATATATATATTATAATATAAAATGAGGTAATAAAATGAGGTAATTATAATAAGTATATTGAGCTTCAGTTTTTATCCGGATGTTTCACTAATTATAAGATATTAGTTGACGCTTATATCTTTTGTTGGATTACTTTATATATATATATATATATATATATATATATATATATATATATATATATATATCGTGGCATTAAAATTCTATGTTATAATTCTTCATTGAAAGTTTCAACTATCTATCATTGCGTCTTTCTTATTGATTGTTTTTCAGGTAACAGGGTTGGGGTTGTCTGTTCTCGAACATTATCAGCAAAACCACCGCTGTTTATATACTGTATATCAGAAATTAGATTTCAATCAGTAAATGTGTATCGATCGTTTCCGCTTCTCGGCTGAGCTAACGAGACTCGCTGTTTCGTCTCAGTGGCGAGAGCAATGGACCGCTACAAATAAAGGTCCTATACATGCGTCTGCAAAAGGAAAATATTATTAATGCCCGTGGGAATTCCACGGATAATTAAATAAAATAAGTTGTATCTACTTAAATTGAAACTCTTCTGTGACGAATATGTAATTAAATCGGTTAATCTATTGCGTAGGTTATATACATTTTTCGGGTAGTCATGGAAACGCTATCTTTCATTACTAATGTTGGAAATCGTAAATAATAAATTAAAAAATTCTATGTTGAACTAACACATATATAAAGCAGTAGCTGAATCCTTAAAAAATGACCTCCAATCTGTAGTAGAGTATTGATCTACTCCTCTCCAGGAGTTAGGCACAAGGCTAGTTTTTATCTTACTCCCACAAGTAAGATGTGACCCAAAGTCGGGCCGGGAAAGTGAGGTTTGAAAAGCCAGCGACCGAGAGGTGAGCACTCTGGCCATTAAAAATTGCCTGGGCAGCCCCGTCGGCATTCCCCAGTAGGGGCGCCTCAGACAGTAAGCAATAAACTTACTCCTCCCCAAAGAAGATAGGCGAAGCCTGGGAGGGTGGACCTCCTAGAACTGCATAGGACAACCCACAGACCGGCGTAAATGAAGCTCCGAAGACCAAGACAATACCAGTCAATGGGGTGCAGTATCCATCGGAACAGATACTACACTTTGATCTTAGCCAAAAGGCCAAGAAAGTAGAGTAGTTGCAAACAGAGATAGTGGCATCCAATGATACAAGACACAGTTCCGTTTCTTTAACAATTATGAGAAACCTTTCCAATCACCTATGGCCATGACTAATAGCGCCCTTCCCGAGAGCCTTACGTCTAAACGTTCAGCCTAACTATCACAGGCAATTGGAATAAATACAGAGAAGATATTGCCAAGACTGCTGCAAAAAAGATGACCTCCCTTTATAGGGCTAGAAAAACCTCTCACTCTTTCAGTATGTTATATATCTACAAAGCCACCATTCGCCCATCCATGGAGAATTGTTTCATAATCTCGGCTAGTGCACCAACCACTAGTCTCTCCCTCTTTGACATGATGCGAAAAAAAAAATTCCTAACGTAATGGGTTCCGGAATGTCTACCAAGCTCACGCCCCTGTCCCACCGCCGCAATGTTGTGTGTCTGTACTTTTTTTACAAGTAAATAACCCTGACCAACCCGACCAGCAGCAACATTCCACCCCTTCAATGTAGAAGTATCTAGATGCGGGAAAAATTCTACTCTAATAGCTTTTTTCTCGCTCAGACAGCTTGTCTATAGAATTCCCTTCCTGCTCCCGGTTTTTCGGACTGTATAAACTTGAATGAACTGAAATGTATTGCTGCACAACTCCCCGTTATGAATGCCCCTTTTAAATCCAGCCATAATCAATGCAGTATTTTACTTCTCAGTTGCAATATGCTTTGTTTAGGGAGAATAAAAATGAAAATAAGATATTTCCAATCAAAGTTGGAATAATAATATTTGCTTATAATTTTTTTAGTCTAGAACTCATAGCTGATCTAAACGCAAGCTTATCCAAAATCTATTCGTATCATATAACAATACGGAGTTATTTTACTTCTTTTTTTTTTAATCTGTAAATAAAACAGAAAATAGATGGGGTCGGTTCCGTTGCATGAATAGTAAACGTTACCCTCTCATTCTCCATCTATCTGTCAACTGATATAACACGCTCTTAATTTATTAATTGTATTAATGTATGTCAGCTCTTAACTGTTACTGAACGCTGCTTTGAAAATGTCGCATCTATTGAAACTTACTAATCTCTAACGTTTGAACGTAACATGTTCTTATACGAATAGACGCACATGTATTTCATGAGTTTAGCAGTATCTCGACCAAACGGGCTCAATTTCATTAATAGACTTTATAAATACGAAACACATAGGCAGACAGGGATATTTGAAACGATGGGTTTGTTGAAATATTTGAGTGTCACCGAAAATGGAAGAACGAATTAGAACTTGGTGGACATGTGTGTAATGATATATATATATATATATATATATATATATATATATAGAGAGAGAGAGAGAGAGAGAGAGAGTGAGAGAGAGAGAGAGGAGAGAGAGGGATATTGCGCGTTGGAGCATTAGCACGCGCCACGGCTACACTAGTGCACTTTTTATAAGACTAGTTGAAATTCTTTGGAGTTTTATACCTTGTGAATGTTTACTTTAATTGGATGACTATATATATATATATATATATATATATATATATATATATATATATATATATATGATTATTTTTATTTACACAGACATGTAAGAAATCTGCGACACTGGTATGTCGATGAAAAAAAAAGCCAGCCGACCGGTTTTGCTCTCTCCTAACGAAGGCTGTATCGAGGGATTTAAAAACAAACGAGGGATAAAAAAACAACAAGGTGAAAAGAGAGAGTACAGAATATAAAATAGCGTTATGTTATATGTACAATGGAGGATGAATCTTAGAGACTGATCACATCTAGTCCCAATAGACATTCCCTTTGCTTGCAAAGGGAGGAACGTTTAAGACGAACGTGGATCGTCTTCAAGATTTTTAGGTGGTATAACGAGTGAGCATGAGAATGGTGAAGGAGTTCATGCTAAAATTCCTAGTGCACGACGGCTTTTTAAGTAAATGGGCTGTAATGGAAGACTCGTATGTATTGTTATATATATATATATATATATATATATATATATATATATATATATATAGTAAGCTATGAAAATATATTTATGGCAATTAAGCTACACAGAGGCTCCCTGCGTTTCATCCCCGTTTCAGCATTTTAGCCTGAAGATTCCCCCGGGGATGAAACGCGGGAGCCTCTGTGTAGCTTAATTGCCATAAATATATGTTCATAGCTTACTACCTAGCTCTACTTACGTATCGAGCACTGTTGAAATAAATTCTGAAAATTGATACATAAAAAATGATATCTCCTTATAAACTTTTATGTGGATACATGAAATAGTAATATATATATATATATATATATATATATATATATATATATATATATATATATATATATATATATATATTGTGTCTGTCTTATCGATTTCGAATATGCCCACTTTTGGCGTATCGATGTGCTATTAGTGTGATGGTTTACAGTGAGAGACGTTGATGTGGCTCTTCAAGTCTGACAAATTTTTACAGACCCTACCACAGATGGAGCAGGTGCTGTGATGATCTGAGGGGATGGCATTAATTAAGCCCCATCTTCTCCGTGCTTGATTTTGTAAAACATGCACTCGTTGGTGATTTAACAAACCTGCACGTGACATAGTTACTAAGTTGCACGCTTGGCACTTTAGATGTTCCATATTTCCTCCACGTGCTTGAGGTGTCAGGTCCCGTCTTTTCCGCGCTGCTCTCTTCTGCTGCTGGTGTTTCATCCTATTCTTTTCAAAAGGCTTGATGCCTTCAAAAAGTGCTCTCTTTTAAATTGACTTATCTAGAGCCACCCCTCCCATCCTCCAACATCAATTCAAATCGTTTTTGAAACAATATTTGAATCGCTTACGAGGTTTATGCCGTGCACGAGTATTCCCAGTTAGTTCCCCATAAATCACCTGCTAGATCATAAATCACCTGCTTCATCAGTCTGTCATCATTAAAACGAATTAGATGATCAGTCCAACGGAAATCTGCGTTTCCTCATGCGAGACTCGATGCTGGTTCATCGGAGCTCATTCCATTGAAGTACTTGTAAAACAAGTACAAGAATGCAAGATTGCGGCGATGGGAAAGGGGCTGAAGCTTGTTGGTGGATAGTGAGTGACCTATTAGATTAGCAACTCTTTTTTTGGACCTTGTCCAAGATGGAGAGACTAGTCGAGTAGATCCAGCATATCAGCTCTGACACCCTCTTGATAAAGCAATCCCAACAGATGTAAAGCAAGTGCCTATTGCAATTATGCTGGAAACGCTCCAGCAGTCGAATATGAGCTCTATAAGTGGTCCATGTCTCACAAACATATAACAAAGGTAATACCGCACAGGTTTCATACGCAGAGATCTTACTTTCCAACCTGACATCACCTGGTACCCAGACCCGTTTCTCCAAATGACAAAAATACACACCAGCCCGTCATTACTTCCATCTATCTCAGCATGTATATATAGAACACTCTCGACAGTCGTCTGTGCCCACTCAGTTTCGGTATAAATAGAACTTAATTCTCTTTTGTTTACGTGGTAATTGCTTGTGGCCGTTTGCTTAGAGTACTTGCTGGCGGAATCTTGGGTGATGCGTAACTGGGTTCGAATCTTGCAAGCGTTCCTACACTGATCATAGCGTAAGCTTTAAACGTCGGCGTATGTGGGTAAAAGTAATCAAACCTGTACTTAAGTAAATACACACACACACACACACATATTGATATATATATATATATATATATATATATATATATATATATATATATATATATATATATGATTATCTAAGATTCAAGAACCAAAATTTCGTCTTTTCTCACATAATTTATTATAAGGTATATATACCTTAAAGTACATATTTTTTTTCATATAAACTCAAATATATATAGATATATATATATACATGATAATTTTTATTTACACAGACATGTACAAAATCTGCGACACTGGCATGTCGATGTTACTGATCAACAGCTATTATAAATTCAGATCTCATCAGGTAGAGTTAGAATCCAATCTTAAAAATAATCATATATTATAGCTCTATTTGATATTGAGCACTTTCTTATAAACCCGGTTGAAATTCTTTGGATTTCTTCCCTGTGGGTGTTTTACCTGAATAATAATAATAATTATTATTATTATTATTATTATTATTATTATTATTATTATTATTATTATTATTATTATTATTATTATTATTATTATTATTATTATATGCATATATATATATATATAGAGAGAGAGAGAGCGAGAGAGGGAGAGAGAGAGAGAAAGCGAGAGAGAGAGAAAAAGATTCAGAGAGAGAAGTAAAACTCTAGATTAGAACATGTTACGTTTAAAACTTGTGTCTGAATTAGTAAGGTTGTTCCAATTAAAAGTATCAAGTGTGGTATCAAAAATCTGTACAAATTGAAAATTGTTTTCATTATTGGGGTTGTACTAATTTGGAGTTTTACCTATATATATATTTAAATATCCAAATATTTAAATATCCAAATATTTAAATATTTATCATTAAAATGATATATATATATATATATATATATTTTTTTTTTATTAATATATATATATATATATATATATATTAATAAAAAATATGTAAACATTACATATTTAAATATTTAAATATATATACAACTATATTATATATATATATATATATATATATATATATATATATATATATATATATATATTAAGACTAGGGTAAATTATTGGAAGCAAACTAATATAGTAACTACAAAAAATAAATTGACTTACATGAGTGATTTTCTACTGAACGACTTGGAACGAAAATGTTTTTTTTTCCTTTTTTATAGTTTTAATGGTTGAGAAACTTCCGAGACTATATATATATATATATATATATATATATATATATATATATATATATATATATATATATATATACTAAGTTATGAAAATATATTTATGGCAATCAAGCTATACAGTTTTTCATCCCCGGGGGGGATCTTCAAGCTAGAGATTCCTCGCCGGGGATGAAACGCGGGAGCCTCTGAGTAGCTTAATTGCCACAATGATATTTTCATAACTTACTATTTAGCTACTTACGTCGAGCACTGTTGAAGTAAATACTGAAAATTTAAAATTGATACATAAAAAACTATATCTCCTTATAAAATTTGATGTGGATATATGAAATAGTAATATATATATATATATATATATATATATATATATATATATATATATATATAAACGCAATTATTATAAATTGCGTGGATTTTTAATTGTTTTATGAGGGTTTTTTATCCAATTGTCCGAATATTCCATTTATGATTTTGGTCAAACTGGTATATATATTGACCGGAATACCAAATGGTCTATTAGGAAAATAAAAAAGTTTCATAAAAAAGCTAAAAAACTAATAACATTTGCTTTCATAAAAACACGCTTCCTAAATACACACACTTAATATATATATATATATATATATATATATATATATATATATATATATATATATATATATATATATATATATATATATATATATATATATATATATATATATATATATATAAGGAGGGGAGAGGGGGAGGGTAAAAGCTGTGCTACTATGCGGTTTGTCATCGTATCTGTCTTCTGTTCCCGCTTGTCAAGGTAAGATGGCCGCTTTATTGTCAGCCTACTGCAAATGTCGACTGTTGCACGACGACCGTTGTCCCCTTCTGCGCCATCTCCCCAAAGACGCAGCCCATCCTCATCTCAGGTAAATGGGAATACGAACAAGCGACAGAGCAAGAAAATACTATGGCTGAACATCATGTTAACAGTTTCAACCGACTCCTCCGACCCATCCCGCTCATCCTCCTCCGCTTCCTCCTCCTCCTCCTCCTCCGCTGTCAGTCTTTCTCCTACTCTCATATCGGTAAACACCCCCATACTCCCTTTATATCTATCAATAAGTGTATATATTTATCTCCTTTTTTCTCTATTTTTATTAAGTCCCTGTTTGATTTATACGTATCTACACTCCGTCTTTCTTTTTCTCTTTCTCTTCCTCTTACTTTTTCGCTTTCTCCTTTCTTTCTTTTTTTCTTTCTCTTTCTTTTTTCTTTCATATTCGCTTTCGCTTTCGCTTTCGCTTTCGCTTTCGCTTTCGCTTTCGCTTTCGCTTTCGCTTTCGCTTTCGCTTTCGCTTTCGCTTTCGCTTTCGCTTTCGCTTTCGCTTTCGCTTTCGCTTTCGCTTTCGCTTTCGCTTTCGCTTTCGCTTTCGCTTTCGCTTTCGCTTTCGCTTTCGCTTTCGCTTTCGCTTTCGCTTTCGCTTTCGCTTTCGCTTTCGCTTTCGCTTTCGCTTTCGCTTTCGTTTTCGCTTTCGATTTCGCTTTCGATTTCGCTTTCGCTAATTTCTCTATTTTCTCTCTTTATTTTCTCTCTTTATTTTCTCTATCTTACAATATTTTTTTCTGTTTTTTCTTTTTGTTCATATTTCTCGGCACTCTTTTTCTATATGCGTTATATTCTATCTATCATCTATCTATCTATCTATCATTCTATTTATTTATGTATCTATCTGCCTTATATTCTATCTATTTATCTATTCGCCTTATATTCTATCTATCTATCATCTATCTATCTATCTATCTATCTCTCCTTCTCTCTCTCTCTCTCTCTATATATATATATATATATATAACTTATATTCTATCTATCTTTCTGCCTTATATTCTATTTATCTATCTATCTATCTATCTGGCTTATATTCTATCTATTTGTTTATCTATCTATCTATCTATCTATCTATCTACCTTATATTCTATCTATCTATCTATCTATCTATCTATCTATCTATCTATCTGGCTTATATTCAATCTATCTATATGCCTTATATTCTATCTATCTATCTACCTTATATTCTATCTATCTATCTATCTATCTATATGGCTTATATTCTATCTATCTATCTATCTATCTATCTACCTTATATTCTATCTATCTATCTATCTATCTGCCTTATATTCTATCTATCTATCTGCCTTTTATTCTATCTATCTATTCACCTATCTGCCTTACAGTCTATCTATCTATCTTACTCTCAACGACCCTCTTTATCTCTCTCTGTCTCTCTCTCTCTCTCTCTCTTTCTCTCTCTCTTTTGAATTACCTAATAAGAATTTCAAATCAAAACGGCAGGGTCTTTGCCATTTTTAAGGATTGCTTGTTTTCTGTCGGTCTGAACGTAATGTTCCTGTGCAGTTCACAGGAGTTACCTTCTCACCCTTTGAGAAGAGTTTAGTTCATTATTAATCACCTGAGGCGTACCTACCGGGTAATGTCGAGAAGGTCGCCCAGGCAATTTTTCTACGGCCAGTGCTGTTCCTCTAAGATGCTGGCTTTTCAAATCTCAATTTCCGACCTTGTGTCACACCCCATGCAGTGGGAAGGAGATAAATAAAACTTCGTATTACCTACCTACATACCTACCTACCTACTTACCTACTTACTTACGTACCTACCTACGTATCTTTTAGCTATGTCGTTTGTTGCATTTGTTTCATTCTTGTCTCTCTCTATCTCTGTCTATCTCTCTCTCACACTCTATCTCCCTCTGTGTGGTTCTCCTACTTACCTACCTACTTACCTACCTACGTATCTCTTAGGTATGTCGTTTTTTTCGTTCATCTTTATCTGTATATTCCCGCCATTCTAACCACTTTTCTCTCTTCGTCTCCCATCATCACTTATCTCTTATTATGTTTCTGTTCATCAACGTTTGTATCTTACACACATACATAAACCCCCTCTCTCTCTCCCCAATTCTCTCTTTCTCTCTCTCTTTATATATATATATATATATATATATATATATATATATATATATATAAGTATTATTATTTTAATAAATATTATTTGATATCCAACGAAAATAAATATATAAACCCTCTCTCCTTCTTCCCAATTCTTTCTTTCTCTCTCTCCTTATATATATGTATATATATATATAAGTATTATTATTTTAATAAATATTATTTGATATCCAACGAAAATAAATATATAAACCCTCTCTCTCCCCAATTCTCTCTTTCTCTCTCTCTCCTTATATATATATATATATATATATATATATATATAAGTATTATTATTTTAATAAATATTATTTGATATCCAACGAAAATAAATATATAAACCCCCTCTCTCTCCTCCCAATTCTCTCTTTCTCTCTCCTTATATATATATATATATATATATATATATATATATATATATATATATATTATATATATAAGTATTATTATTTTAATAAATATTATTTGATATCCAACGAAAATAAATATATAAACCCTCTCTCTCTCCCCAATTCTCTCTTTCTCTCTCTCCTTATATATATATATATATATATATATATATATATATATATATATATATATATATATATATATATATATAAGTATTATTATTTTAATAAATATTATTTGATATCCAAAGAATGCATTTTTCTTCTGCATAAGAATCGTAGATGTGTCTATACACAGCACATATACAGAACGACAGATCTCTTTTTTTTTTAATGAAAAATCCACTAAATACTTTATTATTTGTACTGATTTTACATTATTTTATAAAGTATTTTTTTTTTTATTTTAGATTAATTATATTATCTCTTTGAAGTTATCTTAAATTCTGTATCCATCTATATTGATTTAGCCTAACGGACGTTTAATTGGTATTAATTTAATTTCACTAATTTTATCATTATGTTCACCCTTCAACAAATCTCTTTTTTCAATATGAAGTCTAAACCTTGTAACTTATTAATTTATAGATCTCCTGGTTACTAATAGTTATCCCATCATCCGGAGTTATACAAATACGATCAGTTACATAACTGTTGTGGGGTACAAATCACCCCTATTGGAGAACTGATGGTATCAACCAGGTATAATAAATACCACTGGTTGCAGAGACTCAGAAGAGACTTTCATACCATGTTTTACCGCATGTTATGATCCCGTTCATCTCCTACCACATTAGTGGCGTTCTGTATTGCATATTGATAAATACATTGTTATATTTTAACCTTGTCACTATTTGTGGTTTATTTCTTTGTGATCCTTAGCACGGGTCTACAACACTAACCTATTATGTATAATAATAACCTACTAAAATAATCTGAAAACTATATCTATAATACTAACATTACTATCTTTACATGTCCAACATTTTAATTAATAATGGTTTTGATTAACCTATCTTTATTTTCATTAGAAAAAACAAATATAGAATTAACAAAAATAGAAGTTTTAATTTTCCTTCAAAAATAATGACGGGCAGTTATTCACAGGTTAAAACCGTTTTCAATCTAGGCAGACAATTGTTTTGGATAAACACCAAGGATATCGTTTTTAAGAATTTCAACATATTTCAAAATATTTACAGATATACGTCTTAAAGTACGTTTAGAAAATACGTTTAAAAAGTACGTCTAAAAATACATCTAAAAATACCCTTAAAAATACGCTTAAAAACACGTTTTAAAAGTACGTCTCAAAATACATCTAAAAATACCCATAAAAATACGTTTAAAAAATACGTTTAAAAAGTACGTCTGAAAATACATCTAAAAATACCCATAAAATACGTTTAAAAAATACGTTTAAAAAGTACGTCTCAAAATACATCTAAAAATACACTTAAAAATACGCTTAAAAACACATTTTAAAAGTACGTCTCAAAATACATCTAAAAATACCCATAAAAATACGTTTCAAAAATACGTTTTAAAAGTACGTCTGAAAATACATCTAAAAATACCCATAAAAATACGTTTCAAAAATACGTTTTAAAAGTACGTCTCAAAATACATCTAAAAATACACTTAAAAATATGCTTTAAAATACGTTTAAAAACTCCTTAGTATGGCGATCCTCAGTACCAATACAAAAAGTACGAATTATATATATATATATATATATATATATATATATATATATATATATATTGATATGATAAGTTGGCAGTGGCATAGCCAAAATTCTACTTATCCATCTATGTAATTCCTCTGATGATAAGATGTTAATCTTTGAAGGCCTGGGTTAAGGAAAGAAAAACAAACATGTTTTTTTTTATCGAGTACACCTTGCGTTGAAAAATCGAAGATGAAATAGATTTGTCATCCGCACATTTTTATTACTCTTCCTTCATTGGTCCCCCGATTTATAAAATCGGGGATTTATGTTTTGAGGCATTTCCGTCCGTCCGTCCGTCCGTCCGTCCGTCCGTCCGCCCGGATTTTTCTCCGCAACCATCCATTGAATTTCTCTGAAATTTTGCATGAAGTTGTAACTTTGGTCAGGTTAGAAAGTGACATTCTTTGATTTCCGAAAAAAAATTTAGTTAGCCCCCATCGGGTCAAAAGTCCCCGAAATGGTAAAAAATGACATTTTTTGCCCCATAACATTTAATCCATCCATTCAATTTCTCTGAAACTTAGCCAAAATGTGGAGGCAATTGTTCCAAATAGAAAATTAGTATCGCTGACCTTAGAAAAAATCTGGTTCGCGCCTCCAGGTGGTCAAAAGCCCCAAAATGGCAAAATATTACCCTTTTCTCCCATAACGTTTGATCCATCCATTCAATATTTCTGAAACTTGGCCAAAATGTAGAGGCAATTGTTCTAGATATGAAATGAGCATTTTTGACGTCAGAAAAATTCTGGTTCGCACCCCCAGGGGGTCAAAGGGGGGTAAAAAATGCCCCAAATTGCTTAAATGTATTGCATTTTAAACTCACCACATCGAGTCACATACAGAGGGGGACCACGCACGCGCGTCTTGTTTATCTTTATAATGGCTCGATCTCATATAAGGAGCTTAAACCGTTTCACTGTAGGTTCAATTATCTAAAAGTATAATTTAGTCTCATTATATATATATATATATATATATATATATATATATATATATATATATATATATATTCATTTATTTCGGCACAATTGAAGTACCAAACTTTCGTATCTCAATGACTATATGTTTTATCTTAACTTTGCGATATTTTAATAATACTTTTTTATATTTAGAATCAATTTGTTAAATACACTCTATTAAATATTAGTGAATCCGATTGTTCTTTTTACAACTGTATTATTAATAAAATATGGTAGACTGACTACGGAAAAATCATTGCTTCCTTATAAGAACATAGTTCTATGTAAGATGCATGTGAAATGTTGTTTGTTTGTGTATTATTGCACGAGGTTTTGTTTTCAAGAAGCGATATTTGGCCTTCTGATGAGCAACATGAATAATAGATCCCGGTTTGTTTGTCTATGCGCGAAACGATCGTCACGTAGCAGTAAAGTGTATTTAATTTCTGTGAGAAAAAAATAATAAAGAATTGGTCAGTGAAATTTAGTGTACAATTTTTTACTTATATATATATATATATATAGAGAGAGAGAGAGAGACAGGGGGAGAGAGAGAGAGTTAGATAGATAGATGGATAGATAAATAGATAGATAGATAGAGAGAGAGAGGCATAGATAGATAGATAGATAGATAGATAGATAGATAGATAGATATAGATAGAGAGGCATAGATAGATAGATAGATAGATGGATGGATAGATAGATAGATAGATAGATAGATAGATAGATAGATAGATAGATCGATAGATAGTGTTTGTGTGTGTATATACAGATGTTTATGTGTATGACTTTACTGATGTTGCAGTGGAAAGACGTCCCGACTCTCAAAGAATGGAGTTCCATCCCTACTACAGGCCTGTTATGGGTATGGCCATGGTCCGATTTGAATCTCAGATGGAAGCTCTTGTTGAAAATCTATGACACAGTGGCAAACAGTATATCGGTAGTAGACTATATATATATATATATATATATATATATATATATATATATATATATATATATGTATGTATATATATATATATGTATATGTGTATGTATATATATGTATATTTATATATATATATATATATATGTATATGTATATATATATATATATATATATATATATATATACAAATAAAACAATAAAGATAAATAGTATACCTTTATATTATATCTTATCGTGATAAGGCAATGCTCGATATACGATGTAGAGCAACAATATAAAAAAATGACTAATGAAAATGAAAATTGGATAAAATACATTATATATATATATATGTATATATATATATATATTTATATATATATATATATATATATATATATATATATATATATATATATATATTGTGAGTCTTTCTATTATAAACTGATTTTCATTGTGCATTTTATTCGAATCTTTTCATACATTGGACTTACAATTTAACCAACGTGACAACTCAATGTTCATATTCTTTCTGTTTCTTCTATCTGATCTTTATATATAAATATATATACATACATACATATATATATATATATATATATATATATATACATACATATATATATATATATATATATATATATATATATATATATATATATATATATATATACATAACTATATATATATATAGAGAGAGAGAGAGAGGGTGGGAAGAGAAGATGAAAGACAGACACACTCAAGATGAAGAAGAGTGCGAACATTTAAGAAATGCATCATTCGTGCTTACATATGATGGAAAAAAAACAAGAAAGAACATTGTCTGTGAGAGTCAACGTAAATAAAAGAATATCATTTAACTTCATCTTGAGTGTGTCTGTCTTTCACCTGCTCTTCCCACCCCCTCTCTCTCTCTCTCTCTCTCTCTCTCTCTCTCTCTCTCTTGTATAAGTAAAGTGAAAGATTTCTATCAGCTTTCTCTTTTTCTTTCCGCTCTTTCTCTCTCTCTCTCACTCTCTCTCTCTCTCTCTCTCTCTCTCTCTCTCACACACTTTCTCTTTCTGGCTCTTTCTCTCTATCTATCTAACATTTCCGGCTTTTTGATTACAGAGCTAGATATATCTATTCTCTCTTCCCTCTGAGTTTATTTCTTCCCAATTTTCCTCATTTTCTTTCGTTTCGTCGAACAGAAACGAGCACACGCACCGGTAAATGGATTCGTAGTTTTAGTAACAGTCAAGACGCGCACCAGAAAATTAGGAAAATGAACTGCAGTTGCTTGGACGTTCTTCGCAATAAGCCTACTCCTTTCAGCTTTTGTCTCTTTTCCATTGTTCTATGTAACTATTTTACACTCTTTCAGTTATATATATATATATATATATATATATATATATATTTATTTATTTTATACATACATGAAAGTAATCCATGGACACGTGTTTCTGGCTCACAGCCGTCATCTACTGGACCAAGACGCTCCGTCTAGAAATATGTATGATTTTTATCACCTTAATATTTCATGTATTTTTATGTAATTATTTTTATTGGTGATAGATTTTTTGCATCTTAATCACTTAGGAAAGTGAGACAATCGAAATAATAGTAAGCAAAATAACAACGAACGCTGCAATCACCAATAAAAATAATTACATAAAAATACATTAAATATTTAGGTGATAAAAATTGTACATATTTCTAGGCAGAGCGTCTTGTTCCAGTGTTAGAACATCAATATCGAAGGTTCGATCTCTGTCTAAGTTAGCCATGCTGATGACGCCTGTGAGCCAGAAACACGTGTTCATGGATTACTTTTATGTATGTATAAAATAAATAAAAATATATATTAACGAAAAATACGTCCTATGAAGTTAAGGGCGACTAATAGTGCAATTTTCTGCATCTTAATCACTTAGGAAGTGAGACAATCGAAATAATAGTAAGCAAAATAACAACGAATGCTGCTATCACTAAGAAAAATAATAACATAAAAATACATTGAAAATATATATATATATATATATATATATATATATATATATATATATATATATATATATATATATGCGCTGTTGAGTGGGGAAGCCCGAAACGACGTTTTCAGTAGGTATAAAACACTCTAATATTTAATTTAAAATGTTGATAGTAAATGACCTTTTAATAGTTATAGTCTTAACAGTAGAGCCCTGTTTGAATTTGCAATATTGTTGTAACTTAAATATAGCGGCACTCACCACTAATCAGATGGAAAATAACACGCTGGGCCAGTACATGTAGAAATATAGACAGCCCGTGTAGATTATGTCTGAATGAGAAATTTTAATTCCTAAACTTTAAAGACCTTCAAAACCTATTAAACTGTAGAAGTGAAATAGCAAACAACTGCTTACAGAGAATAACATTTACTTTAGGTTAAAAATACATAATAAATCAATAAATAATTGAACAAATAAAAAACTAAACTAAACTAAAACCTAAAATAGAAATATAAGAAAGCACGTGTTAAAATAAGGTTACCCATTATTAAGAAAAACAAGGAAACAGGGATGGGCCACCCTATAGAAAACAGAACAATAGGATAGGTAGTTAAATCAACCGAAGCTTTGCACGTATATATATAAAAACACCCGGCAATACAAACTCCATACATTTTAGCCTGACGATTTCCTACGAAGTTGAAACACAGAAGCCTCTGTGTAGCTTAATTTCTATGAATATATTTTCATAACTTATTATATATATATTGTCTCGGAAGTTTTTTTAGCCTTCAAAACTGGGAAAAAAATTTTTTTTCGTTGAAAGATTTTTGTCTAGTAAGTCAATCAATCTACTGCAATCACTATATTAGTTAACTTCCAATAATTTACTCTAATATAAATATATTTTATATATGTTTTTTTTATATAAGGGATCGTCAGTTGTTTACCATGAAAACTGTTTCGGGATTTTAAAAACAAAACAGTATTTCTTTATCATGGTATCCCAGCAGTGTTGATCAGACACCACCTCCCTATTTAATAATTATTTTTTAATTAAAAAGTTTACGAATATTAGATTTAGTTTTGCCTCCAGATTTGTTTTTCTACAGTTATTAAATATAGTTTCTCCTTACCTGTGTTGTTCCTTTCAAAGTGATATATATATAATAAGTTATGAAAATATATTCATGGCAATTAATATATATATATATACATGTGTGTGTGTCTGTGTCTGTGTGTGAGAGTGTGCGTGTGCGTGTGCGTGTGCGTGTGCGTGTGCGTGTGCGTGTGCGTGTGCGTAATTGATAGTTTAATTCTCACTAGATCAAATTATTTTTTTATTATTTAATGAATATTTTAATTCAATATTTATCTTCATCGTCTAATGATAACAAGGTCACATTCTAATAAAAACTGAACACAATGTTGTAATTGGAAGAAGAAGAAGAAGAAGAAGAAGAAGAAGAAGAAATGTCAAAGAATTAGATTAAGATGGATACGAAAAAATCAGAAAAAGAAGAAAAAGGAGAAGCAGAAGTTGAAGAACTGAAGAAGTAGAGAAAGGGGTAAGGTTAAGGTTAGAAACCAACAAGAAGAAGAAGAAGAAGAAGAAGAAGAAGAAGAAGAAGAAGAAGAAGAAGAAGAAGAAGAAAGAAGCAAAAGAAAAGAAAACAACAAGCAACGACGAGAAGATGACATGAGAAAGAACATACCGAGATTTAAAAGAGAAAGATGATGCTTATAAACAAATGAAAGAAAACGAAATAATATTAATAAAAAAATTAACACATTCATGAACAATAATGATTTCATTAAAAAAACACTAATTTTTTTAATAAATAAGCCATTAATTTCAAAATAAATAGGCCATTAATTTGAAAATAAATAAGTCATTAATTTGAAAATAAATAGGGCATTAATTTGAAAATAAATAAGCCATTAATTTGAAAATAAATAAGCCATTAATTTGAAAATATCACGACGTTAATTAACTCATTAGAAACGTGGAAAAATGGAAACGATGAAAGCTGAGTAAATAAAGAGAAAAAAATCTAACAATGGCCACGAATTAAAAATGTATTTAGAAAATATGACGAGAAAACAATTGATTACACGAAGGAATTCATATTTGTCGAATCGCAGTAGTCGTTTGGGCAAGAATATTTGCAGCCATTCATGGGAATGAAGAATAGTGCGTTTTATTCCATTCTTTTATTGTTTCCAAATTACTTGCATGCTAGTAGCGCTTTTTGAAAAGACACCTTTTGGCTAGGAACAAAGTGTAGTATCTGTTCTGATACATTTAGTCTATTCTGTCTTCGATCAGTGAAGTAGAAATCTTTCTAGACTGAAGCAATTTGTTATCTTTTGTTCCGATCCAGAGTGCCCCTTTTTTTGGAGGGAGGGCTGTTTTTTTTACACCAAATTAAAAACCGACCTTGTGTCAAACTTTGCCCTCATTGGGGCGGAAAAAAGGGACTCTCTCTCTCTCTCTCTTCCTCTCTCTCTATCTCTACTTCTCTTTCTCTATCTCTATCTCTCTCTCATTTTAACTCTTACTTCACGGTGTTGCTCCCAGGCATTCTCTCTCCTCTCTCGCTGACTCAGGAGTCCCTCTCTTTTAGTTTCTATCGTTATCTATCTATTTCTTTTCTTTCAACCCCTCTTTTTTACTCCTTCTCTACAGTTCATCTCTCAGTCGTTTTCTCTCTGGCTAATTATTTCTAACTTACTCAGTCACTCTCTTTCTCTCTCTATCTTTCTCTCTTTCTCTCTCTATTTCTCTCTCTCTTTCTCTCTCTCCCTTTCTCTTTCTCTTTCTCTCTCTCTCTTTCTCTCTCTCTATTTCTTTTTCAGTCTTTCTCTCCCTCTCCCTTTCTCTCTTTCTGTTTCTCTTTCTCTCTCTTTCCCTCTCTCATTCTCTCTCCTATCTTTTACTCTCTCTTTTTTTCTCTCTATTTCCCTCTCTCTTTCTCTCCTTATCTCTTTCTCCCTCTTTCTCTCTTTCTCTTTCTCTCTTTCTTTCTCTCTCTCTTTCTTTCTCTCTCTCTTTCTCTTTTTCTCTCTCTCTCACTCTCTCACTCTTTCTCACTCTCTCTTTCTCTCTCTCTCTCTCTTTCTCTCTCTCTCTCTCTCTTCTTCTCCCTTTCCACTCCCTCGTTTTCTCGTTTATTCTCTTTAAAATTCTGTCGTTTTTCGCCTTTCACATTGGCTCACTACCCCCCTCCACCTTTCTATTTCTTGAATGCCCTTTTCTCTCTTTCACTCCCTCTTTACAGTCTAGCTTTCAGTCCTATCCCCCTCTCCTAGTAACTCATCACTCCCTCTTCCTCTCTCTCTTTCTCTTTCTCTGTCATCCTCTTTCTTGTTTGTTTTTGGTGTTGTGTTCAAACACTGTCATTATCAAATTGGATATATGTCTCATATAATGAATTTTCGATGCTGTAAAAACGGAGATAAGTGTTTAATCAATGCACTCATGAAATGTGCGTGCGTCAGTAGGCACGGGTTCGCACATCGGTTGCTTTTTGTTGAAATGTGTGCGTCAGTGAGTGCGACTTGAAGTTGTTTCTTTCACAGCAAAATATTCACTACGTCTTGGAGAAACGATACTTCTATATGCCTCTCTCCCCCCCCCACCCTCTCTCTCTCTCTGTCTCTGTCTGTCTCTCTCTCTCTCTCTCTCTCTCTCTCTCTCTCTATATATATATATATATATATATATATATATATATATATCCTACTATTTCATGTATCCACATAAAATTTTATAAGATTACATTTTTTATGTATCAATTTTGAGTATTTATTTCAACAGTGCTCGATACGTACGTAAAGCTAAATAGAAAGCTATGAAAATATATGTATGGCAATTAAGCTACACAGTGGCTCCCATGTTTCATCCAGGGCATTTTAGCCTGAATATTCCCCCCGGAGATGAAACGCGAGAGCCTCTGTGTAGCTTAATTGCCACAAATATATTTTCATAGCTTACTATATATATATAGTGTGTGTGGGTTTGTAGGGTTAATATTTCATAGGTGTTAATTCCATGAAGCTCCGGTGTTTAGAAGTTAGTGTTCAATAACAAGTAGAGCTGTATTGTAGTATAAATCTGTATTCAAGCAAACATTTCCGGCTACATATATGCATACATGTTTAAGCTACGGCCTGATCAATATTTAGCTGCTTTCGGTCACCGACATTCACAGGGAAATTAATACTGAAATATATATATATATATGTGTGTGTGTGTGTGTGTGTGTGTGTGTGTGTGTGTGTGTGTATATGATAGGTCAATGAAAATAATTAGACCTGCAAAGGGAAGCAAATCATAATCTTCGGTTGTTCAAAACAAGGACGTTTAGTGAATAACAATATTTATTTTTCCTCTCTTTCATTCCTTAAGCCTAGTTTTTCAAAGATTAAAATCTTATCATCCAGTATATTGAGCTTTCCTTTACCTCACAATAGGTTCAACTCTCATAAAGTTTACCTTTTAGTTATAAATTTTCATACATATATATATATATATATATATATATATATATATATTTATATATATATATATATATTTATATATATATATATATATATATATATATATATATATATATATATATATATATGTGTGTGTGGGGGGGTGTAGAAAAGAGGGTAGTGCAGTATTAGTGTAGTTCCAACGAGAGAAAAGTATATATATATATATATATATATATATATATATATATATAATGGTAATAATACAGGTAAAAAATATCCACAGGGTGGTAATCCAGAGAATTTTAACCGGGTTTATAAAAATAAATATGATCTGAGGTAAAGATCGGATTCTAACTCTGCCTGATGAGATCTCAGTTTATAATAACTGTTGATCGATAACATCGACATGCCAGTGTCGCAGATTTTGCACATGTCTGTGTGAATAAAAAAATTATCATATATATATATATATATATATATATATATATATATATATATATATATATATATATATGTACAGGAGTAGGACTACCAACATTTGTAAAAAGTTTTTTTCAACATTTACTTATTATTTTGTTATATTATCATTTCATAATTTTATATAACGCGTTTCAAGCGGTTGTCCGCTCTCATCAGATATGTAAATCCATTTGAAGAAACGTCTTTCGATTTCAAAGAGTGTTGTTATATATATACAGCTCTTGAAACCATAATAATGGTTTTCTTTTATTTATTGCAAACAGGCAGACTCGACGTTGCTCGGGATTGAAACAGGATCAATACTATGTACTTTTTCACTATGCTCATGACACCATATAACTTTCTTCTTTTTTACTGTACCCCCTTCCTCCAGATTTGCCCCCCCCTTATATAGTTGGATGACGCTGAAATGTGGCAACATTCTTAGGGTCTTATAGATATGGTAATAGAGGTGAGGACACGTAATCTTGGGAGACCTTTATAGATATAATAAAAATCTCATTTAAACGTGATATTTTGTGTTTTTTAAAGAAAGGTCGGACTCTATAGTTTCTTTAGGTTAGGATAGCACTTAGAGATTCGCGAACACGTTCATTGTCTTCCACATAAAATTTTATATATATAGTTTAAATTTCATTAAATAGGATCTATTTGAAGTTTTAC